>ML675601.1:61101691-61140211 GCA_007922155.1 Mesoclemmys tuberculata | reverse complement strand
GTGTGTGTGTGTGTGTGTGTGTGTGTGTGCATTCATATGTTGTATTGTTATCTACACACAATTGTTTTATATGGTTAAGAAGAAAAGAGAAGACAATTGAAGGTACTGGAACAAGCCATTTATGAATTTATGGGAAAGGAATGAAAAACTGAAACAGATTATTCTATTTGGCAAGCCCATGAGAGTTCAGTCCTTTTGTTACGTGCTTAACTATCCCCATGCACTCCATAGGAAGTTTAGGAAGCATAGAACTGCCCACCTAACTCAGGGTTGAAAATTACGCTAGGTTTCAGGCCAAGCTTTTTAAAAATCTGGATTTACATGACTTAGAAACCTAAGTCTCATTTTCAAAAGTGACTTGGGCACATTAGCTTTCAATAAGACATAGGCTCCCAAGTGTCTAACTCACTTCTGAAAATGAGATTTCGGCTCATAAGTCCAGGAACGCTAATTGGAGTAATGTGTAAATACCTATAAAATTGTGTCCCATGTTTATATATATCTGTTCTTTATATAACTGACCTAACTTTGATATAAGTGAAAGGTTTTGGATCAGCTACATATTACAGAAGAGAAAACAATTCCATGTAGATTGCAGACATGTGAAGGATATTATCATTAATAGATGGTATGCATCCCTAGGTTGCTTTGTTTAAAAACATTATATAATGCTCGGCAGTGTTTGGTTTCTCCACAATAGAGTAATCTGTTGCATGATGAAAAGATAAACACCTTATAATTAAAGGCTAAGAACACAGTGATTTCAGAGAAACATTATGTGTGTTGACATTACTCGGTGTGCCACTGATTTGTAGGGTGTCTAATGCTCTAAAACTGGATGAATATTAAATAAATATTAAATTTAATATTATTTAAATATTATTATATTGTATTATATTAATATATTATATAAATTTATATATTAATATAAATTATATTTATTTAAATATTAAATAAATATTAACTTTCATTGAGCACTGAAAACATGAAACAATTTTATTATTTCATTTTAAATACTTCTCGCTCAGTTTAGATTTCTGTCCTTTAACAGCAATGCCACAGTAACTCATAGAGTGTCTCTTATATGATGTTATAAATCTAAATAAGTAAATAAAATGGGTAAATGAGGATACATAAATTACATTACGTCCTCTGAAATAACTGAATTATTGAATAGTATTCCTTGGATATGAAACCTTTTTAACTCAGATACATACGCTAGTTCTGTGTTTTCTATGTTATACTCATCTGGCTGAACTGGTTTTTTTTTTTTTAAATGGTGCATCCATGGTATATTACCCTTCATGCACAAGACAAACTGTCTTGTACAAGCATACAACTCTTTGATGAAACACAGGGTTTCAGTGATAAATGCTTAATAAAAGGAATACTCATTATCTCTGATCGGCTAAGTTAGTATTTTTAACATGGGAAACAGATTCCTTCTATCAGTCCTCCCTCATAAAATGAGGTTCTCCATCTTATTATTGTTAATTTTATAAATTAGCTTGATCCTAAATGAATGGCACTAAGCTGACTACACTCAAACCTGAAGTTCTGTATGTTTCAGCAGATTACAATGGTACTACTCCCAGAATTGTGCTTCAGCTGTGCTCTGAAAGCTCTCTACCTCTAAACGTGGAAGGCGAGTTCAGTTTTTTTGGCGAATGGTGATGGAGGCTTTTGTGATGGAGACACTTTTCCTTTAGGAAATGATCTGAGCCCTCATTTCATGAAGATGATTAACAGCCAGCAGCCAATGCCTTCTATTCTCTACTGATCTGAAAAGTAAAATCTGAAAATGCCAATGGAAAGGTATAATAGTCTATTATAATTTCTCCACACCATTCAGTTCACTTGGCAGAGCTATCATCTTTGGAAGAGATGTTAAAACTGAGATCCTTTCTGCTCACGCGTGCTGCCAAGTAAGAATTAAAGAAAGCCTAAGGCCCTTATTTAAAGGAGGAGAAGAATGAGAGTGGGATTTTGACCAATACTTGCTCTCAGTAAAAAAGGTTCTTATATTCATGTACTACTGTGGATTACATACAGGGAAATTTTCAAATAATGGATAATTTAAGTATGCAAAAGGGAATATGAAAGCTCAGTTATGGACACTGGAAAGCACAGAAATTTGTAGGCTGTGCTGAAGCTTCGAAAAAATCTGTTTCCTGCTCTGGGAGTGCTGTATAAATTGCCTAGGGGCTCTGATTCTAGTTGCGCTCTCAGAAACCGGGATTTTCAGAAAGCAGAAGTCACATGAGGTTATAGTACACAGCCACAAATGCCACATAATTCCTCTTGTGCTCATTATGGGCCCTTTGGGGTCTATATAGCGATATTCCCAAGCTGGATACCAGTCCCACATCTCAACCCAGCCATCAGGAAGTTCTACACAGACATATTGTCTCATCCAAGCTGTGCGTCCAGTCATGGCAAACCAACTCTTTGGGCATTTCAGGCAGAACCGTGAAGAACTGTTCCCGCACAACTGACTCCAACACCTTCACAATGGAGTTCAAATCCTAGAACCACCACCAGGCCCAGAGATCCCAGACCCACCATGTTTTAGTCCTTGAGGCCAATAGCCGGGGACACACAGAAATATTCTCTTTCTGAGGGGAAAAGGGAACCTTATGTTACCTCCACATAGCCACAGCTCTGTGGGTAGCTGAGTCATTCAATACAAAATGTCTGCTTTGAATGACTCAGCTACCCACAGAGATGTGGCCTTGTAGCCGTCTCATAAGGTCCCCCGTTAATCATGTGGACAGCTTAAGTGTCCACTGTTGATAAGGCCACTGATATGCTATCACTAGTTATTCAAAACGCTAATGAGTTATTTTCTGGTCTAGTTTTAGTTAGGACCTCTTCCCCTACAGGACTACAGAGGGGCTACAGCACTGCAAGCTAAAGCAGTGTGTTGCACCTCTTCCATTACCTGCAACATAAAGGAAGCAGTTTGGTGCAGTAGATGGAACAGTATCCTGAAGACGTAGGTTCTATTCCCAGTTCTGCTACGGAAGACATTTGGATACCATGGTGTGAGAGAATAGAATAGAAGTCTGTTGGGATTCTTGCTGTAATTGCTGCCACTTCTCCTTCAACTCTGGGCCTTCAATTCCAGCTGGGCCTTCTAGGTGATGCACTAGACAAGGCAATAACGCTACATATCTCCTCCCCCATGCACACAGATTTAGTCTATCATGTCTATTTTTCTTGGGGAAAATTTTCTGTCTCAGTCAGAAAACAAGAGTTCAGAGACCAGCTTTCTTCTAATCAACCTCTGTCCTTCTAGTCTTGTAGCAGCTCCTTTCTGAACCCTCCCTGGCAGGAGCTACATGAGCCTGAGCTACAATTAACTCTGTTTGCCAGTGACCGGAACAGTGACCACACTCTGCGATACTGTTCTATCACTATGTTGGTATTTCTGTACATCAAACAGGAACAAAGATATCCATTTCCATTCAATGTTTATTTTGAATAAGGCTTTTATTTTCTATGAAGTACCATATCTCAATTTTCCCCACTGTAAACAAGATCACCTCTAAGATTTTATTGAAGTGCACTTAGAGTTACTAGTTGTGTTTAAATAACTGTATAAAATTTGACATGAGATTTAATATTTTGCCTCAGATTTTCTCAATGACCTTCAATACTTTAACATATCAAAGTAAATCACTCTGATAAAAAAAGCAAATTAATTACATTATTTCCTCCTCACTATTCTAAAGAACCCCTAACCTTGCTTCTCTTTTGTCTTCCAATTTAAACCTTTCTCTATTGCCCAAGCTCAGCAGCCATGTTGTATGTAATTTGCTTGCTAGTTTATCTATACTAAAATGCATACACACTGTGTATATAGACTATGGTTAGAAGCCAGGGCTATAAAATCAGACATGATTCTATGTTGCAAAATTAGGGGAAGGAGAATAATTTTTGCACCATGGGATCATTACTTACTAATGCTTTGAATGTACACAACTGGATGAGGTGATTACGTTTCAAACAGGTTTACAAATTTCTGGAACCTCTGCCTGCAGGGTTGTCAGAGAACTGTGACTAAGCTGTAACGTTTATACCTATATTCACTGATTCCTTAAATAGTCCAAGCTATTTAATGAAACTAATAGCTAGGGCAACAGTCTGAAATAAATGGGAAAAATGAGGCTTCCTGATGTTCCCCATACTTCATTCCCTTAACACACTGCTGCGTGTGTTTGTCACTCTTCCCCTTACAAGCTTTGTCTTTTAAAGGGCAAAACTCTGGTCCCATTGAATCAAAGGAGTTTTTGTTTTATTAATTCAACATATTTATTCAGAGTTACACAAACTAAGTCCCCAGTCCTGAAAGTCACATTGAAGTAAACTGTCTGAATTTTCTCAACAACTGCTAAAATTAGATGTTATGCATCACTTTTACTTTGTCTCTCAGCCATAATGAGACTTTGTGTGGTACACATACTTTTGGTAGCATATCATAATTCATGATATCATACTTAGGTCCCTTATTCTCCAAGGATATCTTTTCCAACTTGCACTGTAGGACAGCTATGTAGCCACTTGATCACCTGCATTTGCAGACTGCTTTTTAACTTAAGCACACGTGACTTCTACAATTTGAAAATCTACTGAGTGATCTCTCCCCTTATAAAAATATGCCAGCCTGGATTTACCACATATACTCATTTTGTGCTTATTATACAGAATGAGAATAGTTTTTATTTTTAGGATTGGCACAGTACTAAACATTTTTGCAAGTATTTGTAACACAAAGTAAGCTAGGCAATTCCATGACTATAACTATTCTGCACTAACATTTTTTGTCTTCTAGAAAAGAGTCAAGTCACAAAGGTAGAATGCATTTCTGAGTCACCAGCAGTTTTATAGCATAAATAAGTGTACCTTTTAGAGAAAAAGTCTCTGAGGGATACCTCTCAAAACTAAACCCTTGAGAAGCAAAATATCCATCCAGAAAAACATTTCTTGGGAATTTCACTCTACACAAAACACCTACAAAAGGTTCTAAATTAGAAATCACTCTTATCTCTCTTTTTCTTTTTATTAAACCACGTAACCCCTCATTTTCCAGCCCAGCTCTTAAAGTGAGACTTTTATAAATGCAGGCAGAGCCCAAATAGCCCACAGGTGACCCAATCCCTCCTATTACTCCACCCTAATTAGTCCCCAACAGGATCCTTTATAAAAGTGGATCCAGCTACTTTTTCTTAGCTTCTTTGATTTATAAATGGCTATAGTGCTATTATAGTTCACTTAATGCTGGGGTCTATTTAGAAATACACTTTGTTCTTTTATAGTTTATTATGGGTTCTTACTTTATACATTTATTAAGAGACCTGACAAAAGGATTCATTTCTGTATCAGTATTAGAGTGTTATTCTCTAATTATTTGTTCCTGAATATAGTTTGCCTTAATTTTTCTTTGCTACTTGTGCAGAGAATGCTACACTTTTGTGAAATGGTTGCTTTTACTGAATCCATGATATTGCTTCTCAGACTCTTTGCTTCATACAGTGATAGCCTCCATACTTATTGAAAGCAAATCTGGTCTATGCCACTTGTTTATCATTGTGTTCTGTGTACTTCAGGTTTTTTACTGATGGCTAGCACTTCATTTTGTGAACACAGTCAAGGCTAGACTTGCCAGTGTCTCCTACAATGTGTGAGGGCAAGTCCATTTCTCATAATAACCTTACTTTGGCCTGGTTGTCAGTTATACCACAATAAATTTTATTTCTGATCAGTCTTGATTACTATTGAAGTTCACATCAAATAAGCTTATTGTTCAGGTCAACAGTCTCACCTTGTCACTGGTGTCTTGTCAAGATAATATGACTTTTCCAAGTGACATTTTTATAGGAGACAACGTATTGAAGTTTGAAGAGAATTTTTGCTAACACTTGGAAGTACATTCTATGGTCCCTTTGTCCCTCTGGAATGTATTATAGATCTCCAGTGCCTCTGGGTCTTAAATATGTAGCATTTTGGAGGATTTCACCCCATTCTTTTCTCTACACATTACCACTTTTGGAAAATTGGAAATGCTGCAGTTACCTTCCATCTCTAGTTCCCTGCCCAGTTTCCTTCTAGACAGATCCCAATGGCTTAATTTACTCTATTTGTGCTTTAGTTTACATCTGACACCATGCAATAAGGGTGTGACACACAGGAGTTCTGATAAAAGACTAGTCTTTATTTCCTGGACCTGATGACATGACATGGGTCAGTGTCTCTAGAGGGACAGTGTTATATCCCTGCCTCATCAGAGGATTTAATATTCACTGACTTTGGGGCACTGCTACTATTTGCCAGCCAGATAAGGCACCCCTGCTATTCATATGCATGCACTATGTAGCACACGCTAGCTATTGTGCATGCTGCTCTTTCATATTAGGGAAAAAAAGTCTGAATTGCCACACAATTCACCTCACTCATTTTCCCCTGCACCATGAGGATGGCTCTTGTTATGCTTTCGTGATTGTCTGTGAATCACAGACCAGTCCCCATTTCTCTGGCTGGTTCCCAACACTAAGGACAAGCTTACATCATGTATTTCAAGCCAGTTTCATACAGTCACATTTTTCTCACTTACTAATATTCGTGTGGTGTGCACCTGGCACTGTATTTGGTTTACCTGTGGGAAAGCCGCATATCTAAGCTAATAATAAATATATTTTTCTCCCTCTTGTCAGATTTTGAGTTTTCTTCTAAGCTTTCTATAGTTCTTTGTCCTTTTCTAGCAACACTATCAGCACGTTAAGGAACTACTATGCCCCTTGTGCTACTGTAAAATATATATATATATATATATATATATATATATATATATATATATATATAGAAACACAGACAAAAAAGAAAAATACATCCATATAAAACATTTTGCAGATCAGGTAGAAAAAGATTCTTTAAAATTATTTGCAGTACAGTCCAACAAGCTATTACTAGCTTACTTACCAAAGGTCAAAATGAGAATATTTGTGTGCTGTTACTCCATTTCATAATGGAGTAACAAAGTAATTTAGCAGAGATTTTTTCTGTAATTATGGTACACTTGGAAAAATGTAAAGTGTTTCAAGGATTCAAAATCCTCACATATATACTTGTAGGGTATTCTACTATTAATACATTAAACTGATGTACAATATGCTGAAATATTGACTCATTAATGTGAAAATACTGGCTACTCTGAAATACCAGCTCACCCACTTCAGTTGGTTTCAGTTTCACACATCGTACAAATTTTTGTTCATCTTGGTGTATTCATTGCTTTAGTATTTATGAAGAATAATACATTTTAAAAGGCAGTGTGATTGTTACCATGATACAATACACTGTATTTTACATGTTGACTAGTAATCTTATTTGTGAAATGATGACAATGTGACAGACATGAAGAGGACAGGGTCCCCGCTAAATCTAAAGGGCATTGACTTAAATGTAGTTGCATCTGCTAACATCAGGTCCAAATGTATGCCCAAATGTTTGAATTTAGGCTATTCCCTATCTCCATGGTACCTCAAATACATAAGTTTAAAAAGGTGATTCTGAGGAATGTGCTAACAAATCTGAATCTAAGTGAATTTTGCCTAAATAGCAAGTCACTTTGAATGTCAATAGACTGTGCTCTTAAGTTTGGAATTCATGGCTAAACAGCAGACTAAGGGAAGTGGCATCCTTTATAAACTGGAAATCAAATACTAGTGAGGAAAATAGAAAGGAGGATAAACTCTGGCAACTCAAGTATAAAAGTATAATTGGGCAGGCCAAGAAAGAATTGAAGAGCAGCTAGCTAAACACACAAATACTAACAGAAAAAAAAAAAGTGTATCAGAAGCAGGAAGACTGCCAAACAGTCAAGGGGGCCATTGGATGATCAAGGTGCTGAAGGAAGAGAAGGCTGTAAAAGATAGGACACAAAGGACAGGAATAAATGGTCAGTTTTCACAATGGAGAGTGGTAAATAGTGGGCATTCCTTCTTATTCCTCCTGCTTCCACTCAAACTGCCCCTGCCACTGGCCATATATCTGAGATCTTTACAGTCAGCATGTAAGGACATGACTTGCTGTACTGAAATCAATGGAAGCAGGATCATATGCTAATCAATGGAAGCAGGATCATACGCTAAATATTTGAGGTGCCCAGTCCCATGGCTGTGCATCCATGTAGAATGCAGTCTTAGAGCGTAGGGCCTTCTTTTGCTATTGCAAATTAAAAAAGGGATGAGAAAATTGTACACAGATGTAGAATGACCCCGCAGAGCAGCAAACAACTTAGGATGAGAATAGGAGAGCAGTAAGAGAACTGAGGGAGGAAGATGAAGGCAGTAGTGAGCGGTTATAGCAGAACAGTGAGAACCAGGGGCTGTAGCAGGGCACCAAAGTAAAACAGAGAATGGAAGCAGTAGAGCAACACATAACGAGGTAGCTAAGACAAGAGTAAGAGTCCCGATTTAGCAACAAGAAACTGCAATTTTTGTTGCTTTTTAAAAAGGTATTTAGGGATATGGTGTCTCAGAAGGAAAAATGTAGGTGGTTGAAGTTCATGAATGGAAAAAGTATGAGAACACCTGTGAAGGGTAGGCTGAGCTGGGGTGAAACTCCTTTGGGCCCACTTTTAAAGCATTCACCAGGTTTGCTAGGCTCATAAACAGACATGTTTACTGAAACTCAGTGGAGCATGCTAAAGTCAGATCAAAAAAGCAGACTGATTCAGCACAGGGGAGACCAAAGTGGCTGCATGTCAGTCATCACTGCCTCTCAAGGTTATCGAGAATGCCATGAGAAAAGTGGACAGGGAACTCCAGTAAGACACAACACAATTCGGGAGAGGAGCCATCCATCCTCCTCCTTACAGCAAAGTTGATAGCTCTACAGCTGCTTGTGCCTGGTGGTTTATTTCTGTCAATGGAAGAATTATCAAAAAGTTACCCCTTCATGTATTCATGTATTCTTCATGATAAACCTTTTTATTTCTTTTAAAACCTAGTCCATTCAGCTATTAACTTGATGGGGCAGAGTCAAATTTTAATACATGAAAACTCAGATGCTAGTGGGCCAGCCCTAATTTGTGTGCCCAGAGAGAGCCAAAATCAGCCATGGATACTCACACTGAGAAATGGAATCACACTGATTTATACAAGTTGAAGATCTGGCCCACTGAATAGTACTTTATTCTGTAGAGAGTTCTATTGATTTCAGGCTGTTTGCATTTTGCTTTATAAATCCTTTCTACTCCTATAATTTCTGTTCTTTATTCCCATTTGATTACATGAGCATAAAGGAAAAAACACCAAAACTGAACAAAAAATATTCAAAACAATAATGTATTTTCTTCTGTAGATGTTCTTGAATGTACCATAATTAAGCACTGGAGGATGTGTGTGCACACGGGCAGATTTTTCAAACACAAGTGACCGTTAAGAATTTGGCATCTCAGGAAAATAGGCACAGAAAAATGAAAGTTATTCAGAGAGTGAGGGGGAGGGATAACTAGATTAAAACAAAGAAAGCCTTCAATCCACAAAGCTACACCCAAACCTCAAGACAAACTCCAACTTGACCCAAAACATACTTTTTTCGTTTGAAGAATTGTGGTTAATTCTATATCCAGAATTTTTTTTTTAAATGAATCCACTGTAATGGTTCTGTGAACTCAGGTAGCCTTACTAAACAAGACTAGAAGGAGAATGTACAATAACACAGAGGAGAGAAAGTCATCTTACCACAGTCCCAGCTGAAAATTTTCAGGTAAACATCCATACTATCAAGTAGTTTTCTGAGCTCATTCTGAAAAGAAAACTTGAGATTAGGCCAGACACGCTTGCAAAACTAAAAACATATTAGGCAACACATTGTGCTAAACCTTCATACGTATGTTTTAAAGTATTGTAAATTTTTTGGGTAAAGAGTTGGTGGGAGTTTATAACCAACGAGTCAAACCTTGCAGTCCTTTGTAACGGGCAAAACTTTCACACCATTCAAGAGGAGTTCTGCCACATTTAGGGACTGTGTAAAAACTAAGGGGTTGTCTTCACTATGCTGCTACATTGATGTAAGATACGCTAATTATGTATGTAACATAACCTAAGTAAATGTACCTTACATTGACTTGCTGCAGTGTCCACACTATGCTATATCGATGGGAAACGCTCTCGCTAGTGAAGACAGGCCCTCTGTCAAACACTCAGGATTTTGGTCCAATGTATGGTTACAATGCTGTTGGCTTCCTCACGTACAAAGACAAAATATAGTGTGGTTGATAGATTTCTACAATTTTTGATTGTTTGATTAATTGGTTGAGCTGCCTAGATTTTGCCTGGCACATGGGCCTGATCAAAAGCCAATTGAACTCAGTAGGAGACTTTCAGTGATTTCAATGGACTTTGTATCAGGCATCCATAAGCATAAGTATTGGAATACAGTAGTAAAGAGTGTTCTCACACAACATTTGACTCATAAAATAGCAGAAGTCAAATGAGAAAACTTGCTCCTGTGAAAATTTTCAACTTATTTTCTACAGCAAGAATTTTGGATAAATTCAAGTAAACATACACAGTCTGTGCATTTATCCAAACCAGACCTGAAATATTTTGAGTCTTGCCCCTCATTAGGACATGAATCAACAATTAAACAAAATACAACTGGATGCTTATCCAGCGTAAACTGGTGTGTGACATCTGTGGAGCAGTGGCGCTTTACATCAGCTGTGTATCTAGCCACATATATTAGTCAACGAGCATCCACTTAAAGCTATGAGTTATTCAAATTGTTTGAAACAGTGTGACAGAGCTGAAGTATAAATCATACCTTTAAAAAAAACCCTTTGTGATTAATAAAAAGACAAAGTAAAAAAGCAAAATCAATGGCACTTTTTGTAGTTCAGTTCTATGTAAGGGAAATAGAAAAAGAAATCAATCCCAATCTACCATTTAGAAGATTTTTTAGAAGTAGCTCCTTTAACTCCAGTTCAGTACTTGATCTCTTGCCTTTAAAAATAATTCTCTCACATCTTGATTGAAAATGGTGTGTGTGTGTGTGTGTGTGTGTGTGTGTGTGTGTGTGTGTGTGTGTATTTATTGATGGGGCAGTCAGAGGACATCTGACTCTAAGCATAGCTGAAGAGCTATCCAGCAATGGCCCTAATGATCTAAGTTCTTGCCAACAGCCTTATATGTAGGCTGCACTTCACTGAACCACTTTGTCCCTTAAAAAAAGCTTTGCATTGCTTGCTTCACATGTGCTCTTGCCAGGTTTTTGTTTGTTTTTGTTTTTATCTCATCATATAGGGGATTCAAAGAGAAAAGTGAAATGTTATAAAGCAAGGTACTGGTATTGTCAGAATATTTTATAAGGGAATTACTAGCTATATGTGGTTACTAATTGTGTACTGTATGCCCCACAACTGAATAAATTCTAATTCTATTAAAAATACATGTTCTTGTAAGCATGGTCGGAATGTTCTCTACCCTGCTGAATTGCTTGGAGAGGGGGGCAAAAGGCTTCAGGACCAGAAAGTGTTTGCATGAGCACACCCTCTCTTCCTAGGGGTTCAGCATGATGGGACTGCTTTGCCCAAATGATCATTTTGGCTGGTGCTGGGTTACAAATCACTTTAGTGTTAATTTCAGGGGTAATGAAATGATGTCCCTCTTCTTGTGGTGATTGGAGGTCCTGGATGATTGGAAAAAAGCAAATATAGTGCTCAGCTTCAAAAGATGGAAGGAGGAGGATGCAGGGAACTATAGACTGGTCAGCTTCACCTCAGTCCCTGGAAAAATCATGGAGCAGGACTTCAAGGAATCCATTTTGAGGCATTTGGAAGAGAGGAAGGTAATCAGAAACAGTCAGAGTGGATTCCCCAAGGGCAAGTCATACCTAATTAACCTGATTGCTTTCTATGATGAGATGACTGGCTCTGTAGATGTGGGGAAAGTGGTGGACGTGATATACCTTGACTTAGCAAAGCTTTTGATTCAGTCTCCCACAGTATTCTTATCAGCAAGTTAAAGAAGTATGGGTTGGATGAATGGACTATAAAATGGATAAAAAGCTGGGTAAATCATTTGTCTCAACGAGTAGTGATCAACAGCTCAATGTCTAGTTGGCAGCCGGTAACAAGCCAAGTGCCCCAGGGGTCGGTGCTGGGGCTGTGTTTTTTCAACATCTTCATTAATGATCTGGAGGATGGGTTAGATTGCACCCTCAGCAAGTTTGCAGATGACACTAAGCTAGGGGAAGTGGTAGATACCCTGGAAGGGAGGGATAGGGATACAGAAGGAGCTAAACAAATTGGAGGAATGGACCAAAAGAAATCTGATGAGGTTCAACAAGGATAAATGCAGAGTCCTGCACTCAGGATGGAAGAATCCCATGCACTGCTACAGACTGGGGACCGACAAGCTAGTCAGCAGTTCTGCAGAGAAGGATCTTGGGGTTACAGTGGATAAGAAGCTGGATATGAGTCAGCAGTGTGCGCTGGTTGCCAAGAAGGCTAATGTCATATTGGGCTGCATTGGTAAGAGCATTGCCAGCAGATCTCGGGAAGTGATCATTCCCCTCTATTCGGCGTGGTGAAACCGCATTTGGAGTATTGTGTTCAGTTTTGGGCCCCCCACTACAAAAAGGATGTGGACAAGCTGGAGAGAGTCCAGTGGAGGGCAACAAAAATGATTAGGGGGCTGGAGCACAAGACTTATGAGGAGAGGCTGAAAGAACTAGGCCTGTTTAGTCTGCAGAAGAGAAGAATGAGGGGGGATTTGATAGCAGCCTTTAACTAACTGAAAAGGGGTTCCAGGGAGGATGGAGCTAGGCTGTTTTCAGTGGTGGCAGATGATGGAACAAGGGTCTCAAGTTGCAGTAGGGAAGGTCTAGGTTGGACATTAGAAAGAAGTTTTTCACTAGGAGGGTCGTGAAGCATTGGAATGGGTTACCTAGGGAGATGATGGCATCTCCATCTTTAGAGGTTTTTAAGCTGAAGCTTGACAAAACCCTCGCTGGGATGATTTAGCTGAGGATAGTCCTGCTTTGAGCAGGGGGTTGGACTAGATGACCTCCTGTTGGAGTCCCTTCCAACTCTAAAATTCTTTGATTCTAGGTCTGTGAAGATTGATAGAAGGTGGGGATAGGTGTTTCTGCCTGGAAGAGTGGACTCTGCCTAAGAGTCCTAGGTGTGGTTTAATCTCCCCTTCCGACTGTTCAAAGATAGAGCTAGTTAAGATTCCATTGAGTCTCTTGTTTTGTTACATGCTCACTAGTTGCTTATATCATGTACTGTGAGATAGTGCTCCTGTCTGCTTCAGCACCAAGGTTTCCCCATGGACAATCACTGAGAGCTGGGTGGACCCTTGCGAGACTGACCCACAGAGCTCATGGTAGAAGCAGGTGGTTGTCGAAGATGCTGGTGTGCAGAGTGGCTAACAGGGTGGCAAGTGAAGCAGCTGGTGGCGCAGCCAATGAAGCAGTCAGCTGGCAGGGTGGCTGGTGAAGTGGCCAGCAGAGTGGCTGGTGGAGTGGCTGGTGGAGCATGAGTAGCCAAGGCAACTGACAGAGCAGCCGGTGGTGCACCCAGCAGGGCAGTCGGCAGAGTGACAAACTGTGCAGCAGTGACGGATAGCATATTAAGCAAAGTGCCTTCTCCCTTCTGCTGCCCCCACCAGCACGGTGGGAGGTAAACTCACTGAAACACACCTCCGAGCTTTAGGTCATCACTGGTCAAGGACAACTACTATGAGTAGGTTGTGGGAAACATTGAGGGGCAGGCAAAGGACGTTGACCAGCATACTCTGCGGTGGGGATTTTGCTCATGGCTTTTATGTTTATGAATCCTGCTTGTGCTGTTTTCCCAAACAAATAGTGAGTTATTTCCTTCTTTTGATTAAAAGGTCTTCTTTCTGCACTCAGACTCTGTGTTTGTGAGAGGGGCAGTATCGCCTTTTGGAGGTGCCCAGGGGGTGGTGTGTAATTTCCCAGGTGACTGGGGGGGCTCAAGCTGGTACTGTTGTATTGTTGAAAAGAAACCCCTAGGTGTTGAACCCAGACCTGATTGCTGTCAACTCCACCTGGCAGAAGGGTTACAATCTTTAGTCACAGTGCTTAATTTAGCCAAGTTTTCTACCATATTTCTCTGTGGTGAAAAGGGAAAAAAAAGGTTTTCAATGTTTTCCATTGCAAATGTGCACTGAATTTGAATAAGTTGAAGACGAAACACAGCAGGGATCCTATGTTATCCCTGTCCCTGATAAACTTTAACAGTACTGTGAGTGGCCTGACCTTAGACTGGACCATTTTATTAATCCATTTGTGTCACTATAGGTGATTTGCAGTCAGGTTTGTTGATTTATTTCCCACTTTCTGTACCTGGAGTATTCTTTGCTATAGGACTGATTCTGTTCCAACTACAGTTAATGGTTGTTTTGCCATTGACTGCAATGGGGAAAGACCTTGGCTCTACAAATCCACTCTAATTCAGTGGCTGTGTTGAAGAATACACAGTATGTCATTCCCATCAGAGAATGCTTACGGAAACTTGTTTCTTGGTGCCAGCTGGAAACCTCCTGATGTCCTGTTACTGTAATGAAAATGACATAAATTCCATCGATTAGAATATATGATGGCAACATGCAGAAAGGAATAAGTTCCGTTTTCTAAAACACAAGGCTAAATATAAAGGTTAAGTGTTCCAAAAGACAGGTATCCTGGGTATTTTATGGGTAAAAGACAAATGTCCTGGGGCCCCTTTTTATTAGAGACCTAAGTGTTTGACAGCAATTCAGATACATAGTACAGCATGAAATGATTGAAACATTAAAGGGAGAAGAGGGGGAAAGCTAATTATAAGTTTTACTAAATCCATGATAAAAATAGGTTTTTTACCTTATTGATAGGTGAAACTGGGTCCTGAAAGGACATCCTTATTATTTATCTCAATCTACACCTTTCAAACAAGCTGAACTCTCAGTAGCAAGCATAGCTTTAAGCACTTTTCTCAGTGCCTCTGTACACTGTCTTTTGAAGGTTACGTGAGCACCAAAATGTTACCTTTTGTTTTTCTTTTGATTTCTACATGTACCGCGAAATTCCACATCTTCTTCTTTGAAGCTTATGCTGTCTGCTGTTTTTGTGTTGCTTGTATCCCCTTCTAGTCCCTCTTGCTTTTTCTAACTCTCTTTTAGCTTTCCTCTTCTCTTAGAGCTTTATCTGTGTAATTCCTTGGAGCTTCATGCTGAAGAAGCATGACTTGACTGCAAGCTTTCAAGAGTCACAAATGAAATGAGCTTAGAAACTCTGTCTCCTGATGCCAAGTGTGAAAAACTTTCTTAAATGCTGCACTTTTGGTGGTCAATTATTGAAGCCAGTGAGAAAAGAATGGAGTAATAAAATGATGGTTAATACTGACACCAATACCAGACAGCAAAAACAGCTTTGATTTAATGGACAGTAGCATTATTGATTCCTGTCCTGCAAAACATCATTTAAAAGCAAATAAAATCCATTACTTTCAATGGCAGATATTTTAAGACCCACTGTCCGTGTAATGTTTACAATATTTCATCGGTTTGTGTTGTCTCTTTGGTTCTGTAGATTTTGGTCACCACAACTGCAAAGATTTTGAGGTCTCATAATTCTTAGAACTATTTCCTTAAAAGTTACATTTAGTAGAATACTTATCAATTGAGTCCACCTAGAATTCTAGACCTTGATTGTCATTTTGACAGATCTTCTCAGCCAAACAGGTTCTAGCACTTTAAAATGAAACCTCCAAGAAAATCCTAGAAGCTACAGAAAGTGGTTTTGGACTGTCACTAGATGGCAGGCCCAAACAAATGATGTACGTTCAGCTCCCCTGTGTTGGAGCAGGTGCTCCATTTGGCCAATTAAGAAGGTCTGGAAGAACCTGGGGGCTATAAAAGATCAGTGAAGGAGACACCCAGGGAAGGGAGACTTGATGAAAGAGAGACCTGAGGGAGAGAAATCCTAATGAGTTCTGTCACAAAGGGCAGGTGAGAGCTGCCCGAGATCAGGGAACTAGGGGAATCCTGGAAGGAAATAGAAAGTTGGTAGAAGGCTGAAGGCAGGAGAGCAGCAAGAAGTAATTTCTGGCTGGTGTTCCCAAGCTAGAGAGCCAGAGCTGAGGGCTGGAGAGGGCTGAAGGCCGGAGAGCAGCAGAGAAGCTTACTTGCTGACATCTCCAGGGGTGCAGAACTGGACCCAGAGGAACTGTGAGAGGGCTAGGGAAGTGAGAGATGCTCCCAGCGGAGAGGGTGTGGGGATTCCTGCTGGGAAAATCAGGTTTGCACTCCAGCTGGAGGGGCTGTTCAGGGACATAAGAGGACTGACAGAGTCCAGATGTGGTTGAAGGCACTAGTGAGTGGTATGTGGGACACTGAGGGAGGAGATACCTTGAGTTTAAATGACTGCTTGCACTAAGGTGAGAAATGGACTGTATGTTTGGGACTCTTGTTATGGACTACTTTGCATGAGGCTCTTTATAATAAATCAGCTACCAAGGAGGGTAGTATTGAGTCAAGAGAGCCTGAAGTGAAGATATTCAGGACTCTGAAGGAAGAAAAGTGAGGCAGGCACACCTGTTGTGCCATGATACATTCAAGGAAGGCAGTCTAGGTCAGGCAGCCCTATGACATGGACATGCAGCAGAACTCAATAGTCTTTCTCTTTGATTTGGTAACAAACGCAATCCCTAACACACTGTTAAAGGCACTGTGATGTTGGAAGTGCCTTCTTTTTTCGATGAGACACCTATATGAGCCCATAGCATTGATTCTGCAATATTAGAAGTGTTAACTCCAGTATCCTGACTAAATTAAATATTGGAAAATTATATTATGCCTCCCTACATTCTTCCTGAAGTTTTAGTTGTGCAAGTTATTCTTTCATATATTTCCTAGAGTAAAAACTGATGAGGCAGGTGATGGTGGTAGTAGAACAGCTACCAACTTTCAATCTAGAAATAGATGCATTTCCTTTGTGGATAAAGGGGTGAACTTAGCAAAGTACTGTACAATTCTCTTGGATGGAAAGTGTTAAAAAAATGTGAACAAACTGGAGAGTCCAGAAGAGAGCAACAAAAATGGTTTAGAAAACCTGACCTATGGAGGAAAGGTTAAAAAACTAGGCAAGTTTAATCATGAAAAAAGAAGACCGGGTGCGGGGGGAATCTGATAAGTCTTCAAACAATTGTGATCTGCTCCTGGCAGACTTTCTACACAACCTGAATTCCCTTTGCTTGGTGGAATTCATGGAATAAATCCGCCTGGGTCCTTCTCTATCTCCATAATATGTTCTAGCTTTGTGGCAAAAATAATCAGTAAAAGAATTACTTCAAATGTTCTTAACAGAGGAGGTTCAAGATTCCCCTTATTCACTCTCTTTTTGAATAACATATAGAACCTCTAGCTATTGCTATCAGAAATATTAGCAACTGATCTGGCATCAAAATTGGGTCAGCCCAATGCAAATTATCCATACATGCAGATTTATGGGTATATTTCAGTTCTCTCTTCAGCTTTAGTCAATTATTGACCATGAGATAGGCTGTTGGTCTTTTCTATCTCTTACTTCTGTGAATCTAAGATCAACATATTTTCCAGTTACCATGGTTATACGATGAACCTCTAAGAAATCTGAACTCTTACTCCTAAGTAAATTCTGTTTTCATAACTGCTTTTCTTGATTCAATTTCAGATGGAAGCTTAATGATATCAACAACTTAGAAGTGACATACATGACTGACCTGCAAGAAACAATTACTCTCAGTATGAGATTTATGAAGAATATAATTCAGGAGGCTATCAGCAGCTGGTCCCCTCTGAGTTTCTCATAACTGGAAAGAACTGAATCTATCAAAATGTCTTTAGTTTCCCAGATTAATTACATGTTTACAGTATCTCCAAATTAATTATGTATACAAGTTTCTGAACATCTTATTTTAGAGAAATGAAGAATGGCTATTCCTCTTTATTTATGCAAAGTAGAATTCATTTTTGGGAATGGCTTGACAAAAAATAAACACAAAAGGTTGTGAAGGTAGACAACTTAAAAGAAAATAATAATCCAAATATGCTAAAAAAAAAAGTGATAATTTTTCTCAGCTCTCTTTTTTACATTTCCAAAGCGTATGTCAGTAAATCCATAATGAAAGTAACCCAAAAGTCTTTCTTCTCCTTAGTTAGAACATCACAAATTAAACTACCATGTTGCAAACATGTATTTAATAAGTTTGGGATAAATGGGGAGGGGGAAGGACTGAATAAGTTTTAAAAATGGATCTCAAAACAGATCTCCTAAAGCTATGAAATTGTAATTGCTCCAAATTAGCAAAAGAATTTACTGTAATTTAGCTGTAATAAACCAGATAATCATCATTTATATTCTTCTCAACCTTAAGAAGTCCAAATGTATGGATAATGAGTCACGCCGACCTTTTAAAATAAAGCCCCAAAACTTTGATATCTCTTCTTATACAGAGTTTGTTCACAACTTTGCTCCTTTATGTAGGGAATAATGAATATTTCTGGGGGTATTTGCAGAACCATAGATATTTTAAAATCAGAAGCCCTACAATATAACTTGAAAGCATCACTGAAGAGCTTTAGTGATAATCTCTAGGCAATTGCTCTCAGCATCATCATGCAAAACTGCTAGGACCTTAACTGCTTAGAGTAAAATACCTGTCTACTTAAAGTATGCTTGACAGTTAAGCTTGAAATGTACCACAGAGAAGTGAGATAATTTAGAATATTTTAAAATGGTGATACATTTCCAATCACTTTGTCAGCTACACCATATCTTAAAAGCACTACCTACTGTTAATCTGCTTAAATCACACTAGATATGTATGTATCTCTGTCCATCTGTGGGTGTGAAGGGTCAGCTCACTGCCAGTGCTTTCTCTTGGCCGGGCATGGCAAATCTGCAGTGTCCTGCCTCTTCCTGCGATTTGGCCCTTCAGCCAGGCCTCTTCAAAGGTTTTCATCTTCCAGGGTAGTCCATGAACAAAAAAGTAAGGGGAGTTAACACAAATAAACTGAGTTAATAAGAGAAAGCGAGGAATGATTCCATGGGCTATATCAGGATCTGGTTCTCCCTTCCCTCAGGGAGGGCCCTTCAGACAGTGGATGTCAGGGAAATTCCTGCCTTCTTTTGGCCCTTTCCTCAGGGGCAGAGGATTGAAGATCTGTTCTCTTTCCTGCTCTGCCCACAAGTGAGCTGTTCTGCTTCCTTTTTCATTCCTCCTCCAGCCTGTACATGTGTTGCAGGTGTGGCATGGCAGGAATAGCTGAGCCCAGAGCAGCTACTTAATTCCTTGTTGTCCACTGTGAGGCTTATATGCCCCACCGCAGATGGGTAATGACATGTATTTAATACTAAACTGACTCTTTATTAAGAGAATGTTAACAGGGGTGCTGCAACTAACACGCAAGCCATTTGCACACAGACTAACTTCCTGGCGCCTCCTTCAAACTCTTGCAATCTGTGCTCTTCCCTCCAGATTCCATGCAGGTTGCTACATCTTTTCTTTCAACAATTTGTTGTTGTGTCTTTAGTGCAAGCATTTTCTGGGGTCAGAGGTTACTGGTACATAGCTCACCACTGAGACATGGCCTGTACCACCATCCCATTATGGCCACTTAGGCCTCATAACCCTTCAAGTATGCTCTACTGCAGACAAGTCTCCAACTTGTTTCTGTTTTTACTGTTGGTGAGGAACCTTTTTCCACCCAGTTGCTGCCTTCATTCCGTTGGGTAGTTTAGTGTTGGTTCTCTGTATTGCTCATATACCTGGCTTCTAACTCTCCAACACCAGACAAGCTATGACTGAGGATCTTTCTATGTCCTTCTGGTCCTGGCCTATGCCACGTCTGCCCAGGTGTGCTGGCTATCTGCCACTGCTCCACAGTTGTCTTCAGTTTTGTCTCCACCACCATCTTGAGCCTGTAGCAACCACATATGACCTATGTCACTGACACGTGAACTGTTGTTTATTGGCATTTATTATCTGTATTATCTGTATTACCTTGGCCATTGTTTTGTGTGGCTATTTGATGGACCTGTTTACCTGTGGACAGTGGGCTCAGATCCTTGATTCTTTTGTTGTAGCGGTTTGGCTGTTTAGCTTGAAGTTCTTTTAATTGTTTCTGTGTACTGTCTGTTGTTCCTCCACAGGGCTGCAGCAGACTACCCCTCATAGGAAGCAGAGCCTTGGTTCCATGACATATTAGTATTAGTAGCTAATACCCCTGTATTAGCATGCAGGGGTGAATTAGGAAGGCCAAGGCACAGCTGGAGTTGTAGCTATCAAGGAATGTAAAGGGTAACAAAAAGAGTTTCTACAGGTATGTTAGCAACAAGAAAAAGGCCAGGGAAAGTGTGGGCCCCTTACTGAATGGGAGAGGCAACCTAGTGACAGATGATGTGGAAAAAGCTGAAGTACTCAATGCTTTTTTTGCCTCTGTTTTCACAGACAAGATCAGCTCCCAGACACAGAATGGGGAGGAAATGAGCAGCCCTCAGTGATGAAAGAAGAGGTTCAGAAAAGCTGCACAAGTCCAAGGGGCCAGATGCAATGCTTGCAAGGGTGCTGAGGGAGTTGTCTGATGTGATTGCAGAGCCACTGGCCATTATCTTTGAAAACTCGTGGCGATTGGGGTAGGTCCTAGATGATTGGAAAAAGGCAAATAGAGTGCACGTCTTTAAAAAAGGGAAGAAGGAGGGTCCAAGAAACTACAAACAAGTCAGCCTCACATCAGTCCCTGGAAAAATCATGAAGCAGATCCTCAAGGAATCCATTTTGAAGTACCTGGAGCAGAGGAAGGTGATCAGGAACTGTCAGCATGGATTCATGAAGGGCAAGCCATACCGGAGCAACCCGATTGCCTTCTATGATGAGATGACTGACTCTGGATGTGAAGAAAGCAGTGGATGTGATATACCTTGACTTTAGCATAGCTTTTGATACAATCTCCCACAGTATTCTTGCCAGCAAGTTAAAGAATTATGGGTTGGGAGAATGGACTATAAGGTAGATAGAAAGCTAGCTTGATCGTCAGGCTCATGGGTAGTGATCAACAGCTCAATGTCTAGTTAGCAGCCAGGATCAAGTGGAGTGCCCCAGGGTTGGTATTTTGGCAAGTTTTGTTCAACATCTTCATTAATGATCTGGAGGATGGAGTGGATTGCATCCTTAGCAAGTTCATGGATGACACTGAGGTGGAGGGAGTGGTAGATACACTGGAGGGTAGGGATAGGATACAGAATGAGATAAACAAATTGGAGGATTGGGTCAAAAGAAATATGATGAGATTCAACAAGGACAAGTGCAGAGTCCTGCACTTAGGATGGAAGAATCCAATGCAGTGCTACAGACTGGGGGGCCAACTGGCGAGGCAGTGGTTCTGCAGAAAAGGATACAGTAGAAAAGAGGGTAATATGGAAAAGCGTGTCCCAGTTCTGCAGATAGCCGTGACAGCTCTCACGATCAAATGAGTCGACACGACCACAGATTAGTTGAACAACAAAGGCACCCAAGCCAGGTTTATTGCATGCCGCACAATGAGAAGTGACCTACAGGGTATCTCTGTCAGCTTCCTTTATGCATTTATATTTACAATGGACACAGCCCAATGGCGGGACTTTCCATTATCCCCTAGACCGGATGATGTTGTTCCCTCTGACATCCTCTTTTATACATTGTTACATACAATTTTGTTCTGCCTCCTTTGACATAGGTAATTGCCACCATCTTGACATAGTCTAATACCACCCTTTTCCGTTCATTTGCTGGTTTAGCAAAACAACTCCATTTATCATCTTTTAGTCATTTCTATTCATCAAAGTGTCATTTTAGGGAGTTAGTTCTCTTTGGTATCTTGGTGCCCTCCGCACCTGCTACATAATTTGCATATTAGTAATATTTTGGCAATGTGTATACTTGCAGTATCAGCACTTTCCTGTGCCACTTTCAGTTAACTTGGTTTTTTCTACTTATATTCCTGTTCACCTGGCTTTTTCCACTTAGACCTTAGGCCTTAGCCTGTTTTGCATGCCTTAAGCTTTCATTTCTTATTACAGTAGGAACATTGCCAGCAGGTTGAGGGAAGTGATTATTCCCCTCTATTCAGTCCAGGTAAGGCCACATTTGGAGTATTGTATCTAGTTTTGGACCCCCACTACAGAAAGGATGAGGACAAATTGGAGAGAGGCCAGTAGAGGACAATGAACATTATTAGATGGCTGGGGCACATGATTTATGAGGACAGACTAAGGGAAGTGGGCTTATTTAGTCTGCAGAAGAGAAGACTGAAGGGGAATTTGATTGCAGCCTTCAACTACCTGAAGGGGGGTTCCAGGGAGGATGGAGCTAGGCTGTTCTCAATGATGGCAGATGACAGAACAAGAAGCAATGGTCTCATGTTTCAGTGGGAGCAGTCTAGGTTGTATATTAGGAAAAACAATTTCACTAGGAGGGTGGTGAAGCACTGGAATGGGTTACCTAGGGAGGTGGTATATTCTTCCTCCTTAGAGATTTTTAAGGCCCAGATTAACAAAGCCCTGACTGGGATGATTTATTTAAGGTTGGTTTTGGTTTGAGCAGGGGGTTGGACTGGAATGCCTTCTGAGATTCCTTCCAAACCCAAACTTCTATGATTCAGTGTCAAACTTCATAGGGTCTCCAGCAGAAATCCAGCCTAAGCTTCCAATAGCAATGTGGAAGCATCAGGAAGATAGGACCCCAATAGTCTCTAGTTCTGCAGATTCTTACAATATTCTTTGCATACCTCACACTGTTCCATTAACATTCTTAACTGGACATTCATGCTTAGCTAATGGATATACTTGCTTCTTCATCTCAGGCATTCCTGTAAACTCTGGTGTGAAATGTGCATCCATCTTATGAGGTCAGCTTTTAAATCTGCTGGGTTTTCTGCATGGTTTCCTTTAAATAAAATCCCATCTTTAATACCCCCTATCATGTAAGGGATGAGTTGTGTAACTTCCTGTGGCAGTTGTTCATTGTGATCTGGCCAACCTGGAACATGAATGGTTTTACTACTGCTTGTGGCACCCTATCCTTTTTTGTGCTTTGTTGGATTGCCTAGAGCCTCCCATCAGAGATGAAAAGGTATTTTAGCATGTTGATGGTGTGTCCTTTGTTCCACAAAGCCACCTATTCTGTACTTGTTGTAACAGACTTCTATAGAGCCTGTAATGTATGTGTGCCCCGAGGCCATTTTTGAGTAATTGCATACCAACATAGAGGGTGCTCAAGCAGCAATGGCAAATGTCAAAAAAAACCAAGCTGTTTCCAAAAGTTTGGTAATCAGGAAGTCAAAGCTGGTCAACAGGATGAGGCCTGTTGACAGTTAAAAAACAGAGGATCTGTCCAGCAACAGTGGTCACCCCAAGACTTTTAACTAGCCACTGGAGGGCAAAAAGTTCCCTCACAGGCTTGGGACTTGCTGGTTGGACAGTAACCAAAATGTCACAATTGGTTTAAGCAAGCAATATGCTGGGGTAGAGAGATATATAAGGTTTTCAGGAGAGAGGCAAATTCGACGAGCCACGCATCACAAGGGGTGCACCAGAATTGCACCGCAAAGATGGCCTGATCAGCCATCATTGCCTCTCCCCAGCTCGCTGCTCAAAAATGTATAGGGCATTAGAGCTGGTAACCTGGGTGTGAATGCGATAAGAGGTTCCACCTGGAAGAAAACCAGTAACCTGGGTGTGAATGCGAAAGAGGTTCCACCTAGATGAAAACCAGGGAACGTAACATAAAGAGTAAGGAAATTTGGCCATAAACTTTTATTGTTTTTGTTGCAACTGAGTTCATTGATCTATGTGGTAAGTATTAATGAAATGTTGTTTAGTTGTAAGTAAGTCTTTAAGTATATGTTTAGTGTATTTGTGTAGTATGATTAGTTGTTTAAATCATAAGTTTTAAGTGTTAAGTTTTAAGTTTAAGGAATTGTAAAAGGATAAGGGGAGACAACTTGTGATAGAGAGAGAACCCCCAATAAATAGTGGTTTTGAATTGAACAGAGAATGTGTTATTGTACAAATGAATGATGAATCATAAGATTTATGAGCCATTGACCAAGTCTTGGGCTAAGACCGGTTTCAGCCACCCTCATCCGACCACAAGTTGGTCGGGTGAATAGCAAGGGGGGCCTGTCTGAACCTAGTGACTCAACGGACAGGCTGAGTGACTGCAGCCACAAGGCTACCCTTTCCCCTTGCCTAACTTATGAGCCTTTGTAGCTCCGTTGCTTAATAGAGCTCCTGTGACTTCAAAGGATTCCCTCTGTGTCTGTCTGTCTGCCTTTCCTCTCCCCTCCTGCTAAATAAGCGTTCCGTTATCAGATTCATTCACCCCATCAGTATCACGGGCTGAATAGAAACGGTGGGGACCCTTCAATCAGTCAAACCTGAGTAAGTTGTATGACTGTATGTGTAAGTATGTTTTGAGAAATTAATCCCTTTAGGAAAATCCAACTGTCTCAAGCAAGGGATAAAAAGAAAAAGGAAAAAAAACCGCACAGTAAACCATAAAACTGTCACCGGGCCGTAAACGGAAGTAGACCTGATAAAAACCCTTCCTTCCTCCTTCACCCTCTTCTCCAGCCCCCCATCTGAAGCGAGGAATACAAATGAACCCCTTGTCACCACAGTACTCTGCAAGGTGTGCCATACTTAGTGTATCTGCTCCCGTAGTGATTTTCCTAGGGACTTTCTTATCCTCACATCATAATGCTGGCTTCTCAATGTGCATTGTAGTCACTTGAGTGTACTCAGCAGTGACTTCTTATTTTTGAATGGCTTGTGATCAGACTGCATGTACCCAAAGGTGAATTGATGGAATCATTCCATTCCAAAGAGCACAGCCACTACAGTTTCTTTTCTACCTGAGCATATCTCTTTCTGTATCTGTCAAGACTACTAGTAAATGCTATCCGCTGCTGCTCCTAGGCCTTCTTTTGAGCAATAGAATCATAGAAAGGTAGGACTGGAAGGGATCTTTCTAGTCCAGGCCCCTGCACTCAAGGCAGGACTAAATATTATGTAGACCATCCCTGACACTTCTTTGTATAACCTGCTTTTAAAAATCGACAATGACGGAGATTCCACAACTTCCCTAGGCAATTTATTCCAGTGCTTACTACCCTGACAGTTAGGAAGTTTTTCCTAATGTCCAACCTAAACCACCCTTGCTGCAATGTAAGCCCATTGCTTCTTGTCATATCCTCAGCGGTTAAGGAGAACAATTTTCTCCCTCCTCCTTGTAACAACCTTTTATGTATTTGAAAACTGTTATGTCCCCCCTCAGCCTTCTCTTCTCCAGACTAAACAAACCCAGTATTTTCCATCTTCCCTCATAGTCTGTTTTCCTATGAAAACAAAACATGTTTTCTGCTCCGCGCCTGCCTGAGGTTCCGAGGCACTGCCAGCCTCTGACCGGTGTGGAAGACTGAGGTGGGCCTTAGCCCTCTGTTGCCATGAGATCCCACCCCCTGCTCCTCCTCTTCCCCACACTAGAAGCTGGAGCCATGCAGTAGTAAGAGATGCCCAGGGAGCCTGGGTTGCTTTGGGGAGCCTCATAGTCCCAGACCCTCCACTTGCCCTGGGTGGCCTGACCGAAGGGGTAGGGACATGGGCTAGGGCTGCTCTTGAAACCTCAGCCCACCACCCAGGGCAGATGGAGGATTTGGAGCTCCCCACAGTGGCCCAAGATCCCTGGGCAGCTCTTACCACTGCCTGGCTCCAGCTTCCAGCCTGGCCAGGGGCTGAGGCCTCAAGGGGAAAAGGAGCAGGAGGTGGGGCCACAGAGTGGGTAAGACTCCTGCATGTGTCTCGCTTTTCCATTTTTAAAAGATGGTTAAACTGCTGTTAACACATCCCAGAATGTTTGGGTTTTTTGCAACAGTGTTACACTTTTGACTCATATTTAGCTTGTGAGCCACTATGACTCCCAGATCCCTTTTTGCAGTAATCCTTCTTATAGAGTCATTTCCCATTTTATATGTGTACAACTGATTGCTCCTTCCTAAGTGCAGTGCTTTGTATTTGCCCTTATTGAATTTCATCCTGTTTACTTCAAACCAATTCTCCAGTTTGTCCAGATCATTTTGAATTTTAATCCTGGCCTCCAAAGCACTTTCAACCCTTCCTAGTTTGATATCGTCTGCAAACTTTATAAGTGTACTCTCTATGCCATTATCTAAATCACTGACAAAGATATTGAACAGAACCAGACTGATCCCTGTGGGATCTCACTTCATATGCCCTTCCATCTTGACTTTGGACCACTGATAATAACTCTCTGGGGATGGTTTTCCAACCAGTTATGTACCCACCTTATGGTACTTTATAGGTTGTATTTTCCTAGCTTTTTAATTAGAAGGTCATGTGAGACAGTATCAAAAGCCTTACTCAAGTCAAGATATACCACATCTATGCCCCCCCCATTCACAAGGCTTGTTGCTCTGTCAAAGAAAGCTATTAGGTTGCTTTGACACAAATTGTTCTTGACAAATCCATGCTGACTGTGACTTATCACCTTCTTACCTTCTAGGCGTTTGCAAATTGATTGTTTAATGATTTGCTCCATTATCTGTCTGGGTACTGATGTTAATATGACTGGTCTGTAATTCCCTGGGTTATCCTTATTCCCCATTTTATAGATTGGCACTATATTTGCCCTTTTCCAGTCTTCTGGAATCTCTCCTGTCTTCCATGCCTTTTCAAAGATAATCACTAATGGCTCAGATATCTTCTCGATCAGCTCCTTGAGTATTCTAGGATGTATTGCCTCAGGCCCTGGTGACTTGAAGACATCTAATTCATCTAAGTAATTTTTAACTTGTTCTTTCCCTATTTTAGCCTCTGATCCTACCTCATTTTCACTAGCATTCACTATGTTAGAGGTCCAAACGCTAATAAACTTTTTGGTGAAAGCTGAAACAAAAAGTCATTTAGCACCTCTGCCGTTTCCTCATTGGGTGATAGAGCTGTCCTGTACTTGGGCTTCCACTTCTAATGTATTTGTAGAATGTTTTCTTGTTGCCTTTTATGCTTCTAGCTAGTTTAATCTCGTTTTTTGACTTGGTCTTTCTAGTTTTGTCCCTACATAGTTGTGTTATTTGTTTATACTTATCCTTTGTAATTTGACCTAGTTTCCACTTTTTGTAGGACTCTCTTTTTTTTTGAGTTTCAGATAATTGAAGCTCACGTGGTTCAGCCAGGGTGGTCTCTTGCCATACTTCCTATCTTTCCTATGCCGTGGGATAATTTGCTTTTGTGTCCTTAATAATGTCTCTTTGAATGTCAGCAAACTCTCAAACTGTTTTTCCCTTAGACTTGCTTCCCATGAGTTTGCTAAAGTCTGCCTTCTCGAAATCCATTTTGAGCTGCTTTCCTTCCTACCATTCCTTAGAATCATGAACACTGTAATTTTATGATCACTTTCACCCAAGTTGCCTTCCACTTTCAAATTCTCAACCAGTTCCTCCCTAACTGTCAAAATCAGATCTAGAACAGCCTCTCTGCTAGTACCTTTTTCCACCTTCTAGAATAAAAAATGGTCTGCAATACATTCCAAGAACTTGTTGGATAATCCATGACCTGCTGTGTTATTTTCCCAAAGGATGTTTGGACAGTTGAAGTCCCCCATCGCTACCAACTCCTGTGCTTTTGTTAATTTTGTTAGTTGTTTAAGAAAAGCTTCATCCACCTCTCCTTCCTGGTTAAATGGTTTGTAACAGACTCCTACCATGACATCAACCCTGATTTTTACCTCTTTTATCTTTACCCAGAGACTTTCAAGACGTCTGTCTCCAATTTCCATCTGAACTTCAGTCCAAGTGTATGCATTTTTTATATATAAGGCAACACCTCCTCCCTTGTCACATCATACCATCTCTCCAGATGCCCTGTACACTTGTAGTACTTTAGGACTGGTGTTTTGCTTATGATCTTTTTACTCTTTGAAATGCCTGTTCTTGGGCCTCTGACCATTTCCATATTGTATCATTCTGTATTAATTGTCTCAAGGGGTCACAGGCTTCTCATAGGTGTGTGCTGAAATGGGAAAGATATAGAGATTGCCCCTCTCTATAAATTACTAGACTTCCTTCACATACTTTGGTATTTCTTTAATGATTCTGTGTCTTGGGGTCTGCCTGGAATACCTCCAAAGTCAACAGAGGTTGGATATAGGGGACGTCAGTTTCAGTTTGACTTCATTCAGCATGCACCTGTTTAGGAGTTGTCAAATCTTGGTGTTATGGTGCTGGGTTATCTTTTCCTAAATATCTTCTTTTCCTAAAATAAGGTCAGCTACCACCTTGAAGCCTGGGAGTCCCTCTGTTGCCTATGGGCATTATACACAACAGTATTTGTCAACAGGTGTGATGGCAAAGGATGGTAGGTGACTGAATGGCTCATCTAGCTTCATATTTATTTTGGAACCCATTCTTGACCTCACAAGCACTGAACACTGGATTAACTAGGTAGTATATCCTCAATCATTGGTATTTGGTAGTGACTTTTCTTTACAATGCTCAGTTCAGTGATTTTTGCAGCAAAGCAGATCCTCAGTTTACTTGAAGGTTTTCTCACCATTTCTAGGCTGCTGATTCACTCTGTACTAATTTCAATGGGTGTACTGATGCCTCTTCTTTGCAGTCTTGCCAATTCCTTTTTTCAATGGTTCCACCAGGGCTAATGGAACCTAGCCTTAGAGCATAAGTTTGCAAAACAATGGCCAATGGTTTCTTGTAGAGACAATGTCCCTTTCCCAGATGAAATTCTTCTGTCATTTATAGTACTATTAACATTGCTGAATGAGTTTGCCTAGCATCTTGTCCTCCTGTTCACGTTCCCACTAGAATGTATTGTAAACACCAATGGCTCTGACCTTGCTACATGTGGAAACATCAAGGTGCTTCACCCTCTCTGATTAGTCTACAATGCCATTTTATGGAAGTGCTACTTTACTGTAAAGTCTACTTTACTGACAAGTTTCTTTCCTGCCGGGTAAGTTTAACTGCTTTCATTTGCTCCATCTTTGCCAAAGATGTAAGGTGGACGGCAAATGGGCCTTTAATAAGTGCAAATCAGGAGTAGCTCTGGTGAAATCTGTGGAGTTACATTGGTGAAAATAGGAAGAGAACAAAGCCTTACATTTTTTGGTGACCACATGTAATAAAGGAGCACCACATAGGACTGCAAATAAGAGACTTGTCTTTATCTTCTGCCCCCAATCCTACAATTTATCTCAGGGTTTGAAAAGATTAAAGTCTTCTCAGATGAGACTGACTGTTCACTGATGCAGTGGTGATTATTACAATCTGTAGGCATTGCTTTTTAATTTCTCACTTTTATGAGTACTAAATTAATTAATAATTTCAAAAATAAAATAAAAATTATAGCCCTTCCTGCTCGTGGAAATGAAGTAATGCTTGAATACTGAAGTGAAGAATGTGGTATTCTTATTTCAGTTTAAATCTTTGCAACCATAGAAGAATTTGATCCCTGGGGACCAATTTTTAGTCCGGCGGATAAATCAAGGGCATAATTGATAAAGTAGAAGACAGATCTTCACTAGGTTCAAGAAAGGAATCCTCTGAGGAGATGCTAATAGTAATGGAGGAAAAAATCCAAGATCATTGAAGTATCTGTATTCTATTAAACTTCTTAATAAAGAAAAATAATTACCAGTAGAAGGCAATTGAGATTCCAGACGTTGGTATGCTAAAGCTAAGATTGTGTAATTGAAGTGATTACACCAAAGGGCTTCAGTTATAACTGCTTTTATATTTTGTCAGGAAGAGAAAATTGAAAGTAAATGTAGAACACCAATCCACTATGGTAAGTCCTTATTATAATGCCTTAAAATGGAATTCCCAAGTGATATATTACATCAAAATAATAATTTAAAAAACCCACAACAGTGAAATATGTGTATTCTTCCTCTCAGCCAGTTTGTAAAACCATATAATATTAACACAGTATATCAGGGTGGCTGGTTGTGGCATGATTTTATCATTTAATTTCTAATAAATGCTGCAATTAGTTAGCCCCATGCAATGGGGTCAGTGGAATGCTTTTATATACCTAATATTTTAAGAGACTGCTTAGCATTCCAGGTGAGCTTGGGGGCAAGCAATCAAAGTGCTTCATTAGTTAAATACTAAGACTGTAGTACCTGTAGATTTTCAATAGTACTCATAAATATAAGAAAAGAATATTTAGTACAGCTAGTAGAAAAGAAAGGGTGCGAAAATCCTCGGTGTAAAATATCAAGACAGTAGTTCTTAACTTGGACCATAGGGGACAGTCCACTAAAGAGGTATAAAAATAATCCTGCCTTGTGAGACTCCTCAGATATCGTACCTGTTTTTCCTTTTTGGTCAACCCAAGTACTCAAATCTTTTGAATCCAGTCCCCCAAAATTGCAAGATTGAATTAAAAATAATGAGATATTTAATAATAATGACTATTAGGTCCTTTTTTAAAAAAAATAATTCTATTTTTTTACTTTTAAGATTCAGGTTTTCAAAGCTTTTTTTTTTTTTGCAACCATGAGGTCTAGAAACTTACTTTACAATAAAAAGTGAGAGAGATGAGACTGTCACAAGGTCATTTGCCTTCATAAGCCATGGCTTTAAGCAAAATGGCAAATCTCAGGAGACATGCAATATAAGTGCAAGAGTTGGCAACAATAACTATGTGCTGGTAGGCACCAAAAGAATGAAAACCGACTATCTCACTACACCCGGAAACAGTGCTGACTGCTGTGTCACTTTTTTGCTGTCAACAATAAAGTACTTATGTTAGTTGTAATTGTTCAGAAATGTTATATTTTCTGTGATTTCTTTAACAAAATTTAAAAAACCCTCTCATTTCATTTGAAATGTTTTGCAGATTTTTGGTTGGTTTTGCTTTTTGCTTTTTTGATGAAATAAGAAGCAAAAAAACCCCAAGGTTTTCAATTTGTTGTCCTTCCTGCCCCACTTCCCTCCTCTCCCTCTTTACTCTTCCACCCTCCCCCCTGAAAGGTGAAAAGGAGGAGATGGGAAGGAAAGAAAGGGAGGGGAAAAAACCCTCACATGAAAGCCATTTTTAAAGACTATCATTTAACTAAAAAAAAAGTTGACTGAAACCAAAATTTTCCACAGATTTTTTTCTTAAATGTTGTTTTGATTAAAAAAAACAAACAAAAAAGAAATCAGAAGACAACCAGCTCTAGCTGTAACCCCACATACTTCTGTATGGTCTTTATGCCTAACCTGCATGTCCCACTGGCCCTAGTTCAGTTTTATAGGTGGCACCTGAAAAATATAGCTTGCTTACCTCACCAGCTTTCAGCTTCTCACCCAGCCTTTATCCCAGTTCCTAGATTTCTTGCTGAAATTTATTTCTGCTGGATGGCATGAGCACATTCCCCCTTCTGACCTATGACTGAGTCACTCCTTGAGCACAGAAGAAAAATAGTGAATTTCTGTTCTTCAGATTAATCACAATACATTTCTATATTATTTTAGCAAAATATGTGCTTGCCCTGCCTTCCATAGCTCAGTCATATGCAGCTAGGTGAAACACTGGGTGCAAAACTGATTGAAAGACTGTAATCAAAGAGTAGTTATCTGTCAAACTGGAGGAATGTATCCAGTGGGGTCCTGCAGGGGTCTGTTCTGGGTCCAGTACTATTCAATATTTTCATTAATCAGTTGGATAATGAAGTACGCTTATACAATTTCCAGATGATACCAACCAGGCAGGGAGTGAAAGAATTTTCGAGGACGGGATTAAAATTCAAACTGCCCTTGATAAATTGAAGGATTGGTCTGAAATCAACAAGATGAAATTCAATAAAGACAAGTGCAAAGTGCTATTCTTTGGAAGGAAAAATCAAATGCATAACTACAAAATGGGGAATAACTAGCTAGGCAGTAGTACTGCTAAAAAGGATTTGGGGTTTGTAGAGGATCACGGATTGAATGTGTCAACAATGAGATGTTATGAAAGAGGCTAATATCATACTGGGTTGTCGTGTCAGATTACAGCCTCCTGAAGTATCTTTGGGGAAACATACTGTATTAAGTTTATGAATGGTTTATGTATGAGTTTGGATCAGGGACTGTATACAACTTGGGTGGTGAGGGGGAAGGTTGCCACAGCTCCTCCAGGAACTAAAACCAGTGGATGGTGATTTAAGGTGAATCACTCAGCTTTTAAAGACCTCTAGACGGGTACCACACCTGAGGAGGCTTGAATATATTGGTTCAGACTTGGTTTTCAAGAGACCAACAGACAAAGAAAGGACTTTTGGCATAAAAGGGCTGGATTTATACTGTCTCAGAGCCTTTTCATTCAGCAAACAGTCAAGACCTTCTGACCAAAGACAGGGCAACCGTGACAGAAGGGCTGGAAGAACCTTGGATTACTAGGACCCCATAAAACTGAGGTGTGACCTTGATAAGCTTTAAGAATGCATATAGGAATTTATATATATATTCTCTGTAATGCTTTTACCCTAAGAATAAGCATATTTACTTTGTAAAGGCTGGTTAGTAACTGACAGACGCTGTTGCAGCCCCTGGAGAAAGGTTAATCACAGATGCTAGACCTGGTCAGACCTGCTAGGGAAATCACAGTGTGGTACAGAGGAACTGTGAGCCTAAATCTCTGGTCTGGAAGGAGACAAGCTGTAGGTCTCTATCTCCAAGAGGTTAGGTTTGGGAGTCTGAAACAGTAGGTGGGTGCCGAAAAAGAGAGATCAGGATGGAAGAAGTCAAAGGTTGCAGTTAACACTGAAACTGTGGTATCAACAGTGTTGTATGTAAGACACTCTCTTGAGCACTGGAGTACCCTGTCCATTTCTCTGTGCCACACTTTAAGAAAGATGTGGACAAATTGGAGAAGGCTCAGAGGAGCTCAACAAATATTATAAAAGGTTTAGAAAACCAGACTTATGAGGAAAGGTTAAAAATACTGGCCATATGTAGTCTTGAGAAAAGAAGACTGAGGGGGGACCTGATAAGTCTAAACATAGTAAGGGCTGTTATAGAAAGAATGGTGATCAATTGTTCTCCATGTCTAGTGAAGCTAAGACAAGAAGTAATCTGAAACCAGGAAGATTTAAATTCAATATTAGAAAAAACTTTACATCTATAAGGAAAGATAAGAACTGCATTAGGCTTCCAACAGAAGTTGTGGAATCCTCATCACTGGACATTTTTAATAGGTTAGACAAATACCTGTCAGGAATGGTCTAGGTTTGTGGTCCTGTCTTAGTTTAGAGGACTGAACTAGATGATTTTCCACAGTCCGTACCTGCCCTATATTTTGATCATTCTATAATAGTGAGAGTTCCTTGACTATTTTAATACAAGATTCAAAAACTTCAGGAGTACCTGCCTACCTTCCTTATCCCTTCCACTCTACTCTTCCCCATTCTCCCCTCCCCCCCCACTGCTATTTAAAGGGAGAGTTCTATAAGATTGCAAGGTCATGATTTTGAAGGCAAGCTTAATTTAAGTTGCCAATTTTTCCCCATCTTTGAGAAATTTCTACTATTGACTATTTTGTTTATACCATTCTCCTTGCTTCCAGCATAACTCGATCTCATTGTATTTTGGGGGAAAAATCCATATATATATATATATATTTTAATTGTTCCAATATTTTCTCCCACCTCAAATCCATTCACAGCCTCTAACTGTTGGCCTTAAGATAAACCAACACTATATAATAACCTCGCAATATGGGCTACATTTCTGATCATTAAGATTATAATACAATAGCGATGGCAAGAAACAGAAACTTAAATCCAAATAGCACTGAATGATGGGGACTTTGAAAATTGCACCTATACCTTGGTCTAATTTTTGTAATTAGAACCTTTCCCTCTGCAAGGGGCCAAACACCTATGAAATTTGCAAGGACTGTTTTTTGAAAATTCAGACTCAGAATTGAATATTGTGACTTGGGCTCAACTCAGAAAGTTAGGTTAAATTTAGATTTAAACTTTGCCATGGAGACAGTCATACCTTTTTTTTTCTTTTTTTTTGCTGCTCCTACCCTACCTTGCCTGTTTTGCACAATAATCATCTTGTACCACTATGGGTATTAGTGGTGACATACAATAAAACAAGTCAGAATAGTGCATTGGTACAAATAATAGTTGAAATAGTAGAAAATTCAGTGGCAACTTGCAAAAAATGAGTGTCAGTGATGGTCTAAATGTAAAATGCTGCAGCTGCTTCAGTGAAGATGCTGCTACACCAACGGGAGAACTTCTTCCACCAGCATAGTTAATGCTCCATGAGAAGTGGTAGCTATGTTGATGGGAGAAGCCCTCCCATCAACATAGTGCTGTCTACACCAAGGGTTAGGTCGGTATAACTACATCGTTCAGGAGTGTGGATTTTTTACACCTCTGAGCAAGACAGTTATACCAGTGCAAGTTTGTAGTGTAGACCTTGCCACAGTAATATAGTGTTAGTAATACATGAGGCTTCCTCTCCCACTGCCACATTATACTTAAACAGACAGGATACTGGGCTGGATGGATCATTTGTCTGAACAGGATGCCTGTTCTTCTGTTCTTATGGTAGTACTTTATGTCCCCATGGATGGTTCACTGCACTGAGAGCATCATCACCTTAACTAGGTTTGGCTGAGAGCAATGATATTCTGGGAAGATCTCTGCAACTTTTTCAACATTTCCACATTCCATAGAACTGAGCTTTTCTTTCCCCCGCTCCCGCCCATAATGTATGAATTAGGGTCTGATATTTTGTATGTAATCCTTCTGCCAGGCATAGCCGTCAGCAGCAAAGGGCCAGGTTCTATATCTAGGGGTTCTTGTCAATGATTCAACACCAAACTGGCTCAAGACCCCACCCAGTCACCTGGGAAATCACACATTATCCACTGGGCACCCCCAAAGGCAATACTTCCCCTTTCGCAAGCACAGAGTCTCAGTGTAGAAAGTAAACCTTTTAATAACAGGAAGGAAGTAACAGCACTGGTTTGGGAAAACAGTGCAGACAGAATTAATTGACACAATGAGCCAAACTGACCCCATCCTAGGATACATGGGGCATTTCCTTCGCTTCTCCCTTTCCCTTGCCTTACTGACCATTGTAGTTACACTGTCCATCTCTCAGGCATGGGATCTCAGGTGTGCCCTTTCTAGGCTCCTGTTGGAAGCAGGGTTAACCAGTCCCCTGCACTGTTGTCTCCTGCCATGTGGGGAGCCTCACCGAGTCCCCGTTGCTGTCTCCCGCCATCTGCAGTTGCTAACCACTGCTGTCTTCCACCGTCTGCTGACTCCCATCATCTACGGATGGCAGCTGCTGCTGGCTCTCACTGTCTTGAGACCCTGCTGGGTCCTCTTTCCTGGTTATCAGTCAAGGTTTCCCAGTTCCTTTCATGATTTCAGCTCTTCGTGAATTTCAGCTTTCATTCATAGGACTATCTTGTTCTCACACAGGAGCAGTATGCCTGCTTTTAACAAAACACAAGACTCCCAGATAAATCATTAATTCTACCTTTTAACAGAAGGGGGTAGTCGTTCCATGCCTGAGGGTATCCCTTTGCCAGGACTACTGCAGTCTCAGAAAGTGATTTTCCCCAACCCCTCCCTGCTCTCTTTACATTACTCGAGAATCCGTCCGCCACCCTTGTTGAGCTCTGTTTTGATCTTTTTCTTCAGCACAGGCTAAACATGGTCTGCTGCCATTTGTTCATACAACTGAAGGACAACATTTCATTACCCCTACAGTTAACACAAGTAATTTGTAACCCAATTCCAGCCAGACTGACTATTTCCCATCATGCTCAGCACCTAGTTGTGCTTATTCAGATACAATGAAATCATGCAAAGTACTTAATTGTATTAATGCAAATACAAAGCCCATGCAAATAAAGTGCGCCTCCTTTCAGCTGTCTGAGCAGGGGGAGCGCCACCAAGACCTTGCCTGCATATAAAACAACCCATGTTTTGAAAATCATCTATTATACAGTGACTAGATCTGAGTCTAAACACTGTTATGCCATTTTAATGCTGGTTCAAGTCCGTATTCTCAGTGTAAATAGAATGTCTAGGTTAACTTCATAACAGCTGCATAAAATGAATTAACACGATATGAAGTATTGTATCATTCCAACAAACAATTACAACCTATAATTTAAAATGTTTCCTTGAAAGTAGCTAAATACTGATTAAAATGGTAGATGGTAACATCTTCATCATTTATCAGATAGAGCAAACCATATATCAATGAATATATCCTTCATTGTCACCTCCTGCATCCTTTGGAAAACATGACAATACTTTTGAATAGCTCAGAAATGCCTCAGACATTTATAGTGTTACAGATATTTCAAATATTCTAAGACATAACATAAATCCCTGTCACATTATCCTGGGGTACAACTATAGAATATAGCCATTCTTGTCCTTTTCTTGACAGATTGGCAATTACTTATGACTCTGCAGCTTTTCTTGAACAAAAATCCCCCATCTGCTATTAAGAAAATAAATAAAGTAACAAAACCTATTGGTTTATTACGTAAATATCTATGTTTGTAAAATATGTTTTATAACAATTTTTTTTAAATGATTATATTGTGTCTGAAAACCCCAACTGGCTCCAGAAAATGGAATGATTCAAGTTCTCTAGCAAGTATGGCTCCTGATGTATGACTCATTAGAAAAACAATTAGTGCTATTTTAATTATTTTACTATTCAAAAACAGGGTTTACACTAGTGAAAAAATCCATATGTGATATAGGAATCAGGATGGGACCCATTATTTATTCAATCAGTTATAGAGGCTAATCCTTTAAGATGCTGAGAACCCGTCAACCCTACTAAACTATGCAAAGGAAAACTGCTATGGGTCGGAGCAAAGGGACTATCCTTTCTGCCAACCCACAGTTGTTCCATTGGGTGACAAAGGAAATAGAAAGCACTGGTACTCCCATAACTTCATTCTCCTCATTCCCAGTAGTCCTGCCCACGTCACTGCCCTCTCACATCCCAGCTCTCGTGTTCTAATTCCTTAAACCTTTCCTCCTCGACCTCTGCTCCCCATAGGCCTGTTGCAGTCTCTTTCCCTGCCTCATAGAGTCTGTAGTAGTGGTGATGCATGTGAGCATTAGAGAATGGAAATGGCTTGGTTATCTGGATACCACTGGATTTCCTTGCAGAGCTAAACTAAATTATGTCAAATAAGCAGACTAGCTCTCTTCATGTTTGACTGCAAACATTAAAAAAGTTGCCTGACATAACTATGTGAAAGTGTGGCGTTTGTAGTGAAATCCAAATCCAAAAATCCAAATCCAAAAATGAAGCTTCTCAGGGCAAATGTCAAAAGCATTTTTTAAATCATTCTTCTGTCAAAGTCAGTAATTTTTTTACCAAAACAATATTGTAGAAAATGCAATTGTCCTCTGCAGAGTTACTGTGTTAAATATGGAAATATTCAAAATGTAAAATAAGGAGACTTTAACCCAGCTTTCAATGTCAATCCCAGGTACCCCTTTACCTCAGTACCTTTCAATCTTTAATATAGCTATTCTCAAAATACCTTTTGGGAGGTAGGACAGTGCTATCCTCTCCATCTTACAGAAGTACATAGAGACTAAGAAATTTGCCCATGGTTATACAGAAAGTACGTAGCTGAGCAGGGAATTGAACCTAATAACTAAACCATCCTTCCTCTCATAATTTCAACACAACTCTATCTGTGGTGTTGCTATTAATGCTTCTGTAACATCAGCATTTAATGCACCAGTGGAAAATCAAGGACTCCCCATTGTGCGAGTGTGGCTTCCCATGACAGACCATCAAACATCACTGCATATTGGCCAATTTATAAATATGAAGGAGGCATCACTGCAGTAAATTCGGCCATTCCTGATGTAGTCATCTGGTGGGATCAACTTCAGATGAAATTGTAGTTGCTGCTCTACACTAACTATACGACAAAAGATGAAGATCAGCTGAAGTGGAGGAAAAGAAATCACAAATCTACATGATGTAGTAGACTATAAATCAGAAAATAGTCAAGCAAAGTAAAGGATGGATGTTATACTGGGGTGATAACTTCATAAAATACTTGGCCAAAATAAGCAGCTAGTGAGAAGAGAAAAATATTTCTCTGCTTAAAACTTCAAACTATTTCAACCAAGGAAATAGAATAATGTAAGTACTTCAGAATTATATCAGTCACTTTAATACAACATTTAGTTGCACATTCTCCAGTCATTCAGAGGAAGGATTTTCTTGTTCTGATTATATATACTAATGTTTTTCAACACTAATTACTTTATTGATCAAAGTAAAGGTTTTGCTGATAGTTCCAGTAGCCATTTATAAGATTCAGCATTTAACTTCCTCTTTTTAGCAGGGTCTATAACATGGAGTAATAGTAATAGGATGAAATATAATAGTGAAAAGTGCAAGG
>ML675601.1:60996588-61101291 GCA_007922155.1 Mesoclemmys tuberculata | reverse complement strand
GCAGAGGCCCCAGAGGTTTTTCGCCTTCCTCTGCAGCGTGGGGCATGAGTCGCTTGCTGATGGATTCCCTGCAGCTTGAGGTCTTCAAATCTCACTTTTGAGGATTTCAATAACTCAGTCATGGGTTTGGGGTTGTTATAAATGTGTATGGGTAGGGTTTTGTGGCCTGCCTTGTGCAAGAGGTCAGACTAGATGATCATATTGGTCCCTTCTGACCTATGAGTCTGAGTCTATTGACTACAGGATTTCTTCAATCATTCAAGGATGGAATCAAAGTTCTCTTTCAAAAATTTCAGAAGAAAACAAAAAGGAAAGTATAACTGCACCCCTTTCAGGTCTTTTTCATCCTTTGCCGCAGGAGGGAGCCAAAATATTCGGAAACTCCTTCCTTTAATTTCCTTTTCCAAGTCTCCACTTTTTTTTACAACAGAGAAATTGTCTTATCAATGGCCCATTTACCACTTACCTATTTTCCATTTCTTCTGCTGTCGTCTGAGCAGGGTCAAGTGTTGAATTACGTTTTTCTCCACACATTCTCCACTGCAGTTTCTTCTACTCTAGTGATCCTAAGTGTAATAGAATCCATCTTTTTCTCTGTATTTTCTCAAGTTAGTAGTAGGTTTTTAAAGACAGATCAGATGATGAATCCAGTGTAAAACTTTCTTCCACGATATTGGCATTTGCTGTAGTAGGAACTTTGGATGCTGTATTCTGTCCATTAACTCTTCCTTACTCCTCTGTACAGGGAAATTTTTAAAAATTATTCATTTTCTATACATCCCCATAGAGGACATTATAATGTTATCCTTACTCATGTGTATGTAAAACACACTGATCCTCAGGTGTGCTTGTGGTGTGGTTAGTGCACTTGAGAAAGGGTGTGGGGCAGAGGTGGCTTTCTGCTGCCTTTTGGCTCTCCCTTCCTGGGAGTTGGCAGAAACAGCCCCCAAGAGTCATTCTTCCAGCCTAGAATCCCCAGAACATACCACACTCTGGCCACCCCACCAATATGGCCCCAGAACACACGAGAAGACCCAGAATAGGTTGCACAGAGTCAGCTATGCTGGCTTTACAGTGCAAGCAGAATCCACAACTGGCTCCTTAAGCACCTTTAGGAATGCAAAACCTCAAAGGAATGGAAAAGGATCCAGAATGTGGCCAGCAGTATGCACTGTGCATTAAATGTATATAATACAAATTCTACATACGGCATGGAACTAAATACAGTCCATATATTTTAAAAAATCAAATTTAAAAATGAATAAGAAATTTAAAAAGCAGCAAGTGGTTTGTGCTGTCATGAAGCCAGATGATAACTGTCTTCATCCTCCTTTTGGGATATTACCATACCCTGATTACCATACCCTGATGTATTTTAACACTGTTATAGAATAGCCCAGTTAATGAAAAAAATATTTTTTATATATAAAAATGGTTTGGAATATTTTCAGCTGCTGCAGTGTGATATTTAGCAATGTTTGTATCTGATCAAAAATCAGAAAAATCCAGTGTATTTATTTATTTTCTTTTGTGGGCAAAAGAGGAAGTCCTGATTAAAACACTACTTGTTCATTGCTGCAGAAAGATGTTCTTGGTTTCTTGCCACTCACTTCTTTTCTTCCTTCCTGAAAATAGATGAGACTTAATCCAAAGTAATCAAGTGTGTTCTAAATTAAGGCTAGAAGGCCATTTTCAGCTTATCCTGTTGTTCACGGTTCCATAACGTATGTTGCACTATCTCTGACACATTTTGTTTCAACAGTGTTTTTGAAGGATGAAGTTTCATATTTTAGGCCCACGTTCTTATGCTGACTTTGAGATAAAGTCAGATATGGATTATTCTCTGCATTGAACTTTTTTGGTTTAATTGAGATGTGTTGGGTGAAAGCTTAGTAATGTGATTTATGTGTCTTGACTAAAGGTGAGAAAAGAAAAGTCTTCATCTTAAGATGTGAAAAACAAAGACTAATCTCCTAAAACTGCATTTTGCTTGCTTATGATTTGGTGAAAAACTCAGTTTTGAAATATTTGAAGGGAAATTCATTAGTGTGCCCAGCTGACACATCAAGAAATTGGGCTAGATGGTAGAATTCTCTGCAGGGAATAGGTCAATAGAAAAGTATTCTTCCTCCTCCATATGATCCAATACTATGATCCTGCTCTGCAAGAGCTGTTGGCTAATGGATCTGTAGAGCAGTGGATCTAACAGCCCTGTCTCAGTTTCTTCAACAGTTCCATCCATATCCTCAGTTATCTTATTCTCCAAACAGTGCATACAAGGACACTGGGAGCCCCGCTCTGAAGCTCCCATTGTGGATTCTTGGCATAATGCCCCAGGCTTCTGCAGCAGCTCTACACCAGTTTTGTTGCTGTCAAGGACCCCAGTGGGTTGGGCCCCTCCAGGGATCATGCTTTCTTGTCTTAGACCATTTTGTAGTTTGCTGTAATAGATGCTTCTTCAGCAGATAGCCAGATCGATTTTTGCTAAAATATTCTCTCTAAAAGTCCATTTAGAAATACACGTTCTAACCGTCCAGCTTTGCTGATATTTATCCTAACATTAGTGTGGGGGGAGGGAGTTCTGCTGACACTGTGTTGGAAGACCTGCTCTTTAGCTTGAATTATAGTATTTACATACCTTGTCATAACACTGAATTTATATTCAGGCACAGAGATGTGACTTATCTAGGGTGTCACAGGGTCAAGTCAACACAGACAGCCTAGGTCTACTTCACAGAACCTATGTCTGCCTTTCACCCTCGTCATGCTGTTTTACACCTCTGTACTCAGTTTTACACATATGCATAAAGCCCACTAATCCCATAGAAACAAGATAACAGCATATATCCAGCTTATTATTATTTTGCCTAGTCTGATATATCTAACACATTAAAAACCATCACACTAACCAGGAGTATTAAACCCTGCCCAATGCTCCGAGCCCATCTATAACCCTTCCGCATCACACTCAAATCGCCCCACTCAGGGAAAGCCTGGCAGAATCGCTGGGCTTTGCAGGAAGCCTAGCAGATCAGTAAACTCAGGGTCTGATAGACCAAAGAAAGAAGTGAATCTAAAAGTTGAACGTAGTCTGTTGAAAATGGTCTGCTGCCAGCTGCCTCCAGTATAACAGTGCGGTAGAATGATAAGATCAAGCACTTCAATTGGTTTTAACCACTGTGGCATAGCATATGAGAGAGGTGATCTTTAAAAAAGCCAGATCAGATCTTTTAGAGCTACTAGAGGTAAAGATCAATACCTTAAATTGAACCAGGGAAACTAAGGGTATATCTGCACTGGAGCTGGAGGTGTAATTTCCAGCTCAAGTAGACATACCTGCACTAGTTTTGATTGAGCTAGCATACTAAAAATAGCAGCATAGGTGGGGCTGAATGGACAGTGGAATAGGCTAGCCACCTTGAGTACAATCCTGTCTGAAAATCTAGATACATACTCTGGCTTTTGTTGTCTTTCTTTTACTGAGGATTACTTCACCCATCACTGAAAGGCAGACTTTTCTTGTTGGTGGCAGGCAGCATGGCACAACAGTTTGGAACATAAAGTGAATGATAACGTATCTGACTGAAGATGCAACAAGAACTCAAAGTAGGCAGAATATAATTACTCAAATTGAAATTGGCTCAGAACAGTGGGGTTGAATACCCCTGCTGTTGTGAAAAGTGCCAGGTGATCTTTAATAACAACACTGAATTTGAGGGGAAGAGTTTGTGGGCTCAAAAATGAATTGAAAAGTGACATAACTGATAAGGTGTATGAAAATTATGCACTTTCAAGTAAAAAAAATTAATTCTTCATTATAACTATTCAGAATCAGACTGATTCCCTGAACTCTTATTGACTGTGGGTGCCTGAGTTGCATAATCACTATCCAATTATTTCTCTGTAACAATACAGCATGAAAACCCTTTACTTTTTGACTATTTGAGAGACATCATTAGCTAATCAGAGTACAGAGATTTGCACAATCAGTGTGTGGCTATTTCTTAATCTCTGTTTTGTGAATGTGCAAATCACTATACGACTGGTTACTATCATCTCCCAGCTCTGGCTCCTGAGTTTAGAATGGTCAAGCCGTCTGAATTTGAAAATTAACAAAAGCATAGAAAAAAGGACTTTCAAACTGCAGAAAGGCAAAGTATTAAAGAAAATGGGACTTTTTTTCAAAACTCTGATTAAATTCCTCTGTTCCCACCCTTCCCTTTCTTCACACTGTTGTCCCCACAATCATTGTCAAATACTCATGCTTACAATGAGCTAGACTGTGTTCTTGTCTTACTAAGGTAAACTTCCTCCTTTCCCTGCTCCTTTCTCCATGCATCCCTCATCCCATAGTTCCATTCAGTGAGAGCTACCCTGCTTGGGGCTTAGTCTGGGGTTGAGCATACCCTCTCCTCTTTGGCAATTTCCTTTTGTGAATGAAAGGGCTGGAAAAGGTAGGGAATGGGCAGAGCATGGCTCTATCCTCCTCTGTTCCCAGGCAGGAATAGCTGGTCAGTCATGAGGAGATAAATATAAACTCTTTCAAGGCCTAATAGTAACTTACTGCTCTCTCTCTCCCCAACAACATGAAGCATCAGAAGAGAAGTGTGACACAGAACGGTTTCTGAAGCAAAATGTCTTCTGGGCTGATCCATCTTACCAACCACCCCTTGCTCAGGGAAAGGCAAATTCCAGCCCATTACACTGAGAGTATCTTACTCCTCCCACAAAGTAAGCAAAACATATTGCACTTATTGGGGCGGGTGGAGGGTGGGGAGTCTTGGCTGACTGGTAGGGAGGGAAAAGAGTATAGGTGTGGAAAGGATGGAAGAGGATGGTGAAAAAGGAAATGAGGAAAAAGAAAAGGGCAGGTGGTGGCAGTGAGAGGAAGAAAGGTTAAATAATTATTTTTAGCAGTTTTAATTAATTTAAATCTAAATACTTAATGGGGGAAAAAATCAGTGTAACATGATGATGCTTCCTGCTACTTCAGTGACAGGTTTATATTCTGGACTAGTTTCCTCCTTGGCCTTTAGACTGAAGAGGTTTCTCAGCCCAGGATATATTTATCATCTTGTAGAGAGGCAGTACCCTGAAATTATTATAATAAAGGCTATGTCTTTCAGATGATATTACTGGGACTACTCTTGTGAGAGGATTATTTGCATGAAGAAAGGTTGCAGACTCAGGCCAAAACTGACCATAAAAAAATATCATCATTAGTCTTGAATAGAGAAACTAGGCATTGAGTAGTCAAGAAAATTGAACTTCCTTCTAATACTTAGAAGGTGGTGCCCCCAATTCACAATTAGGATACCAAGTGCCATAGAAAAAAATAGCTAATACCTATTGGTAAAGCAGAGTAAGGAAACCCTCATCACCGTTGCTTATGGTATGACTATTGTGTGGATAAATACAGCTGAAAACTTCTGTTCACAAGGCTGTCAGACTAGCAACTTTCATGACCATGAAATTTCAAAGGGAAAAAAATGGCATTTTATTTCTTCACTTATCTTCTCCCTATGCTATAAATTGTCAGAGTTGCCTGGGGTTTTAGCTGCCCAACTTTTATTGACTGTAATGACAGAAGCATAGCTAAAGCTCTATGCACTGCTATAAAATTTACCCCATGTGTCGTCCTAATAGCCTCTGCTTAGTTTACTGACAAAAACAAGTTGTTATTACTGTCATTTCACCAGAGCCAATATAACTGTTAAAGAGCAAATTGAATTGCACTCTTTCACGTATTATTAACACAATTGTCAGCCCACTTTGGATTCTTTTGTTTGTAGTGCTTGTGTTGATTAGAGATAGGCACAGCTAAGTGACTGGGCAGTCTATTTTGAGGTGGATGAAATTCAAATGTTTATCTGAACTGTATCCAAACCATCCAAACCCCTTGGTTCTGCAAAACTGATCTGGCGATCCCATGAGAACTAGGTGCCTCACAGGGTTGCTAGTACTTTTTCTTCAGGTCAGGCTGAAAATATGGTGAGAAACAGTCTTTATGGGGTTAATTTGTTACTTCCGCTGCCAGAACTGGCTGCAAACAAGGAAATGAAGGGGTGTCGGAACCAGGATAATATTTTTAAGAGTTATTCTTCATTAAATCTGAAAATAGCTTTGGTTTGATGTTTGTATAAAAAATTGGGTCAATTTTCATTTTATCTGAAGAAGATTGTCCCTAGTAAATTGCAGAGATGTATCATCTGAAGCAGAAAGAACACAGGACCAGATTGCCCCTTGGAAGGGTGCTAGGAGAGTAATAAATCGCCATAAGGTTCTGTTACATTGTGGGGTGCAATCTAGATCAGTGAAGAGTTATCATCTGTTACCTTCTAACTCCTAAATGCCTTCAAGCTCTGCAACTGTAACTTTGTGCATGGGACATGGACAGTCAGGAACAAGCACCCATTTTATGTCTATATATTGGAAAGTGCTTGTCGAACACTTCGGATCCAGGAGCCTACGTGCAATACCATGAACTTACACTGGTCTCCGCCAGCTTAGCTTAGCTAACTACTGGACAGAGGATTTCACCATTTTCCCAGCCCTGAATTTCCCCAAAAATGTGTGTTCTGAAATGTCTAGACCTGTCCAGGAATAATCAGATGAAAGTTCAGGTTTGTTGGTCTTTTAAAGAGTCAATATCCAACATTTTGTTACTTTAATTAGAGTTGTCAAACAGTTCAGTTCAAACACAACACTGGTTTGGTTTAGATTAAAATAAAATAAATGTATTTAATTTCAAAGAGAGAGATTTTAAGTGAGTACAAGTATAAAGATTAAAGTCAGAAATGGTTACAAGAGAAATAAAGATAAAACACTTTCTAATAACTCGCATAATAACGACAGGTTTCCATCAGGATGACTGACTGAGCTCCTGGATCCAGATCTATCTTCCAAAGTCAAAAGGGTGCCTTTATCGTCTTTGGTGAAAGATAGATAATTTGGAGTTCCTCTCTTTTATAGTCCAATGTAATTCCAGAATGGATTTTCTGAGGGTTACCCCTAGATAAAGTTCATTCAAGCCATGAGGAAGGAAACATGAAGTCTCTTGGTAAAGGAAGTTTCCTGTTGGAGTTGTCTACTAAAATGCAAATTATTCAGTTCCATCCCCCTCCAGATTAACTGCATGAACTTTAAACTTGTGATTGTCAAACTCCCCCACAGTTTACTTACACCCCTTGTTAGCTTGATGGGTCTACGTGACATATAAATACATTCTCATTGTCTTTCAGAGTATTTTGGCAGTAACTCCCAGGTGGAAAAACTACATTTCTTTGTCTAGAATAGAATAACTCCTGCTTGTCTGGCAAACACATTTTAAGAATTATTATTTCAGATAATGTTCATATCTTTGCATCAGTTGCTTCCATCTACATTATGTTGTGATATTTATAATTAATAACTGACTTTTCATTACCCTATGCATGACACTTATCAGATACATTTAATGACATTAAAGAATGGGGGTGCACTTGAACTGGTTAAGCCAGCTGCAGTTCTTTACCAGCCACCTGAGTGCCCCTTACGCTTAGGCTGGTCTTAATATCACAGGTTCCCCTTATAGACTTTTCTCCAGTAGTATGGGGCATGCATTTTAGCAAGCAGATCTTGGGGGGATGTCTGGGAGGTCAATGGTATGCACACAGAGGCCCTTTTGTTTCCATGACAACTCTTCACTGCTCTTTCTGTCCTGGCTCTATGACAGAATGTCTGTACGGAAGCTACAATGCCAATATCTTTTGATATTTACTGCTGATGGAGCCTACACCATGAGGTTCTTCCAAGGCACAGAGAATGCTCTGTAGAAAAGATGATATAGCGTCTTTTTTGGCAAGTCTCCTATTGGTGTCTTATAGAGCCTTGCACTGTGTTGAATAAAACCATTGCAGGGTAGCTTGCATACATTTGTGAAACACCAAGACTTTTAAATACATTTCAGATCAAATGTGCAGAAAAGTAAATCCATTAACTCATTCATTACAAATGAGCTTTCAGTTTGGATCTAAAATTAATGGTAATAAATTTTAAAAGGGAGTTACTTTCTCTCTCTGAAATTTATGCTATTTATTTTTGTATGTTCCTAACATTCTGCCCAGCAGAAATGCTTGAGGTAGGTGTAACCCGTCCGTGCCCAGGGTAGCCCACTGATAATGCCAGGGTCAGGGCAGGCTGCAAAAGGAGAGCAAATTCTCCCAGCACTGGTGGGTGACACTGCAGTCAGACTTCCCAACCAGCCACAAACAGTGCTTCTGATTCCCCCACACTGGTTATCAAGAAGCCACTGTGCAAATACACACAGCCCCCTTTACTGCATTTTAGTCTCTGGCTCCCAAACTGACACTAGGTCCAGTAAAGAGACCAGTTATTTAAACTCTATGCTCTTTACTAAAAGATTCCCTCTGATCCCAAAGGATCAGCCACAGTACCAGTTCACTATAAGTTTGGATCTTACCCGAAATACCACGCTGCCAGCCAATCCTTTAGTAACTAAAACTAAAGGTTTATTAATAAAAGAAAAACAAACAATAAGAGAAGTGTTAAAGGCTTAAAGCAATCAGATACATACAAATGATTTAAAAGTCCATTTACATCAGGTTTCTAGAACAATTGTGGAGTTGTATAGTTCCTCTGGTATACATCCAGTACCTGGATGGGTCTAAGTCCTTCAGTTCAGTTGCAAAGTGTGTTGATCCAGAGGTGTGTCCGCAGCTGGACAGGAGCAAAGAACCGAACAAAGACAAAATGGCTTCTGTGGTTTGATCTTATATACCCTCTGTTGCTGGCCATGTGGCTTGTGGAACTTTACAGGAACCAAAATGGAGTCTATAGTCACATGGGCCAATCCTGGTAACTCTTCAGGTATGCCTTTAGTTTCTTCCTAGGCCTTTGGCTTTTGTTAAGGTCTTGATGGGCCATTAAACGGGCTATTGTCCTGTGGCCTTTCTGTCTGGAGTGTGTCTTTTACAGCACAGTTTGAAATACAGGTATATCAAAGGTCTCCATAACTTTCTTCACACATATAAGACATGAACACAAATATTATCATCCTAGTTAGCATATTATGACCTTTCTAACAGTACCTGACATGGTATGTCTTACATGAATCATTATGATTTTGACATATTAATGTCAAATAACACAAATGCCCCCCCTCCTAATGCAGTCCGCATGACAGTAGGAAAAGTACCTTAAACAACCAAACTTAAAGATCAGATTTCACGTTAAACCAATTATATCTTTCATGGATTTTGTAACGTCAAACGAGAAAGTACTGAACTAAGAACACAGGTACAGTATTTACAGGAAATGAGAATTGACACCTTCAAATTTGTGCTTCCTTTTATAATGATACAGATATGTATAACTCTTTTTTTTTCCTTTTTCTAAGATCTTTCAATCATAAAAGAGAAAGGGATGACAAACAGAGGAGTAATGATGTATAGGAAAGAAAACAGATACACACTCAAAGATAATGATATGCACTACTACATACATATCTTGTCGATTCCTTATTTTTTAATGATAACAATATACTGTAATCTCAGAGGACTGAGTCAGGGAAGTTGTCAGGAGCAGATATCAGCACTGGAAGGCTAACTAAAAGAAGAGGTCATTGAGCAAAGAGATTCCAGGCATGGAGAGCAGTGCAATGTTACCTTTTGGAGAATTGAAGGGGAGTGACTACAAATTTGTGCTTTCCAAACTTGCAACCATATCAATAGGGGTAGGCTAAGGAAGATTTGGCCCCTGCTGTTGTTCCTGAATATGGTGCTTTTTGCATTGGATCATTACAGTAACGATGCCTTCCAATTCCCTACCTATTTTTTATATTTCTTCTTGTACCCACTTTGTGCCATATTCTCTGTGCCCGTTTCAGATTGTGCAATGGATAATGGAGGGAGGATGCAGGGAACATTTCCCCCATCCTCCACTTCCTTTTGTGGCCTATGTATGGGCCAAGCAGAATCCCACTCTTTGTTTCTGAAGAGGTTCAGAGGCAGTTCTGTCTGTCCTCCCAAAAATAATGTAAGTAGGGGGTGGGGCCTTGAATCGTCCTCATCTACACATCATCCAGGAGTGCTGATTGTTTGCACAGTGGTCAGTAAGATGCATGCTCCACAGACCTAGAGTAACAAATATGCTTCTTCTACAGACAGAGTGACTCCAGGAAGCTTTCTGCTACTGCCTCAGAGGGCTGCAATTCTTCAGTGTCTCTTGCTATGGGCTGTGCATGGGCACAGACTAGCCCTCTGAAACTAACCCGTTTATCCCATCTTTAGTGCTTAGCGGCTACTCATTCAGCTCATGTCCATTTTTCATACTCATTATGGCAGGTTTCAACAGCTGTAGATTCTTCTTCTTTTTTAAAAATAAATAAATCAGAAATCTCAGGAAACATTGTGCAAGGATGGATTTGACGTTGGCAGAGGAAGAGCACTTAAAAATTCAGGTCTATAACATAACAGAGCTTATCAAAATCTATTTCTTGTGCTAGAGCCTCAGTTTAATGAGCATACTCACATTTCGGCAACCATTATGCACTGAAAAAAGTTTCCAATAATTAAGGATAATTGGCAATAGAAATAAAATGAACAGATGATAATGGCTCTGCAGCAGACTTTAGCAGCCTGCTCTTTCAGCATGTGTTGGGTAAAACAGCAGAGGCAAAGGTTTTTAAGCAGCAATCCAAACTGGTCAACTGTATCTTGATTGCTATGAACCTAAATTTTAACACTCTTTGCCTCTGCCTCCATTTTTTTAGTCACTTTGTTAGTTTTCCTAGACTGCTCACAGCATAATATTCCAGGGTTAATTGCCAGCCAAATTAGGTCTATATTTAATGATTATACAGTGTCACATTTTAAGCTATTAGCTTTCTCTCTAATGTCATCAAACATAAAACAAGTCACTTTCAGCACCCTGACTAACCTGTAATGCCAACTTTTATTAGGTTTTCAGATGAGATAGTCTAAACATATAATAACGTTGAATATGTAAGGATTTTTATATTCTGAACAGCATTTTCCACAATTTGCTAATTTCTTTTACAGTGGAATAGAGGTAGAACAGGATGACATTAATTGCACTTTTTATCATGGTACTGCCCATTAACTGCACAGAATTTTCACTATTTTACTTTGCATTTTCAATAATTTACATCTTGGCTATAAGAGTTTTGTTGGGGGCTGAAGCTAAAATGCAAAAGGGACAAGTTCATGAACCAGAAACATCATCTTTACAGTAACCTTAAAGACTAACAAATTTCTGTGGGCATTAGCTTTCATGGGCTGCAATCCACTTGGCCAGATGCATGAAATGGAAATCACAGATAGGTGGTATATATATCCAAGGGTATGAAACAGCAATGGGGAGGGCAAGTGCTAACAAAGTCAATTGAGTTAGAGTAGATGAATACTATTCACAATTGTTGATTAGAGGGTGAGACTGTGTGAACAGTGTCAATTACTTCTTGTAATGAAAACCATTCCAAGTCCCTATTCAGACCCAGTCTGATTGTATCAAGTTTGCATATGAGTTCCACCTCTGCAGTTTCTTGCTGAAGTCTGTTTTTAAAGTTTTTTTGTAGAAGTATGGCAACTTTCTAGTCAGCTACAGAGTGTCCTGGGAGATTGAAGTGCTGTCTTACTGGTTTATGGATGTTACCATTTTTTATGTCTGATTTGTGTCCATTTATTCTTTTGTGTAGTGACAGTCCAGTTTGGCCAATGTATATTGCAGCGGGGCATTGCTAGCACATGCTGCCATATATTACATTAGTAGATGTGCAGGTGAATGAGCTCCTGATGGTGTGGCTGACGTGGTTAGGACCTGTGATGGTGTCACTAGAGTTGATGTGTGGGCAGAGCTGGCAACAGGGTTTGTTGCAGGGATAGGTTTCTGGGTTAGTATTCTTGTTTTATGGTGTACAGTTGCGGGTGAGTATTTGCTTCAGGTTGGGGGGCTGTCTGTAAGCCTGCCTGCCTCCCACGGCTTGAATGAGTGAGGGATCATCTGCTAGGATAGGTTGTAGATCCTTAATGATGTGCTGGAGAGATTTTAGTTGGGAGCTGTAGTTGATGGCCAGTGGTATTCTGTTTTCTTTGTTGGGTCTGTCCTATAGTAGGTGACTTCTGGGTACCCATCTGGATCTGTCAATTTGTTTCTTCACCTCCCCAGGTGGGTATTGTAGTTTTAAGAATGCTTTATGGTGATCCTGTAGGTGTTTGTCTATGTCTGAGGGATCGGAACAAATCCGGTTGTATCTTAGGGCTTGGCTGTAGACAATGAATCATGTAATGTGTCTAGGGTGGAAGCTGGAGGAAGGAAGGTATGTATTGTGGTCAGTTGTTTTATGGTATAGGGTGGTATTAATTTGATCATCCTTTATTTGTTTTGTAGTGTCCAGGAAGTGGATTTCTTGTGTGGACTTGGCCAGGCTGAGATTGATGATGGGGTGGAAATTATTGAAATCCCAGTGGAATTCTTCATGGGACTCTTTCCCATGGGTCCAGATGATGAAAATGTCATCAATGTAGCATAGGTAAAGAAGAGGTGCTTGGGGATGAGTTTTGAGGAAGCGGTGTTCTAGGTCAGCCATAAAAATGTTGGCATACTGTGGGGCCATGCGGGTGCCCATAGCTGTGCCACTGACTTGAAGGTATAGATTTTCTCCAAATCTGAAGTAGTTGTGGGTCAGGACAAAGTCACAAAGTTTAGCTACCAGGTTTGCCATATCATCAGGGAAAATGTTCCTGATGGCTTGTAGTCCATCTTTGTGTGGAATGTTGGTGTAGAGATCTTCTACATCCATAGGGGCTAGGATGGTGTATCTCTTAGTTCCAAATCAATTCAACATCTGCAGAAATTTTCTGTGGCTATGTATATTGCTCTAAAAGTGTGGCGGGAGAGAAGAGACAAACAATACATTGTTAGAACATACTACTGAATCTTGGTGGTGGTGAGAATTGATGAGTCAGCTTTCTACTTGATCATCATTCTTCACTTCACTGTTAAGAAAAAGTGAACATTCTTAGCACTATTGCACATTGTGACATCCTTCACATGATATAGGTGACAAAGTTCAGGATGATCTGAAATTTTAGAATCTGCCTCCCCACAAACAAACAGACAACTAACTACTACAGATCTCTACAGAGTCCCATTTAGTGCAACTGAATGCCTTGTGAGCACAAATGTCTGCATTTGCACATTCCAATTTGACATTAGGGTCACGTTTTATTGGTGACAGACTATACCCTGTCAAATATAAATGTTAACTGCTGTTCAGATATGGATGATTTTATTATTCCAAGTTCTATAGTTATGCTTTTATATTCTGACTTATGCTGCATGTAGCTAGCTATACATGGTAATGATGTACTCTTCGGGTTGTTTAGAAAAGAACTAGTTGACATATATGTACAAATGTTGTGTATTTGCCATGGGAAAAAACCACCTGTTTAATATTTTGAAAAAAAAAAAGCCCATCCTGAAGATGTTTATGGTAATGAGGATATTGTGATTCCATTCTCAAACTGTACTCCAGAAGGGCGGGGGAGAGTTATCGTGGATATGAGGTGTTCCAACATTACTAAATTTGCCTAATGATTTGTAAGCAATCTGGATCTACTATAGAATCAAAAACATTAGGGGACCTTCCTCCCAATCCTTCCTAAGGTTCAGAGGGGAAATACTGTGAGAATGCAGAGGTACTTCCACCCTACATCTCTACACATGGATAGTCAATAAAAATTAAACTGAAAAAAATCCCCTTCTATTCCCCGCACGCTCTTCCAGAAAGAAAGAAAATATTCCTCATCTCAGAGGGAATACTCATGAGTAAAATGAGCAGGATTTGGTCCTCAGTTTGTAATGAATGGGTTAATGTGAAAAATCTAAAGGAAAACTTGGAGATTATTATTGTTTCTTAAGTGATCAGTTCAAATTAATCCTAAAGATTTACCCTAGAATTCTATTTTACAATTAGGCCTCTTTGGTAGGATAAAGAGACCTTAGGGTAACCAATGTATGCCAAAGCAGTATACAATGTTTTTAGTGCAGATGAGAATAAGGGCCTTAATTTAGAAGATTTCAGACATTTTTGGATGAGAAATATTTAAAAACCAACTCTAGAATATTTTTGGTTTTCAGAGTGTTTTATTTAACCATGTAATTCAAAAGACAAATTTAATTTTAAAAACTAAATGTGAAGTGATTAGTTTGTAATGGGCACTAATCTCTTTCGGTAATTTCCCTCATCTTTCAATAAGGACTTTTACTATGCTGCATAAATCCAAACATTCCCTATGTACGTTTACAGCATTTAAACAATGACTCTGAAAGAGCTGTTACGGTTTATTATAAAAAATACCAAGATCCCTTTGGTCTTTAGACAGCATAAGAAAGGAAGTTCTGCTGTTAACTGTGTCACAGGGAAGTTAGCTGTAAGGTAGGACCAGTAACTGAACTATCACACGAAAGGACTGTTTAAGGTCTTTTCAGTCACTAATGCAATGTATTTAAATCCTTAAATATTAATTTCCTTATTGTTTATCATGCCAAACCGTCTATATCATAGGTTGTCAAGTTTTGTGCAGTTCCACATCTGAATTTTTTGCAAATTATGTAATAAGAAATTTTGTATATCTGCAAATACTTTGCATACAAGCATAATCTTTGGTTTAAAAAGAGAGCCAAAAACAAAAAAACCCTTGTATATATTTTGTGCTGATGAAAGGAATTATTTTGACAGTCCTGGGGAGTTAAGTTCTTTATCTAAGGGAAAAGCTTCTCAAGCACATTATCCTGCCAGCATGCCTCAACCCTCACCTAAGGGAGACTTCTAAGGGTAAGAGGCGTTGTTCAGTCACCATTGTCTATCCAGATTTGACCTCTCTGCTAGGTCTGCCAATTAGTGTAAAAGCATAGACGTGATTTTGTGTTATAGAAACTGAACTGAACCCACTGACCACATCTCCTAGAGGAGTCACCAAACCTCCATTGGACAGGAAGAACTTTTAATCCCTGTGGGTTCAAACTTCGGATTTACGTTGTTCATTAGCAATGACCCATAGCATCGCTTCCATGATAACTGGCATTCTCAAAAGGTGAATTTATTAAATCAAGTTCTAACTTTTGTGGAGCTTACATACGCAGTGTCTTCCTCTCTCTGGACAAACAGGAAAAGCTTTCCACACTCTGAAGTAAGTCCCGGGAAAAAACACTCCATAATCAAGTGTCCTGAATGTGATAATTACACTTAAATTGTTTGTATTCTGATTTACTTTAGAACAGATATTAAAATAGCTAATATTCATTTATGAGGTAAGTACAATGTAAAAAGATAAATACAATGTTTTGCAGTATCAACTCATATCAATAACTGCAGTTATTCCAGGGTTCTCACACTTATTTAAGATTATATATAGATATAAATATATATAAATAATGTGTGGTGGTATGTTTTACAGAAAAAACAAAACCGTAATCATTAAAGATGAAAAAATCAAGCATTCTAACTTAGGAATTCTTTGGTCCTCAACCTGAATTACTCGCACCATGTCAACCCCTCTTTAAATCCCTTCACTGGCTCCACCTCTCCCACCACATCAGGTTCAAGTTTTGTCTCCTTACCTTTGAGGCCCTTCTCAGTTCTACTTCTTCCTACTTATCTGTCTGCATATCAGTGATCGCAGCCCCAGCTATCCACTTTTCTACTTCTGCCAAAAGGGAGTCATCACACGTAATACACAGAGTGCCTGCCTTGAATTAAGCTATAAAGCGATTAACCTTTCATCCTTCGATTCTCATTTCAAGACCCACATATACAGTGATATATACAGGAAAGGGATGTCTGTTAATGGATAGGCAAAGAGCCAGTGGGGGTATTTTAGGAGTTTTAAATGCTCCAGAACCATCAGGTTATGAAAATACAGTAGCTAACATTTGCAAACACAGTTTATTATTGCTACCTTCTGTCACACACCTCTTTCCCAGTTGTATTTGTTACCTCATTTCATCTCAGTTTAAATTAGGCTAAATGCTCTTCAAGGCAGGTACCATGACTTTCTATGTGTTTTGTACAGCACCCAGCGCAATGGGATCCCAATACTGTTAGGGACTCTGGGTGCTACAGTCAAATAAACATATTCTCTATGTCATTGCTTACTTGAATTTAAGGTAAATACTTAATATTAATTAATGTTGTTTCAAAATATAACATTTATTCCAACAATTATGTACATAACTTGAAAGCAATCCTGATATAGCAGAGAAGTGCTGAAACTACCAGTTGCTTTTCCTATAGAGCAAATTTTATTTATTTAAAAAAAAAAATCAACAATGTTTTCCTGCTAAAGTCATCCCATTGAGTTTCAGATATACATAAAAGGAAAGTCAATTAGAAATACAGTATAAGCCAAAATGAACATTAATATAAAATTCAAATCTACTAAAAATGCAATACAATAGAGTGAGATATTCACAAATATATAGGACTAGTTCATTTGAATAGCTGAAAATGATTACACCAACATTCCCATAACCAGATAGAAGCCAGGCTTAAGTGTCAGGAAAAGCCACTAAAGGGGAAAAAATCATCTTCCCATTTCTCAGGGCAAAAACATGATGGGCTAGATTGTAACTGTACTGTGAGCAAAGGGACACAATCCTTCCCTTTTATGGCAGAAGAGTAAAGCACTTCACTCTTTTTTCATCAAGCAGCTTACTCCTTTCTGTGCACCTGGCTAGCTGGGTACAGGGATCTTCCCACTCCTCCTTACTGACTTGCTTTCAGTTGGGAGATTTTGGTGAGTGACCCTTGTTCAGGTCAGCCATACATAGAACTTTAGTGGCGATAGTCTGTGTAACTGCAAATGAGAGGGGTCATGACCCATCAGATGCGCTCTCTATTAAGTTGCAGTCCACGCTCTGAAAAACTTCGAGAACCCCTGTCATAATGGCTGCAATTGTTTCTGACAAGTATAGATGAGGGGGTGTTGGGTGGGAAAGGGAAATTAGCGATTGGTTCATTTAAACATCATCATTATCTTTTAAAATCACCTGCTAAATGTGAATAGCTTTTCAAAAGAGCATAAGGAGGGTCAGGACAGGGACAGTTTAATCTGTTTACATCCCACTGTGATTGCTTGCTAATTAATGTTATTATTTTGTGGTTTCATAGAATTTATAGTGCTGAGGAAGAAAGTTTGCAAGGTGCCATGCAGGGAAGTTATATCATTTCATGTAATGGAAATTCCTCCTTGAACTACTACTGCATAGCTTAAAAGTCTGTTTTACAGCCCATAATTTTGAGAAAAAAATGAGTATAATTTACAGAACAAAAATGAATTAACTAAGTAAATCTTCCAAAGCCATGAAGGATTCACTTTTGATCATGTCAAAATGATAGGGAGAATTGAGTAGCTACAGTTTCAATCACCTAATGTCCTCAAGACCCATATTAACATACTGAGTGTTAGCTATTAAGACAGATGTCTGTAGCTGTATAAATTCTCTGTGAGGAAAAAGTATATGAAAAAAGAGAAAATTAGTACTGAAATGTAGTAAAATCCTACATTGTTAATATACCCTGAGGATGGTGTTACAACTGAAGTTTAGATGTACTTATATGAAGCTCCCTATCTCAGAGCTAATGAAGAGATACTGACAGTTTTGCTGCAACGACTGTAAAGTGGTTTAATGACTGTAGATTAATCAGTTTCCAAACCAGTAATCCTTACAGATTTTACACCCCAAAAATAATCATAACCCCAGACAGGAGAATGGATGTCATCAGTAATGTAAAAATAAAGAAACGCAACACAGGGGAGGGAAACCCAAACCTCTATATGTCATCAAAGCTGGAAGTGTTTACAATCACACTCTCAGTGGAAATAGCTACCGATAGCTGGATTCCGTGGAGCAGTCAGTTAATTGTCATGGCTAGGATTTTAATTTTCTTCTCAGTGTAAAATGACAATTGAGAAAAGAATCTGCCACCTCAGGTATTTCTTGGCTAGTAAATTTAAAAGGATTAATCACTCTGCTTATTCTGATGTTCTGAAGAATGATGGGCACTTGTCAGAGGGCTGCGGCATCTCTGGCTCATTGATTTTTAGTTGCTGGGGGGATTGGTAGGGTTGTGGAATGATTTAAATAGAAATTAAAAAATAAATCTTGCTAAGGCATTTCCCCCACCCATTTCCATGTCCTACCATCAGAAACTGATTGGAATATATTCATAGATATAGTGTGGGCTTGTTAATGGAACATTAGGGTAAGATTTTACTTGATCACCACCAAGTAAGGAATATAACATTGACTTCACATTTGAACTCGATTATCCATCCAAAATTGTCTATTATTCTTTTATCTAGGGCCTGAGCCAAATACCACTAAAGTCAATAGGAGTCTTTCCATTAATATCAATGGGCTTTGGATGACGTCCCTAGCACAGTGGTTGCCAAACCATGGTCCACAGACTTTTTGTGATGTGCAGAGCACATGCTGGTGACTCATGGACAGCTGACTAGTCACATGGTGCTGGCTCTTCTCCTTGTTTCCAGACACTAACTCATGTATTTTAAAAAAGGTAAAATCACATTCAATACTTCCCTAATGCTACCTTTCTGTTGCAGCAATGGCTGCAGTTGCCTTTAGGATGTAATAAAATCAGGAGTGTGAGGGAAGGTGGTCCATGAGACAATCTAAAAAAGGCTGTGACCCCAATGATCTACAGAGAGACGGGGGATCTGAGAATTAGAAAATAATGTCACTTTTTAATATAACGTAAAGCATCCTTTTCCAATCAGGATTGCATGATCTGATATGGCTCCTCTGGGTTTTTATTCATCCTTTTTCAGAGTACATCTTTGCTTCAGAGTCTTCCTACCCCTTTTTTCAATTATTCATTTTGCTCTGTCCCTGATTTACAGTGTATTTGAGACAGAGCCAATTTAATATCTATATATAAAAATAATTTGACCATTCATTATTTTCTCAAAATATAACCATTCTGTCAAAAGACACTGCTAGCACTTCCATGTAGCTTTTTACAGTAAGTCTTTTTTCAGCTTTTTTGTGTGCCTGAGCTAAAATTAATCATACTGAATGCTCATAAGCCATTTAAAAGCAAATGCAGCCCAAACTCATCAGGGTTGGCAGTACTGAAATGGGATGAGGATAAATAGTTGCTTTTGTGAAATTAGTTTTTACATTTGTATAATGGGGAGAATCATCATATAGGGTTGGACCATAAACTGTATGGCTGAGCTCAGTTCAGTTCAATATTTAGCTTCCAACCGCTTCATTTTAAGAAAGCTAGCTTACCTATTCTAATGAACAATATAAGGTACAGGTAAAATACCGCTTTGGCTGTATTTCAAACTGTAATTCTGTTCCTGGAAAAAATTTTGGGAAAAAATGTTTGGTTTTTGTCAGAAAATATTTTGGATTAGAATGTTCTGACCAGTTATATATTTTACCATCATTGGTGAACAATGACAGACTACACAGGAGCTGTATGTTTTGAAGTGGAATCTGAATGAGGGAGAGAGTGATGGTTTGTCACACAAGGAGATGGAGAGAATTTTGGGACAAGGGACTGTATGGAAGAAGGCACAGAGATGGGACTGTGAAAAGTTATGCCCGTCTGTGGCAGAGTTCACGAACCAGAGCTGCACCTCCTGCTGGTCATCTCAGAGATTAACCCTCTCATGGTGGTGCCTCTCCTCTAGCCTTCTCTGCCTGCAGACCTATCTCAGCCTGGGAACTGCAGCATCCATTTCATGGCTCAACCATCTGGCCATGCCACCATCCATGTTTTTGCCCTTCTGGCAGGGGAGCTGAAGGAAGTATCTCCTAGTTCTATAATCCAGCCACTTTTCCAGTGGAAAGGGAACCAGGCCCACTCACTATTCTAGGTCATGGGCCAGAGATCCTGTACATAGCAGCTTCCTGTTGCATCTCCTTAACTTTTCCACCAATACTGCTTCAATTCCTTGGTCCACTTCCTCATAGCCCCAGCACCTTCTTCACCCTCTTCTCAGGACTTCCAGCCCACAAGTCCCAGCAGTTAGCCAGGTTCCCTCATGCTCCCTCACATCCCTGCCAGAAACTGCCCTGTCCAAAGTGCTATCTTCCTGTAGCCCACTTGGAACACAGACCTCTCTTTTTGGACTTCCTGCTGCTCCTGACTGTCTCTGGCCCTGCAACTCCTTTTAGGTAAGCCTTATGGGCTCTGATTGGCTGCCTCATGCAATTTCTCACTGATTGGCTGATCCCTGCACAGCATCCCTAGGCTGCTTTTAACTCCTTTTTTTTCTGGTGTGGTGTGAAGCCCATCACAGTCTCCCGGCAGAGCTGACAGGTTTAAAATATCCACTTAGCTTCCCCTACCTCACAGGGGAGGACTCTGTTGACCAGATAGGAATCACCTTTCTAGGAAGTCTTCATTGGGGCCCAACTTGACTGAAGCATTGAGTCACAAATATCAGGTCTTTTGAGTTTGAGTGTACATATTGGGTCAACTGGAGTTATTTGGTTCATATTATTTTTAAAGACAATTGTTTATGCACTTAAACTTCAGAATAGCTGCATTATATATGTCTAAATAGATGCATAACTAAAATAAATACATAAGTGAAAATAAAAGGTGATGAGTCTGCTTGTTTGATATGACTATAGGAAGCAGATGGGGAGGGAAATGAACAAAGGTAGCTCCTCAAATATGAGACAAAGCACAAGGGAAAGCTCATGAAAAGATATAAAAAGGGAACTGACATGGTCAGAGCCATGAGAAAGACATTTGGGTCAGCAGTAAGAATGCAAGACTCAAAGAGGAGCTCTATTCTTTATCCACTTATTATCTCTAGGCAGGGAGTGATTGAGAATCTGAGGACAATAAGTGTATTTGGGTCCACAAGGTAACTACATAGTGGGGTAAAGAGTCATAGTGAGGGGTAAATTCAGAGAATATAGGAATATATGCATTTTAAAACAGCTTTTTTCTCTGGTGAAATAAGAGAGCAATGGGAAGAAGTATTAAAATCTACTAGTAGAAAAAGAAGCCTTGGGAAACCTACAATATAGTGTAATTAAGACAAAAAAAGACTGTGATTTCATGAGAAAATGGTCAGATAAGAGATGGAAAAAATACAGGAATGGACATGGACAAGAGGGAAGAATCCAGACTGGTGAATCTGTGTGATCTCTCACACAAACGGAAACATGCTAGCCAGTGTCAAGGCTGCAGTTGCAGGTCTGGTGTGATTCCTCTATCACAATCCTGTCTGATTCTTGTGAGGGGAGGACTCCTTTCAAATAGTCTGTGAAAGACTCTCAGTCTAGTCTGACCACTCAGAATATGTAATGAAACTACATTTCAAGTTACAGTTCCTATTAGGGAGGCATGCCATTACTGCAGCCCCCCAAAATGTTCAGATAATTTCTACCCACATGTTCAACTACATATGTGGGGACCAATGTCTACCATCTCCCTGATCACTTGCCCAAAGTGGGGAGAAGTAGCTGTGGAACCACTCACAGGACCTTGGCCAAAACCCAGACAGCCCTAGTACAGCTGTGCTTGGATGTATGGCATCTTGACTCCTCACCTCTGCAACTCCGCTGTGATTGTAAGGGTAGGGACAATCTATCACTTAGACTATACACTCACTGGACTCTGAGTATCTCTGATTGTCATCAAGCAGTGCCTAGCACAATTTACCCTGATTCTGATACTTTAAGCCAGTGGTCCCTGAACTGTAGAGTACACCACCCTGGGGCTAGGCCCGAGACAGCCCCCATGGAGGGTGGGGACTGAGATAGATAGAACCCAGCCCCATTCTGCCCCCAGATCCGCTCCAGGCCCACCCCCAGCCATAGTTCCGGCACCAGCCTTACCCCCAGACTCCTAGCCACAGCCCTGCTCCTGGCTGTGGCCTCATTTGCAGTTCTGGCACCAGCCCTGACCACAGTTCCCAGCGCTGACCATGGTTCCTGGCCCTGACTGCAGCCTTTCCCCCCAGCCCCAGCCCCATACATGGCCCTGCTCCTAGCCATGGCCCCAGCTGCGGCAACAGCCCCAGCTGTAGCTCAGCTCCCAGATATAACAGTGGCCCTGTTTCCATCCCTGACTCCGCTCCTGACCAGAACCCTGCTCTCTGCCCCTGACCGCAGCTCCTGGGGGATGGGGGTGGACTGGGTAAGTGGGGACCATGACAGAAAAAGTTTGGGGACCACTGCTCTAGGAACTTCTGTAACAAAAATAATAATGATAATGCTTTGAGTACTGAGAAAGTACTCTTGTAAGAGGCAAAATATGTTGCTCATTTTAGAGAGTTTCTTATTCAAATATGGTACCTGTTCTCAGCTAAGTGCAAGATCATAAATACTATAATTTATAAAGGAGAGCAGAGGTTCAGGAAGTTAATAAAATGTGTTGATTGTTTTATGAAGAAGTTGCAGGCTTATGAATGTTTAACACTATGCAATTAGTGACTAACAGTGAAAACACACCCTCCTCAGGACATCAGCAAATCCTTGAATTTCAATAAAGTAACTGACTAAGCCAATTAACAAGTGAACACAAAATCAATTACTGCAAAATGAGCTAGAACAAAACAATGACAAATGACAGTTCTGAAACAAGATGAGGGAAAAAAACCACAAATTAGCACTTCAAACATGTGCAGTACTTCCTCACATATTATATTAATGCAATTAAAGATAATACAGCTCATATACTGGTTTAGATTTGCATACAATACACTTTGAAAATAATAAAATTTTAAAAACAACCCTACCTACATCCACAGAGCTGTGAACAACAGAAGTTAACTCTTTTCCAATCTCCTTAAAGTAACAAAAGCCATATCAAGTCCATTTGTTTAAACCAAAAAAATGTAACATGTATATGGTAAAATCTCTTCCGTATCTACAGTCTTTTTATTTTCCATTTATCAAAGCAGCATAAGACTGAATTGTATGAAACATCCCTTTAAAATATTTGATATATGAGAGAGCCAAAGGCCAGAGTTTTAAAGCTATTTAGGCACCTAGTGATATTTTCAAAAGCACGGAGGTGTCTAAACTCATTGATTTCAGTGAGTGTTAGATGCCTCGATGCTTTTGAAAAGCCCAATTGGCACCTAAATAGCTTAACCAAATCTGGTCCATAGTCCAGTAGAAAAAAGCCCCTTGATGGTCTGTGGCTGAATATTTTATTTATTTTTTTGTGTTGAGGAGTTAATATAATCATAAATGAAACCTTTTATAAAGCAGAGTACACAATGCCATTTAGCCTCATAGAAACCTAATCTGGTTCTTGAGACTGATGTCAGGGGACTCCCTCAGCATTGTCAAGTCCCTGTGATTTAGAGAAAAGACTCCCTCGCTGCCTGAATATCAGACAGCTAGAGAAGAAACATGGAGCCCTTCGGTTCTAAGTTATTTGCCTTCATTTCGGGATGCAGTGTTGCCAACCCTCGTGATTTTATTCTCAAAATATATGCGGGTGTTGCTCTTTAAAGTTCCAACTGTTTTAATAACAAGATTGCTTTAGAATCTGTTTTCATTTAAAATAGAAAGTTTCTAGGCTGTCATGGTTGTGCAGGAGACATAAAAAATGTGATCTGAATACACCCAAATGGCTTAGAAACCATCAGGCAAACAAAAAGAGCCTATTATTTTTTAAATGAATTTTAAGCCAATCTCATGATTTGGTGTGCTTGACTCATCATTTTTGACTACTTGGGTGCACCTCATTGGGAGGGTGAGAGGAACATGGGATAATGAGGCAAAATGATACAAATATCTTACCCTACTAATTAGCTTAGACTGCAAAAGGCTGTAATACTTTGGTTTGATTGCATTTGTTGGGGTTGGTGGCTGGGAGGTACTGGAAGTCTAAAATATACATGTGCTCAGACTAGATGATCTGGTGGTCCCTTCTGGACTTAAACTTTATGGGTATGTCTGCACTTAGATAAAAGACCCACAGCTGGCCCAGGCCCAGGCCAGCTGGCTTGGGCTCATGAGGTTTGAGCTATAAAATTGCAGTGTAGATATTTGGGCTCAGTTTGGACCATGGGCTTTGAAACCCTCTCTCCTTGCAAGGTCTCAGCGCACCATGCTGTCTGTTGCCAATCATCTTACACGTCCCCAAAGCATTATCACCGTCCCTATTACTATCCTTTCTCTCCTATGGTCTGTTGTAATTTTAAATAATAATCGTCAAGCTCTCTTTTAAGAATGATGCCTTCTCTTTTAAGAGCCAAACACACCTACAGTGCTATATAAATAAATAATATTAAAAATGTAAAATATTCATTAAAAACAGTCACAACAATCTTCCAGGAGTGAATTCTCTGTATACTTTTAAGCAGCTATGAAATATTCATCTGTTGTTGATCCTGTATGCTGCAGTTAATTTGTCAGTAATTATGTGAAGTAAGTTACTAAAATAACACACTTAAATACTTATGTTGCTACTAAAGTTGTACTTGGACTATCTCATATTTGCTACTTAATATATTACTAGCCTTCAGTTAAATATTTAATTTAGCTCCCATTGTTTTCAATGTCTTTAAATTCCATTAACTTTTCTTATACCTACATTACATTTCATTTATCTCAAATATATGACAAAATAATTCACAGTATAATTTATTAACACAAACTCTTTTAAACTAGTACTGTTCGGCCTTGTTTAAATTTACTGTAAAGGAATAATTCTGTCCAATCCTATAACAAAATTATAACTAAAATGGCTAGTAAATACCCTCTTTTACATATGCTTCGGTTTTGACACTTCTATAATCTATTTATGCCTTTTTTACATATTACAGTTGCCTTTTGCACAGTTATTTCACACTTTATTTTTCACTTGTGAATTATCTCTATCATCTTTCATTTTCATTCAGATAGAAATACTGATTCCTAAACCTTCTTAGAGTTTTGGAGAATACAGTTTAGATCCTAACTCTGCATTATGCCCATCTGTGTCTCTAGTATAGTTTAACCAATATGATTGCCATTATAATTGCAAAAGTTGCTGTCTAATTATGAAGACACGGAGGGCTCAGATAAGCATTCATACAATACTTCTGGATATTTGTCTACAGTGAACTATGGCTCTGAATCAATCAACTTGCACTGTACTATGGAAGTGTGTTGCTTGTTTGCCCATGTATTATAGTTTTGAACATTTGGTATTCTTTGTATATTGAATACAAATAGTTCAGGTATATTTTCATGTATTAGTCATTAGAACTACTTAGGAATGTTCCATGGAAATGATTTTCCAGTGGAAACTCTGGTTTCCATGAAACCATAATTTTCTATGTGAAAATTTTGATTTTGCCAAAAAATTGATTTTTCCATTAGGAAAATCAAAATGAAATATTTCATATCAGACTGGCTTAACATAAATCAGAATATTTCATTTTTTGAATTGACTTAAATTATTTCAAATCAGTTCAACAAAACATTCAACTGCATTTCTCTATCAACCCATTGCCTTGTAGGAGTTGTAGTCCAGGCCCAATTTCTTTCAAAGGGCCAGAGCTCCCTGAAGATTTCCCTTGGACTAATTTGCATGGTGCATCATGGGAGTCACATGATTCTGGGTGCATTAAAGGAGTTACAGTGGTCAGAGAGCTTGGGAAAACTGGGAGTATCAGGCTTCCATTTGGCAACTCCCATGAGGAAATGCATCATTATGGGAAAATGCAGTTTGTTACTGAACTGACTCAAAATGAAGCATTTCAGTTCAGTTCAATAAATCAGAATGAAATATTTTGATTTCAGGAATATTGAAGTGTTTTATTTCAATTGAAAATGTCCAAATAAAATGTTTCAACATTTCTGAACAGAGATTTTCAGAATTTCTGATCCATGAAAAGTTTTGAAATTTCCATTTGTGGGCCCAGTTTGAGAAGACAACAAATATGAAATGTCTGAATTTCCCACCAGATGAAAATTCCAAATATGAAATGCCCATTGATTGAAATGTAGAGATACTGAAATATTAATATACCATAAATGGTACAAAAAATTAATGGGTGAAAAACGCATTGACCTATGGATCTTGGTTCTAAGGACATTGCCATGGCAACACATTACAGTGACTGATCCTTGCCCTTAGACATATTGAATGCATTTTCCCTCTGTAACTAATAAATATTACAAAAATACATATTTAGGTTAATGCATTTGAAACTGTATGTTCATACATTTATAAAAACATGCATATGTTACATGTTAATGTTATTATTTTATGTTAATTGGGTTATCATTTACACAGCTGTGTTTTGGAAAATCAGTTTCAACTACAATTCAGGTCCATAGGGAGTCATTCCATGCTCTTTTAACTAAAGTAGACTTGAAGTCCTGAGGGTCAGTCCTCGGGACTGGGGAAGGTGGAAAGTTAGCTTTGAGCAGCTCTCTTTCCTTTTTCTTTATCTATACTGAATATGAACTTGTGCAGCGTGTGAGGATACAAACTTTTTAACGTAAATTGGAGAGCTGGTGTTTTCAGTCTCCCACTTCAAATGTCATTCAGTCTAGCAGGTACACCCAGAATGAACACTGATTATTATTCCACTGGCTCTGCATTGTAAATTTTCTTGACAAGCATGAAGATGAGCTGGTTGAGGACTATTTGTCCAAACCCAAATATGAATAATATTCACTCCAAGAAATGTACTATGATTCTTTCCAATCGCTTATTGCAAGATGAGTACTCTTGGAAAAATAAAAGGAGACTAATGATCTAAACTACAGACATTCAGATACATGACAACTAATAACAATAGAAATTGTGGGGTGATGATAATAGACCACAAATTAAATATGGAATTCAGTGAGGTAATCTAAACCAACATCAGATTAGGCACCGTGCATATACTGTAGAACCTCAGAGTTATGAACATCTCAGGAATGGAGGTTGTTTGTAACTTGGAAATGTTTGTAACTCTGAACAAAATGTTATTGTTGTTCTTTCAGAAGTTTACAGCTGAACATTGACTTAATGCATCTTTGAAACATTTCTGTGCAGAAGAAAAATGCTGCTTTCCCTTTCTTTTTAGTAGTTTACGTTTAACACAGTACTGCACTATATTGGCTTTTTTTATTATTATTAGTTTTGTCTCTGCTGTTGCCTGATTGCATACGTCTGGTTCAAACGAGATGTGTCATCGACTGGTCAGTCAGTGACTGTTTCTTGGAACTCCGAGGTTCTACTGAAGGTGCCATGTCATAGGTGAAGCGAACCGTTAGTCTCTTTAGATCTCTTTAGATCTCTTTAGATCGCACCTCAGTAGGTCTGAGTGGCTCTGAGTGGTTCACCACAACTATGTTGATGAACTGGCAGACATTCAGAGAAGAGCAGCAAAAATTATGAGGGGTCTAGCCTGTGAGAAAGATAAACAAATGAAATATGTGTAGCTTCTCCAGACTATGATTTCTGGGTATACGATAACTATCTGGCTCAAAAAGTATAAACTTCAAGGAGCGAAAGCATAGGGATTTAAGTGGTGCACTTTCTATTCCTTCAGTTTCCTTTCCACAATGGGAAGCTACAGTTATCAGCAAGCCACCTGTCCTGGGGGCACTGTTGGGCAGGGAGGTAAGATCAGGGTGTCCTCTAAGTTATCAGATGTGGGTGGGAATTGACGCACAGCATTCCAGACAGTCCTTTTTATTGACTGGAATTGAGGCCACCTTTGAGAAGGAGCTTTGAGTGAAAGGGAAGAAAGCGGGAGAAGAAAATTGAGGCTGAATATTGAAAAAAGGGCTTATTAGTTGGAACAGCAAATTAAAGGAGGGGCCCTAAGGGGGTCATATAAATCAATGTGATTTGAGGCAGTATATTGGGAGACATTATGTCATAGACATCCATGGAGAGAGTGGCATTCTCATCACTTGAGTCATTTAGAACTAAGCAGGACAAAATGATCAAGAGTACACTGTAAGGAGCAAGCTTATACTGCAGTGGGGGGGAGTCAGAGGTGGAGGGAGATGGACACAGCACCCTAACACTGGAAAATCTTTTACATCTCTAATTTCTGTGTGCCTATGGAAGTTTGCCTGGGTAAAAAAGGAATAAGGACCTCAGGATTTGGCTCTATGCCTCTCTGATAACAGTATTCTTCTTTTCTAATCTAGTCTGCATTGTCACAATGGTTCTCAATAACTCTTGCACATCATATCCCCAGGGACTGAGTATTAAGTGTATTATTTTTAACCATATGCTCAGATTCCAGAAAGACATTGATTTAATGCTATCCTTTTTTCCTGTTTGTACTGAATTCAGTTTCTATCCACATTTTAAAATGCCAGCTTGGAAGTGGAAGTGAAAGATTTGAATTTCAAGCAAGATTTTTAAGGGGAAAAATTACTGTCTGCCCTTGATAATATCATAACTTGATGAGCCTCCAACATACAACAGAATGGGGTGTGATACATGGGGAAGTTGATCCATTATCCTCAAATGGCCACAAATGAAACAAAGTAAGCAAACAGTGGATTGATACTAAGAAGACTTAGAAGTCCTCAGGGTGATCTATTGCTTGGCAATGCATTAGCTGCCTGTTTGTAGTCAAACAGAGACCAGAAATGATTTAATATTCATTTAAAGCACAGGTGTAGGGTCTACAGCTTTGACTTTTGTTTTATAATACTGCTAATATTTGCTCTGATAAAAAGAAATGGTTAAGCTTAAGCTGTAGCTTTGGGCATGTAATTCAGTCTAAAATTGCATTGCTTCTGAATGCATCTAGGTTTTCAGATGGCGATGCTTTAATAAGCACCTATATTAGAGTTTCAATTAAAATGTAAACAACTGAATTAATAATTGCCTAGACTGTCTTGTAAGGTGTGTGGTGTTGTTTTTTTTTTTTGGTCTATTTGTTTATTTGTTCTTGTATTCATGAGAAGCTCCTCCAGCCCCTCCCAAACCTACTACTGTTCCGCTTCTGTTTACTTCAACAGCCCTGTTTCATGACAATCTTTCCATTGATTTTGAAGGGCTAGGTGTGACACTCTTTGGAGAGTCTCAGTACTACACCTTGCACATATCAGGTGGCTCCACTAGAGGCTGATGGGTCCTCTAGAAAGAAAATGCTCCTTCCCATTATGGGGTGAGCATGCTGCCTTCACAGTTTCCTCAGATCATGCTCTGTCAGCCTGGAAGTTTACGACTGAGACTTAATATGGAACTTGAATCCTCTAGCAGACACTGTGACATCCCCACATCTACTGATTTACACTGACTGAGGATATGACCCTTTATTACCATATCTGTATTCAGAGTTCTCACTCTTCTTTTCTGAATTTCTTTGATATTTTAAGAGCACATTTAGTAAAATTACTGTTGCAAGTGCACATTCTAGAGCTTCTCCTCTTGTCGGGTTGTACTGTCTAAGTATGGATAGCTTCTGTAGCCATTCACTGTGCATGTGCCATTATGCATGTGATCAGAGGAAAGGATATAGCCAGTGATGATATCCAACCGGTTCGCACCGGTTCACGCGAACCAGTTCTTAAAATTAAAAAAATGTAGCAAACCGGTTGTTAGCGCTCTTCCCTGTCGCACTCTGCGGGGTGCTGGTGGGTTTCGCGTGAACCGGTTCTTAAAATTAAAAAAACGTAGCGAACCGGTTGTTAGCGCCTTCCCCCGTCATGCTCTGCGGGGCGCTGGTGGGGTTTCGAATTTGACAGCGGAGAGTGAGTTTCACAGCGGAGATTCTCCGCTGCGATGCCGAGTCTCCCCCTCCGCCGCCAAAATTGACAAGGCAGAGTCAATTTCACGGCGGAGAGTGTGCCCTGCGATTCCCAGTGTTCCCCTCCGCCACGGAAGTTGACAAGGCAGAGTCAATTTTACGGTGGAGAGTGTGCCCTGCTCCGCTGCCGAAATTGACAAGGCAGAGTCAATTTCACAACGGAGAGTAGTTTGAAGTTCAGAATAGGTTCTTAAATATCACCTGCCTTTATAGAACTGGTTATTGGAAATTTGGGATATCATCACTGGATATAGCCCATTCTCTATAAGAGAGAATGATAGCTCAAAATGCATCACTGTGGTTTTGAGATGCCCTCACAAGTTCCAAAATGCTGAGACCAGGATAACATTTTAGCAATCTCCTTCATAACATCACCTCCCACTTCAGAATCCCATAATGGTTCCTCTGCATGGAGCAGTTTGAATTTCCTGATGGCTCAGTGGTGTATTTTTTTGACCATTATTGAATAGGCTTGATCTTGCTCAAGAGTCTAATAAGCATTGATGCTTACAATGAAGAATGAGGCTATCAAGTGAGCTGAAGTAAGTCTGCCAACTTTATAGAGTGGCTTGTTTATCAGAGCTCAGAACAATTGGCTTCAGCCTTATATTATACACTGGCAGCATAAAGCCTAGAATAGGCATAATTTATAATGCATAGATTAAATCAAAATACCACTAATTATTCTAGAGCTGGATATCATATTTCACTAGAGTTAGAATGGCACCTAAACCTGGCCCAAGTTCTATAAATCTAATAAAAGGTTATGAAACAAATTCTGCTTTTGCTGCATGAGAGTTTATCAAATGAAAAAAATTGAGTAGAAGCCTCCATGGGCTCAATGAAGGCTATTTATTTGTCAATCTAATTTAAGTGGGAGGTGCTATAGTGATGGAAGCCAGTACAAAACTTAGTGACAGCTAGCTAAGTTAGATGTCTTCTGGGGATTGTGAGTGATGGGGATGGGGAATGTGCTAGAAAGTAGCCTGGTCTCTGACCATTTTAAAGTGTGGCCAGACACTGAAAAGTTACTCTGTAAAAATAGTTTCATACAGTTCTTGGATTTGTTTATTTGTTTGTTTTTCCTGGGGACTTTCCCACAGTGCATGCTCTATTTACAAGCAAAAACATGTTTTTTCCCTAATTGTCAGTACAAACACAGTGTGGGAACTGAAAATCTAATGGGGTTCTTTTCTAGCTTGCACACCATCTTCATTACCATTATAAAGATTCTGCAACTGAATTTTTTATACTAACTCTAATGATGGTGAAGGAATCAGAATAAAATCCATCTTACATCCATCTTCTCTCCTGAGCTCAGTTGGCTCTAAAGCACAATGCTTTGCAGTTTCTGAAGGAAATATTAGAAATTATGTAAAAATAAAATAAAAGAGCAGGAAATCTCCTTTAAATTGCTAGTTCCCTCAAATTGAGCAGGAAGTAGGGAGAAAAGCCATGGGTTTCCTAGGATGTAAAGCTCAGGTGTGACCCTTTCTCTAAACATAAAGTTGAACATTAGATCTACAAGGAACCAGTGCACATCCATACCAATTAGCCTCAGTGCAAACCCTTAAACTTTAAACTAAAAGGTCAGGGACATTAATAAGGAAAGGCTGTGTCTCTCACTGTTTTAAAACTGCTAATTATTTTTAATTAATACAAATTACTACTAGGGATGGTAAAACTTTAGTAACAGTCTGCACACCTGCATATCTGCTTCATCACAGAAATTGAGCAATTCACGTCTCGGGCCCAGATTTGATTGGCTGATATGTGGGTGTGTCATAGTTAGAGAAAAAATAAGGAGTCTCTATTCCTATGTGCCTGGATACAGGTAATGGAGAATTGCAGCCCCCTCAGTGGAGCACAGGAGTTGCTTTTTCCCAGTTCTCTGGGGGAAGCTGGTGTCTAAAGAGGGTTCGAAGGGGATGGAGCCATGACTCCACCCAACCAGTGGAAAAGGCCAATTGTATGGAGGCAGTAAGCTACATTCCATGAAGGCCTGTAGTTGTGGATGTGAAGAGGCCACTCCACATTCTGAGACAGTATGCATCATTGTACTCCACCTCTGTGCCATTTGCAAAATGTAGCCCTTTGATGTTTCATGGAAAATACCGTGGTTTGGATGGAAGGCACATTAGAAACAGAAATGAAACCAGTAGGTATGTTTGGGAAAGAGGGTGATTTTGTAAAGCTTTTCTTTTTATTTTGGTTTCTCAACTGGCTTTTCAGTTTTTCAAAACATGTGTGTTTTCAAGAATAGCTCAAGAGACTAATTAATCATTGGATCCAGTAAATTCTCCATCACTTGGAGTCTTTAATTCAACCTGGGTGTCTTTCTCAAAGATATTCTATAGTACAACCACAAGTTGCTGGGCTAGATGCAGAAATCATTGGATGAAATTCAATGAATTGTGTTATGCCGTAGGTCAAACTAGATGATTGTGCTGGTTTCTTCTGGTCTGAAAATCTATTAATATGTTTGTATGAGCAAGAACTATTCAATGGCAAAGCAATGGCAAGCACGATCTGTCCCGTACTGCTTGGCAATGGTTAGGCCTAAACTGGATTATTATGTCCAGTTCTAGGCATCACACTTTAGGAAACATGTGGACAATTTGGAAAGAGTCTAGCAGAGAGGAACAAAAATAATAAAAGGTTTAAAAAACCAAAGGGACAGATTAAATTAAAACTCAGAATGTTTAGTCTTGAGCAAACAAAACTGAGGAAGGGCCTGGTAGTCTTCAAATGCGTTAAAGGCTGTTGTAAAGAAGACTGTGATCAATTGTTCTCCATATGCACAGAAGATAGGTGTGACTCGTCCATGCCTAGCCACCTGAAAATGCCAAGGTCAGGGCAGGCTGTAAAAGAAGAGCAGATTCTCCCAGCACTGGTGGGTGTTACTGGAGTCAGACTTCCCAACCAGCCACAAACAGTGCTTCTGATTCCCCACACTGGTTATCAAGAAGCCACTATACAAATACACACAGCCTCCTTTACTGCATTTCAGTCTCTGGCTCCCGACTGCCACTAGGTCCAGTAAAGAGACCAGTTATTTAAAATTCTATGCTCTTTACCCAAAAAGGTTTCTTCTTGACCCCAGAGGGTCAGCCACAGTACCAGATGAATATAAGTTTGGATCTTACCCAAAATATCACGTTGCCAGCCAATCCTTTAGTAAATAAAACTAAAGGTTTATTATAAAAAGAAAAACAAACTGTAAGAGAAATGTTAAAGGATTAAAGCAATCAGATACATACAAATGATTTGAAAGTCCGTATATATCAAGTTTCTAGAAGAATTGTGGAGTTTGCAGGCTCGTATAGTCCCTCTGGTATACACTCAGTACCTGGATAGGTCTCAGTCCTTTGTTTCACAGTTTCAGTTCAATTGCAGATGGGTTGCTCCAGAGGTAGATAGGCGGCTGAAAGCTGAACAGGCTGAAGACAAAATGGATCCCATACCTCTGGCTTTTATGTCCTCTGGCCCTTGCCATGCTGCTTGTGGAATTTCACAGGAACCAAAATGAAGTCCAGAGTCACATGAGCAAGTCCTGGTATTTCCTGGCTTCCCTGTCTGGGCCTCTTGCACCTGTGAATGATTTAATGGGCCATTAAGCAGGCTATTGTTCTGCAGCCATCCTGTCTGGGGACAGCACCATTTGAAATACTGATATATCAAAGATATCCATAACTTCCCTCACACACATAACACATGAACACAAACATTAGCATCTTACTTAGCACATTATAGCCTTTCTAACAGTCCCTGACATGGCATTTCTCACATTGAATACTATGATTTTCACATACTGATGTCAAATAATACAATAAATGCCGCCCCCCCTCCCCATCCAGCCCGTGTGACACCCCCAACATGAGATTGGTGTAGAAGGGAGTAAACTGAGCTCCTGAATTCACCTCAAGGGCCCGCCCTAGTCCAGCCAGTGTGACAGTAGGGCAAGAAGGGCTTAATCTACAGCAAGGGAGATTTAGGTTAGTTATTAGGAAAATCTTTCCAACAATAAGGATAATGAAGCAGTGGAATAGGCTTCCAAAGGAGGTTGTGGAATCCCTGTCATTAAGAACAGGTTGGACAAACACCTGTCAAGGATGGTTTAGATTTACTTGGTCCTGCCTCAGTGCAAGGGGCTGCACTAGATAACCATACCTAGGTACTCTGGTTATATGATTTTTCAGTCTGCTCCATTCATTAGAATGAAACATAATTTCCCCTCTGAAATGCTAGCTGTGTTCCACAGGCTTATGTGGAGGAGGGTGGGGGCCACAGTCCGACATTGTCCATACCACTTTTCACCCTCTTTGTGGTATCTTGGTGCCTAGGGATGGAGGTGCAGGTGAGAAAAATCAACGTGCTCTCTCTACGGTAGGGATTTATACTGGGAGAAGCTCATGCACAGCTGAGCAGCAGCTGCATTTCCCCCTGTCTCTGAATAGCTGAGGACATAATTTTTCCCATAGTGAATAGGAGGCTCAAAATGAATCTCTTACTTGGGGAATGGAAACTTTGTCTTGGCCACTCAGTGCAATATGTGTGCTGCAGTCACTGTCATTTGAGATGCTCTAACAGAATAAACAAAATTCAGCAACAGTTTTTTGGACATCTCATGATACCCAGGAAGCCACTTTGTGAGGAGAGACTCCAGTGTATACTGACAGTCTTATTTCAAGAAACTAAAAGCCTATGGCTCAATTTTCAGCAAGGCCAAGCAACCACAGCTGACTTCTATGCATATCAGGCTACTGCTTAAAAATAAATAAGGGTAACTGATAGAGTTAGTTTTATTACTGCTATAAACTCCAAGGAATTATAGATATCAACAGATGTGACAAGACACAAACAGATCAGCACATTTTCTAATCACATTCACTATTGCTATGATGTTGCACATAACCAGTTGTTCTGATTTCTTTTGTTCATCCTCGGCTGGAAACATTTGAAGAAAATTAACAACAGTCGCGTTTACACTGGCAAGGGAACGGTTTAATCCTCAACCTTAGTTTTCCTAAATCTCCTGATTTAATACAGTATACAAGGTTTAAGTATGAGCTAAAATGACAGTTTAATCTCCCAATCATTTTCCCATGTGCTGTAGGCCTAATGTTATCTACCAGAGCACTAAGTCCCTCTACTTTCTAAATTCTTGGCTTGGAGAAAGCACTTTCCTTCTCACCTGCTTCAAGATTAATATCACTCCAACAAGATTAGTGCCATAACTCTTCCTGACCTGATCTAAATGATACACATGGGATTTTAAAGACAGTGTATACTCAAAGATCCAATAGAATGATGAGGTGCATGGAATAGCTACCATGAGGAACCAACAATGATAGACTGTCATTGTTACAAAGAAGATACACTATTAGGTTTAGTTATTATCCCAGGAAGAATTTATACTCAGAGATCCTGACGAGTAACTACATGGATAGCTACAAAGACAGTCAGATGCAGACAGATAGACAGAAACAAACTATTGCACAAAAGCTATTGCCACTATTACCTTGATAGCCGGCTTGCAGGTTGAGGCAAGGTGCACGTAGATTTCTTTCTCCCGTATGCGGTAAAGCACATTAGCATCAGGGGGATTGCACAGGTCGAAGGGTGGAAGATAATGGAAGAGTTGATATCTGCTAGCTGAACAAACATCTTCTACTTTCCTACCTTCTTACAATGATGCAGCAAGTCAGTTAAATATGTTCTCTATTCCAAAAATCCGGCCAAGCAAGGTAGCATTCCTCTGGTCAGGATGTGGGGTGGGATGGCAGACATTTGATTGGGTACTTTTTGTTTTTAATCCTGAAAAGAAGCAGTGCACACATTGAGCTGGGTCATGTAATTGACCACTACATACGCCCTTGTCATCTGCTACCTATCATATGTGCTTCCAGCGAACCCTCTGGGACACAGTGCATTCGCAAGATATTCAAAGCCTCCGGCTCTTCCCAAATTCTGAGTGATAGAAATATGTACAATGGAAGGAAAATATTTGTACATACTATAGGTGACAGGGTGGGAAATACTTACCCAGACACCTGGGGAATGGGTAAAATATTTCTTATGGTCTCTTTTCCTGCTTCCATACTGGTAGCAGGACTCATAATCTTTCCTAGATGGCCATATTATAACACCCTTACTCTGGCTGAGTAATAACCTTACTCCATGAGTAATCCCACTTATATCAGTGGGGTTTGCTGTGGCGTAAGGTTGGGCTTCTGATTGTTGATTTTAATTGATAGCTATTTATAAAATACCCCTGATTAAAAAATAAGTGAAATTAGTGTTTATCCAATAATTACCATAAAAACCATCAGAAATGATTACTTGTATCTAAGGGCTTGTTTACTCAGAACAATAATGCAGATTGCAGGAGTGTGATTTCTAAAGTGTATTAACATACTGTGCATCAATTTGTCCATTTAGATCCTGCTGGTGCAACCTAAAGGTTTCCTAGTATGCTTCCCATAGTGTTGTTTGAAGCAGTATATGTTAAAGCTCACTAGGGAACATTACAAAAAGATTCTTCTTAACAGTAGAGAGAGCCCTGAAAACCCCCAATTTTTGGACATCTACACAAAACTCAAAGAAATAACTCCCCAGAAATGAAATAATAAATCCCCCAAAACAGATGCCTTAAACCTGAAGCATGCTCAACAGTGGCAATATCTAGCTCCTTGGTTATTTGTGCTAAAGTCTGGCATGTATTCCTAAGCTCTTAAACATAATAGCTTTTGAGAAACTGACTAAACTGCTGCTTTTAAACACCCTTAAAATTTTGGCGGATCCAGATTCCATTTAGTTTAAACCTGCTTCTATCTATAAGGGCAGAGCATAATATGGAAGTTTCAAAAATCTGTCTGTCTCCTTCCTTTTCCTTTTGCCAACTAACTATGGCCCAGAATCTGTGAAAACACTGAGAACAATATGATGCAGCAAAAGGATTCAGGAGCTAAGAACTCTGTTCAAGATGAAACCAGAAGTCAGAAGCTAGTTCAGTGGACACCCAGGAAAAAGCCTTTGTGTTACAATGTGAGGGAAGACGTAGCTAAGGTTTATAAACAATAAATACTCCCTAACAAGCTAAAAGATTCCACACATACTAAAAATAACCATATGGCCATCTTCCATGGCATGTCCAAAGATGCCTATTACACAGAATCTAGTAAATATTTCATATATACCAGCCCAATAGTTACTCCAGAGTTACACTAAAGTATCTGTTTATAATTGATTATAACTTCTGTAACAGAAGCTGAAGTTGTGTGCTCTTCTGGATTTAGACACCCAGGCACAAAACAGAACCTTTCCATTCTGGAATTGACTTTAGGAATTGCAGAACAAGCATGTGCTTCAACATCAGCAAATCAGTCAAGGATAGGAAACAAGGATTTGGTACCTTAAGGAAGCTAGAAGTGGTTCAACAGCTATTCGTCACATTATATTAATTTTGTAATTCTTATCATCCCGTCTCACTTTCCTCCTTTTGATCACTTGTTTCATCTTACCTTCAATTAGGCTATAATCTCTTTGAGGCAGGAACTGTATGTTTCTGCAGCATCTAGCACAATGGGGCCCTAATTCTGACTGAGGCTTCTAGGTTCTACTGTGAAGTTGCCACTGTATACACTGCTCAGTGTGTGGCACCATCTCCTTCTATGCCTGTTCTGTAGAGGATGTGACTATGTTACATTTCTTAGTTGTGAAAACTGGTCCTTTAGCCCAAATTGCTGAGGGTTGCTTTTGTTTCTTGAATATCCATTGTTCAATCTCTGTCACAACCAAGTCGGCATTTCTCCTGTAATACTACTGCTTATAATAGTAACCCTGTGATTTTCAAACTGAGTAACAAAATATATTGGACGCTGATGTGAGAAAATGGCAAAGCTCTGTGGTATAATCATTTAATGGAATCAGCTTTAACCTCTGGAGGCTGAACTGCAACTCATGAACAGGTCATCTAAATCATACATTAAAATGAGTGCCTCATGTTCTGTTCTTCAGTGGAGAGTAGTCTGCAGCACAAAACCACAATACATTGGCAGTCTCCAATTCAGAGGACTGGCATAGCAGCGGTGTTTGAAGGCAAAGATTAAGATGCATTGGCAGAGATTTCTAGAGAGTCTTGCACAGCACCTAGCTTGGTATAAAGTTGCTCACTTTAGTACATATCAAATGGACTCACACATACAAGAAGTTAAATAAAGTAAATATGGCAAATAGTGTCAACAGGAAGATTCAACATTCCATAATAGTAAAGATAAGCGAGGAATAAAGTTTCAATTAAGCAAAAATTGAGATCTGAAAGCAAAGAACCATCTCTACATCCGAGCTTAGTTATAAACACCACTATCACAGAAAAAAGAGAGCAAGGGAAACTATTCAGATGGAGACAGGGATGAGATTTTTTAAATGGAAGGGTTCACCCATGCAAACTCTTACTTACATGAGTAATCTCATTGGTTTAAATTAGAGTGTCCACGTGAATAAAGGTTTGTAGGATAAGGTTTAAAAAATTGCTGGCTATCCTTAAAATCAAGGACATTCAAGAAGTGAGGGAAAGAACATTGATACCACAATATTAAAGATTAAATCAGGGATCAAATATTAAATGGGGGATTACACAAAATGTCCAAGATATATTGCTCTTGATTGAGTAAATTATGGAACCAATTGCTGGCTTCATCTACAAGAGGGAAATCATTTACAAGGTTAATTGCAGTGTCACCTCACAGCCTCCAGTGGTTTTTCCTGTTGTGCAAAGTAAGAATGAGCAAATGGATAAAAAGAACATCCGGCTGAGACATGCAGGATCAATGCTGCTAATATTCTTCACTGATTTCCTTTGTTGCATGAGCAAAATAAATGGTGACAGAAAGGGAAGTCAGAAATAAACTTGGGAGCAACAAAGTAAACCACTAGCTGATCCTATCAGTGAACAAATTGACTTCTGTAGTCCTTTCTGTCAAAGCCTGGCATGCCATGAGAGCCTTCTAAAGACTGTGGTGATAATTGGCTTACTACAGAAATATACTTTTAAAATGAAGAAAACCCATTTGCAGTTCACTTCATTCACATTTAGTTTTATTTCTAACATTGCCATGCTCTAATTTAAGCTTCATATGAGCAATTGATCATTTCTGATCCAGACTGCAAGGTGTTCCTGCCCATTCAAACATCAGTGTGAAAAGGAAAATCAGAGGTGTGAATGTCTGATACTTTTAGCACCACAGTTTGAAAGGCCATCTGAAATGTTCCTTAAAATAAGCCCAGTAAGCTTACAATTTTTTCCTACAAGTCCTTACAAGTAATTATTACTTTTAACAATTTGTGTACTTACTTATAAGAACAATTTCAGGGTAATGCATCTATTAAAGGGCAAAATTCTACTATCCCTTATACTCCTGTAAAACCAGATCAACTTCATTGAGCCCAGTAGCCCTCTATCAGGTATATTGGCCCTTTACAGCCAAAAGGGGAATTACTGGGGGAAAGGCTACCTCATTCCAGGAGTTCTGTAGTGGACAGAGACCTATGAAAATGAGAGAGAGAATGTGATCCTAGGGTATTGGTCTCTGGAAAAAAACTAGGTTATTGTTCTTTTAAGGATTGGGAATCAGGTGGAGTCTTGTAGAGATGGGAGAGGACTCTCCTTTCTTTCACCCAACCAAGGCAAGGTCCAGGAAGGACAGCAGAATATAATCTATCTCTTCCCTCATAGCAAGGAAAGTTACTGTTGGGAAAAGGATTAATTGTCTGATTTCTGATTCTTAACTGTGGGGGAATAGTGGGAAAGACATATCCCAGTAGACATTCCTGGGAAGAAAGGGACATTTTGTTGTGAAGGTTTTGTTTCAAGTTTTGTTATTTGAAAGGCTTCATAGCCAGTGCAGATGAAGGTGGGTGAAAATAATTAAAAGGGCTAGCTAAAGTAAGGTGGCTCAAGGTTGCAGCCTGCTACAAGACCCAGTGGTGAAAAGTGCCTAATTATTTTGGATGCCTCAATATTGAGATTCCCAATCTGGGACACCCTAAATGGATTTACTCAAGATTTATGTCCATGTAACAGAGAATGGAATTGGTCTCTATATAGCATAATCCTTCTTAGGGCCAAATTATGCCATCTTTACTCATCGTTGACTAGTACTGTACCCTGAGGTAGCTCCAGTGACTTCAAGTACCTTGTTGCATATAAATGTGTCTTTTTCGCATGAGAGCTTTGTACTCCATATAAATCTAGATGCTACTGACTCCTGAGACTGATTGATCGTGCCACTGGACTAAAACAGCTCATTACTTTTACCACTCTTTTATGGTAAGAGGCTACATACATCTATTGATTTACTGTTTTGGATGGGGTTTCTCTTTGTGATTATACCTTTATTTTCTTTCTTCCCTGCACAAAAGAAACACCTCTCTAGCTATCATTTCCAATGCAGGATGCACCACATGCACATGACACCTTGGGAAGAAGTTGAAGGGTGAGCTCTCGCTTGGCCTTCATTTTCCCTATACAAGGTACAAATAGTGTAGTTGCTGTCTTGTCAAAGAGGAAAACATTGCATACAACATACGTAATTAATTATCAATTAATTTGTTGTGTTCCTTCTATTATACCTTTTTTCTTTTCTCTGTTGGGGATCCAGAACAGACATGACTGGTAAGAACAAGGTACTTTTATTGATATGTGGCATTTTTTCCCAAGTAGTTTTACCTTTTTCTCTTAGATGGACTTTCTTTTTCTTTCTTTCTTTTCTTTTCTTTTCTTTCTTTCTTTCTTTCTCTTTCTCTTTCTCTTTCTCTTTCTCTTTCTACCAGCTCTTAATTTTCAGTAGCCTCAGACAAATCCATATGTGTTAGGAGGAATACAAAATAATAATCACATTCCCCTGCTGGTTACACTCACACTTTTCACAAGTGGTGCTGTGTAAGTAACAAAATAGTATTCTTGCTACTGAAAGGTGCACCTCTTTTGGTTCAAATCTATTTTTTACATCTAAGCTGCAGATGAGAGAGAGCGGCAAAATGAACTGATTCTCTTTAATCCACAGCAGAGGGGGAACTAGGTGTGTATTGTAGAGAGATGTTTGAATAGCTTAGAGGTAGGACTATACAAATAATGTATTTTTTGTTTTTGTGGCAATTCCAGGAAAAAAATAATTTGGGGTTGAATAGAATTTTTTTTTTTTTTTGTAATTTGGGGGAAAAGAATCATTTCAGGTTCAATAAAATATGTTGTTTCAACAAAATCAAAATCTTTAATTATGATTTCAAGCATTTAAAATTTTTTGGGGGGGTTTCAAATAAAATCAAAGGAAATTTTGAAATTAAATTTTTTTTTCCTAACAGAAAAATCAAAATTATCATTTAGAAAATGTTGAAACATTTCAATTTTTTTGAATGAAACAGTTCCACAAACCGAAGTGAATTTGCAAAATGTCACGGCATCACCAAATCTGCATTTTTTTGGTTACAAAAAAAAAATACAACTGGATGAAAAATTTTGCCCAGATCAGTTTACAGACTTGATAATGGGTTAGCAAGCATTTAATCTGTCCTTTTAAATCCAGCTGAGGCTGGCTGTGGCCAAAAGTCATTACTGCTGAGTAGCTGTTCTGTCACTCAGTGTGTGTGAAACGTTTCCACTTGTTACTGTCTCCAGCTCTCAGCAGACAGGCCAATGGCTGGCTAGCCATCCAAAGTGAAATATTTCTTATCCCCCAAGCAGCCCCTTCAGGTCAAGTCTGAGCTCTGGAGAATGCAGGAATTTCTTGCTTCTGGACCAGGACTTTGAAAAAGGGATCAGGAAGAGGTGGTGTCATGGCCTTGTCCTCCACAGCAGCAGCCAATAAAGCAGAGCTACACTGTGGGTTCAACCTACTTAATCGTGATAGAGAGAGCAGAGTGCACTTCCCTGACCATGCCCAAGGAGCAGCGCCATAGACATGGCATTGAGCAGAGGAGCAATCTCTTTAGTGCTCTGGCTGTACACACCCTTTACTCAGAGCTGTGATTTAAAAACTGCAATTTTAGCCCATGGCATCAGGGTATATCCTCACTTACCTCCCTTGAGTATGTGATGTCTAGTACCACAGACTGGACCAAGAGAAAAAATCCCAAAGATGCAGCAATAAGCAGCATTGCTGCACTAGATCATAGGGGTGGTATATCGCACAATAAGCAGATGGCCCACTGTGGTCATGTTAGTCGACATTTTATAAATGAAGCAAACACAATCCACATATTTCGGTGCAAACACTAGCAGAGATATATTTACTTGGAAGAGTCCACAAAACAATAGCGTTATGGCAGGTGTCATGAGGTAGTTTTCCAAGGTCTTTTTCCAAGGACCTGACTACACAGTGAAGTAATGTTCTCTATGTAGGTGTGACGTCTAAAGCGCACTAATATGTTGTGCAATAATTGATCCCTATGGACCCTGTTGGTTGTTAGGATCCCCCCCAGTCCTTTCAGTTCTTAGTTCTCTGACAGAAGCAGAAGTCCAGAGTCCAGCAGGAGGCACCTTAAAGACTAACACATTTATTTGGACATAAGCTTCTGTTGCATGCATCTGATAAAGTGGGTTTCTGCCCACGAAAGCTTATGTCCAAATAAATTTGTTAGTCTTTAAGGTCCCACAGCACTCTCATTGCTTTTCTGAAAACAGACTAACACGGCTATCCTTCTGGAACTTGTCAACATGTTGTAACATAATTCTTTAACCAATCAGATCCTACCACCTTAACTGATCACACTTAGTTATGCAACATACAGAAACAATCAAAGAAGCAGACAGAAATTATTCAAATCGATCATAGAGAATTGGGTATCATAAAGACAAAGCAATAAGGAACGTAGATTTTACAGCCACAACTGTTGATAAGTAATTCTTTTGCCAGACAAAATGCTATCAAACCAAATTTCTTTTAAACATTCTAGGAACTGTTCTTTATCTGGAGGTGTTAGACTGCATCACCATCTTATCAGCCTGGTATTAGATGTTATGTTGGAATGTGCATATGTGACTGTACGCTTCCCAGCTTATTGCTGCCACTTCTGCATCGGAGCCAAAGCACAAGGCTTCAGATTGTCACAGTGAGAGAAGGCCTGTGGCTTTAATTCTTTGTTTTATACCCCTATAATGGATAAATGGTAAGGATATATTTACAAAACATGGGCCTTTACAGGCAGGCCTGAATATCTCTATTCTATATACTAACACTGGTCTTTACTAGGGAATATTTAGTGTGAACAAGCAGAGTCCATACCAACCAATTGATGTGCAACACACCACTGTAGAGTGCATTACCCCACTATGTAGATAAATCCTGTCTGCATATGCAAGTTATTAGTTTTGGGAAGATATGCTTTGTTGTTGTGTGTTTGGATTTTTTTTTTTTTTGTAGTGGCAATTTAGGAGAGAGGGAGCTTTTTTCCCCTTGTTCTTTCATTCATGTTAATTCTTGAGGCCATGGTGTTCCCTAGGGACTAGGCATTGGGCTAAAATTTCTAGAAGAAGGGATTTCCTGCATGTTTTGATCACCTCTGTTCCAGGACTGATAAATATGTATAAATAAAGCAAGTTTGCACTTAAAATGTACCTGGACTCTGCATCGTTGATATTTCTCTTACCAGAAACCACATAATTGTGCTACCACTCAGAAGAAGGGGCAACACTGGTGTTAGAATAGGAGACTGGTGTCAAAAGAAGAAATAGGATAATGTGCAATCTGTTATAATGTTCAAGAGCTATGAAGAGAATGTGACATGGAAAAATAACAATATATTGATTTTAATAATTACAGGAATTGCTCTGAAAACCAGTCACAAATAAATTATAAGGCATTCCAGGTCAACCTTCTTACTTCATAGTTTTAAAATTTAAATAACATCAATATTTTTATGTACCTGTCTAGGACTTTCCAGTCTTAATCTACTAATACACTGACTGTCATGCTTGTACAGTAAGTGAATGGAGTCTCTCCATTAATATAAAGATAATTAAAAATTCATTAGTACAGTGGTGAACAAAGGGGCAGAAAACAATAGTATTGCCTCTCTACAGCTCTGCCTAGTGGTTGGAGTCTCTGGTGGTAGCTGCACCTAACAATTGAAGGTAAGGGAACCCAGTTTCCAACCCAGAGAGCCTCTTAGTGCCATAAGGAAGGCTTCCATTGCCCTTCCTGGGTTTCTTCCTACTGCTCTGTTCCTCCCTGTGGTGCATCATGACTTGTAGTTATCCCTTGCAACCCAGTTTACGGGCCTCTGCAAGTTAAGGAATCCTGGCTTTGCACAACTGTTCTTCTCCTGGGGATACCTCCTGGCACAGTCCCTGCATCACCTGTGAGTGCAGCCTGTCTCTATCTGCTCGCTGCCCAGTTGTACTAAAGAAACTCCCTTTTAAACCCCTCTTCCATCTGGAGCATGCGCAGCAAGCCTGTGGGAGTGGGGCTTCCTGGGCCCAGAGCTGTTCCTGAACCCCTGTCTCTCCACTGTGGTTTATTCACCCCAACACAGTCTGCAAATAAATTGTTTTCTACAAAAGACAACTTTTAATTTCCAAAATTTTAACTTTCTAATAAATACACTTTCTTAATCAGATATTTTATTGATGCAACATGTACCATAGATTTATGAAACCCAATCAAATACGGAATTTTTTCATCATTCTAGTCTATAAAATGTGTTTACTCACTTCATTCAGAGCAGGGGATCCAGATACTTTATTCTTAAACATATCAAGATAGAAGCAATTTGCCGGTAGGTATCAACAAACATTTCTTCCGAAGATCTGGCAGCACAACTGTTACAGTGACAGGTAATATTGTATGCTGGAACCTTTTCAGGAAAAAGTCTTTCCATTCAGTGTCAAATGGACACTTGTCACGCCAAGATGAATGCACACACTTACAAGAACATTGTCTATCTAGCCTGACACCTTCTGTAGGCTGAACAAAATTCAATATGCCTCAGCTATGATAGTGCAAGTAAATGTGTGAAGTGCCACATGGAAGAAGTGAACACCTGCTGTGAGGTGCCACCTGGCAATATCAAACGAATCTGAAAGAAGAATGCTGACATCATTCACAGAAGGGACAGGGTTTATGCCCTTCAGAAAAAAAAGGTGGTTACCTGCCTTACAGTTGACTTGAAAAATGGAATGATACAAGATCCATCATCTTTAGCAATGTGTCCTCCCAGTATAGCTGTTGCCACTTTGTGCTGGATGCTTAGCCCTTAACAACTAAAAACTTATCTTTTTGCCGATTGTTCTTAGGATCAATTCATAGGGCATCAAATCATAGGGCATGAGTATATATCATAGGGCAATTAATAGGGCATGAGTATATTTTTACATCTGTGCTCCAGAAGCCCTGAATCCTTATCCCCTACCAGGTAGCATAGCTAGTGAGATCTTCCCCCTTCCACACAGACACAGATAAACACACAGATTCTTCCTCACATGAGGACTCCCACTGCAGTCAGTGGGATTATTTATATGATTAGGAACTAGTTGTGTGTGTCAGGGTTTCAGGATCAAATGCCATATTATAAGCTGTTTAGGGCAGGAGCTGTGTATATCTGGGAATTGCCATGCACACCATGGATAGAAACACTGATAAACATGGATAGAAACACTGATAAAATCAGTGGTGTAATGATTGATTTTGTTTGAAATTCCATTACCATATGGCCAGAGTGTTGTTTGGATGATGCACCTGAAAAGGAACAAAGGTTTGGTATGGGTGTCTGGCCATGCAGGAATAAAAGGACATTTTGTGCACTTACTGCTTCTATCATCAAGCAGATGGTCATGGAAAGGGGAAAGTGGGTGGAGTGTTGGCTCTGTCCCCCTTTAACTCCTGTTAGTGCAGCTGTACTGGCATGTGGGCTAGTTGGGTGGTTAGTAATCTGCTATTTGTACGTGCCAGTAGCATATTATCATTTACGGGAGCCATTGGGCAGCAGGGAAGGGTTTTATGCGCTGCTCCTGGGGCAATGAAGTTTCACACAAGGCAACGTGCAAAAGCAGAGTCTGGCATTTCGAGCCTGAACATTGTGTCTGGGTGTGCTATTTCGTTGTTGTTGCTGTTGGATGTTTTTTTTCAGGTTCTGCATATGCCCTGTAAGCATTTATGTTATGTGAACACTGCGCTGACTGTGAAAATAAAGGAAGTGTGTGAAGATGAACAAGGCAGCGTGAATGCTTCCAATATTTATTCTGGGGTTCATTATTTATTTATTTAAATTTACATAATAATAAACATGATGCCTGTACAAAAGCTCTAGTTGCCCTGACTTAATCTTACAACAGCAAAATATACCCAGCAGCATTAAAAACAAAAACACCTTCAGCAAGAACAAATTAACTCAGCTCTGCCAGCCAGAGAATCAGTTGCAAAACCCATCCTTTCTACTCCCCATCATCTCCAGGAAGTGAGGGCTGGAGGACAGCCAAAAAGTGAAAAGAAGCATGAGGTTTGGACAGAGACATTCCTGGGTGAGGATTTGGTATAGGGGATGGACGATAATAAAGTACAGGTAGGAACTGAAGAGAAACAGTCAAATGAAAAAGAGTCCCCTTCAATTACATCACATGAGGGCAGACAACTAAATATTGACACATTTTGTAAGTGCTTGTTTATAAATGCTAGAAGTCTAAATACTCGGATGGGTGAACTTGGGAGCCTAGTATTAAATGAGGATATTGATATAATAGGCAGCACATAAACTTAGTGTAATGATGTAATGATGATAATCAACAGGGCATGGTAGAAATATATAGGAATGACAGAGCAAGTTGTGCCAGTGGCATTATATGTGAAAGAAAGCACTGACTTAAACATAGCAAAAATCTTAAATGGATCAAATTGTACCACAGAATCCCTATGGATAGAAATAGAGAATAGCAGTAGGAATATACTATGAACCTCCTGACCAGGAAGGTGACTGTGACTGTGAAATACTCAGAGAGATTAGAGAGGCTACAAAATCAGTAATAATGGGGGGATTTCAAATATCTCCATATTGACTGGTCCATATCGCCTCAGGACAGGATGCATAGATGAAGTTTTCAGACATCTTTAATGACTGCTTCTTGGACCAGCTAGTCCTGGAACCCATAAGGAGAGAGGCAGTTCTTGACTGAGTTCTTGGATCTGACCCAACAGTTGAACCTCTTGGTAATGGTGACCATAATGTACTTAAATTTAACGTCCTTGTGATAGTGGGGAAACACAAAAGAAACCTACCTCAGGAGTACTTAATGACAAAAAGGGGAACTGCAAAAAAAGTGGAAGTTGGTTAAACAGAAATTAAAAGGAACACTCTCAAGAACGAAGTGCCTTCAAGCTGCAAGATAACTTTTTAAACACATTGTAATACCATCTGAAACTAAATGTATACTCCAAGTACTTTAAAAAGAAAGAGAGAAAAAACCAGTAAAAGGACCAAAACATATCTCAGCATGACTAAACAACAAAGTAAAAGAGGCAGTTAAAGAACAAAAGATAGCCTTTCAAAATTGGAAGTCAAATTCTACTGAAGAAACTAGAAAAGAGGATGAATTCTGTCAAGTCAAATATAAAAGTATAAATGGGCAGGTCAAAAAAGAATTTGAAGAGCAACTAGCAAAAGGCATAAAAACTAACAGCAAACATTTTTTAAAGTACACGAGGAGCAGAAAGGCTGCCAAATGATCGAGAGGGCCACTGGACAATCAAGGTGATATATAGAAGCACTCAAGGAAGACAAGGTTGTTGCAAAAAAGCTAAATTAATTCTTTGCATTGGTCTTCACTGCAGAGGATATGAGGGTGATTCCCACACCAGACTCATTTTTTTTAGGTGGCAAATCTGAGGAACTGTCGCAGGTTGAGATATCAGTAGGGAAGGTTTTGGAACAATTTAATAAATTAAACAGTAATAAGTTACCAGGACTAGATGGTATTCACTCAAGAGTTCTGAAGGAACTCAGGTGTAAAACTGTAGAACTACAAACTGAAGCATGTAATCTATCTCTTAAGTCATCCAAATGACTGGAGAATAGCTAATGTAATGCTGATTTTTAAAAAAGGCTCCAGAGGTGATCCTGGCAATTTCAGGGCAGTAAGCCTAACTTCAGGACAAGGCAAACAGGTTAAAACTATAGTGAAGAACAGAATTAATAGATACAAAGATTAACATGATGTTGCAGAAGAGTCAAGATGGCTTTTGTAAAGGGAAATCGTGCCTCAGCAATCTGTTAGATCAACAAACTTGTGGGCAAGGGTGATCTAGTGGATATAGTATACTTGGACTTTCAGAAAGCCTTTGGCAAGGTCCCTCACCGAAGACTCTTAAGTAAATCAAGCAGTCATGGAATAAGAAAGAAGGTCCTCTCATGGATCAGTAACTAGTAAAAAGACAAGAAACAAAGGATAGGAATAAATAGTCAGTGTTCACAGGAGAGAGATAAAGAGCAGGGTTCCCCAAGGATCTGTCCTGAGACCAGTGCAGTTCAACATATTCGTAAACAGTGAGGTGGTGAAGTTTTCAGAGGCTACTAAATTAGTCAAGATAATTAAGTCCAAAGCAGACTGCAAAGAGTTATAGAGGGATCTCACAACACTGGGTGACTGGGGAACAAAATGGCAGATGAAACTCAAAGTTGATAAATGAAAAGTAACACACACTGGACAACATCATCTCTACTATACATAGAAAATGATGGGCCTAAATTAGCTGTAACCACTCAAGAAAGAGATCTTGTATTCATCATGGATAATTTTCTGAAAATATATGTTCAACATACAGCAGCAGTCAGAAAAGATAACAGGATATTAGGAACCTTTAGGAAAGGGATAGATAAGAAGATAGAAAATATCATGATGTCACTATATAAATACATGGTATGACCACACCTTGGATACTGTATGCAATTCTGGTCACACTATCTCGAAAAAATACATATTAGAATTGGAAAAAGTACAGAGAAGGTCAACAAAAATGATTAGGGATAGGGAACATCTTCCATAGGAGGAAAGATTTAAAAGACTGGGAGTGTTCTGCTTAGAAAAGACATAACTGATGGGGATATGATAGATGTGTATAAAATTATGAATGGTGTGGAGAAAATGAGTAAGGAAGTGTTATTTACACCATCACACAACACAAGAACGGGGGGTCACCAAGTCCAAGATGGTAAAGGAGGTTATGCCATGTTCTGGGTGTCTCTAAACATCTGACTGCCAGAAACTGGGACTGAACGAGAGGGGATTGATTCCTGAATGATAGCCCTGTTCTGTTCATTCCCTCTGTAGCACCTGGCACCAGCCACTGTCGGAAGACAGGATACTGGGCGAGATGGACCATTGGTCTGACACAGCATGACTATTATGATGTTCTATTCCTTAACCCTCTCCAAAATTCTTTACAAATAAATGGCTTTGGAGTATGCCTGGAAGGTCATCAGATCGGGGCAATTTTAGATGAAGGAGCAGGGAGCAGGTTCCAGAATCCCAGGGCCTTCATGGAGAATGCACGGCCAGCAGCATCTTTTTACAACAAGGGGACTCCAGCTCAAGTGCCTCAGAAAGCCACAGCACTAAGGCTTGGGGAGAGAAATTCTCTCAGGTAAGTCAGTCCCAGGTCCCAGTAAATGATTCTACACCAGCAAATTGTTTTAAGATGTAACATCATCCAGAGCTTGTTACAATGGCTGAATCTTGAGGTAACAAAATCCTGGATGACAGTGACAAGATGCTCCTCTAAAAGCAAAGGCCACAGCTTTCTGGAGCAGATGGGATAAAGCTGGGAGGGCTACTATTGTAACATGATCATCAAACAGGATTTAAAATCACCCCAAAGTTGCAAACTCTGGTAACTAATACAGAGTGCGCTCTCTTGATCAGTGCTTAACTTGATTTAATGGTTGAAAATGAAGAAGGCTGTTAACATGAAGCTAAGTTAATCAGTTGTTTCCCCAAGGCCACAGTTTAAAGTGAACTATTATTTTCTCTTTCAAGTTTATTCATGACAAAATTACTCCTCCTTTCTTCCTGCCATTTGCTAATGATTGCTACATTTCCTGTTATTTTCATGGCTATAATGTTATGTATTTCCAATCATTTATTTTTTTAATTTTTATCGAGACAAAATAACCTACTTTAGTGAAATCTGCGGGTTTTCTTTCATTAATATCTGTGTATGCATGTTGCAGGAAATAATTTTGAGGTAAACATGCATGATTGCTTAATGCCAGAGTAATAACCTATGCGTCATCTAGCAGAAGGTTGAGTGAATGTAGGTTATTATTATGACCCCTGGAGCTGCATTAATTTAGCAATTTTTTTCCAAAGTGTGTGTTTGCATTAACAATCAAATGTTTTTTTGTTCCTCACTGACTTGCTTTTGTTTTGAAATTGCATCCCCTCTGTTCTTGTATAATGAAGAGGGTCCATTTATTAACAGAATAAAAAGGTGCAATGAGTCATCAAAGTAGGGTAATTTTACAAAGAAAAGTTGTATAGTAATTTGTTGGAAAGTTCAAAATAATTGGAAGAAATGTGCTGAACACTTTATAAATATGGCACGCTGGGTAAAAGAATTATTATTTTGGAAATTAATCTCATTTTTGACTGCACGTTGTCAGTTATGTGAATAGGACTTGTCAGTTTGATTTGTAACAATGCTTGAATAGCTTGCTTAATCAAAAAAAATATGATTGTTTAAACCAGACTACAATAACTCTTTCAGTGCTGCCTTACTCATAGTATGTGTTCTAGGAGCAGGATTTTGATATTGTCTTGCATTGTTTTTTTAAAAAGTGATTCCAACATTATTATTACTTAAGGATAATAAGAGCAACCATTTAAGGAGCAATCATGTCATGTAGAAAAAGCACAGTACTGAGGAAAGAATAGAATCCAGAGGTAGAATTCAAGGTAGATTTCCACCCAGAGCTCCCTGGTGAGCTGACAGAGAACACCTACTGCTACCCATTTTCAAGAAGTACAGTGTTAACCATTCAAGTGCACTGCACCCATTCCGTTAGCGTCAATGGGTTAAGTGCATCCTTGAGAACATTCCTGTGTGCAGGAACAGGGACTGTATTATGGCAATGTACAAAGTAAAGGGAGGCTCTTTGTGCTCCCCTCCACCATGCCTCTGCGTTAGGGGCCATACAAATGAGTGTAGGGGAGATATTCAAAGGGAATTGGGGAATCAGGCATCCAACTGCCATTGGCTTTCATTGGGAGCTGGTTGTGTAATTGCCCTTTGTGCCTCTGAAAATTTCTTTCTGGAGTATGAGAACCTACATGATATAGACCCCCTAGCTATCTCCTAAGAACATCTGTCACCCTATATAATTCCCTTTGAGTGAACAGAAAAACAGCTGGTCCTACAGTACAATGGACTGGACTGAGTTTCAGACATATGGCCTGGCCCTGCAATCCTTAATCATATTAGCTTCACTATTTCCTTGCTTTGATGAGACTACTTGCATGAGAAAGGCAACCCTTCCAATGGAATGGGACCACTTGTGTGTAAAGAGAAGCATGATTTGGCCTATCATGTACACATCAAAACTAATAAAAATAGAATGTAAGCTCAGGCAGAGCAGTAACTAGGAAAGGAGCAGGTTTGAGTCAATCCTAACAGGTAGCAATGTATCAATATTAGTTAGAAGAACTGTTTAATTTTGTCAGTTGTCTCAATAACATGGACAGAGTTCAAAGAGAAGGATATTGAGATAAATCTAGATGCAACTAAGCTCCTTGGGGCATACCACAGTGGTTGCATGCCCCCTCGTGGCTAGTCCATACCAGGATAGCCTTCAGTGGCAACTGAATGAGGTGATCTCTGGAACTGGGGCCAGAGCTGAGGGCAGGGAAAAGATGGTGCCAAGAAACAGGAGTTTTTGATGTCACTATCCACTTGAATCTTGGTATATTTCTGTTCAGAAATCCACCCCTTAGTTGAGCCAGCAGTAACTCCTGCTCTGCCTTTTCAATCCATTTATCTTTCAATGATTTATTTCTCTGGGACTTGCCAGCAGTATTGCATGGCTGTCCTGCTTCCAATAGTCTATAGCAATAGTTCCAGACATTATTGTTTAGCTTGTAGTGGTGAAACAACAGTCTTTTGTTTGGAATTCTTGAACACTTTGGCACTTTCACACTTTCTGTTAAAAAGACATACAAGCTTTGAAGTGAACCCAGCCCAAAGTGTGCTTTTTTTTACCTTCGATGATATTTAAAAAGGTGTATTTTTCATAAAATATATATATACATAAAATTAAATATTTTGAATGTGAATTTCGATACTTCCTGGGTTTGGCCAAAACCAGAAATGGAAGTATAGATTTATGCAAGAATGGTTGTTTGTGTGGTGTTTCCAGCATGTTAGAGAGAGGAATAAGTATTAGAAACTTCCCAAAGTCTGTTTCCATTCTGTGAATTTGAGGATATTTGCACCAGTACTGTGTCTCTAGAGAAAATGGGAGTTTTATTACTGCTCCAGTTTTTGAAACAGTGATGGGAATATAGGGATGTGCTGGAGATGGTAGTGGGGGGATGTTCATCCATGGGGTAGAGCAACAAGGAAGGAAGTAGAGGGAGAAAAGTAAGGGCAGAGCCATTGAGGATTTTGAAAAGAAAAGAAGACAGTGGCCTATTGGTTATGCCACTACAATAGGACTTGAGTACAAGTTCCTGCTCTGTCATAGACTTCCTGTGTGACCTTCGGCAAGTCACTTAGCCTCTCTGTGCCTCAGTTCCCTATGTGTAATATGGGGAAAATAACACTTCAATACCTTACTAGAGTGTTGTGAAGGTAAATGAATTAATGTATGTGAAGAACTCGTATACTAGAGAAATGGAAGCCACATAGTACCTTAGATAAGTTGTTGGGAATACAAGGAAAGCAGAGAAAGCTTCCAACCCTGTCGTCCCTAGAGCCAACTCAGTCAGTGAGAAAAGCAGGAAGGAACTTTGAAGACCTTTCATGATCAAGCAGGTTTGAATGCACTCAAGCAGGGGTCATCCGTATTTCCCCAGCCAAAAAAACCAGAAGAGGTCACTTTTTACACTAGGGGTTTGAACTCATTCAGCACCAGTTGTGCTGAATTGACATAGCTAAACTGGTGCAAAAACACCCAGCAAAGACAAGCCTTGACTGGCAAATAGGAAGCAAACAAAATGGGAGAAGAAACTGGTGAGGAAAGAGATGAAAAGCTAACAGGGTAGAGGGGAGAAGAGTAGACACCAGGAACTCAGGGAAAAACAGGAGGGGTACAGACACGGAATTGGGAAAAATCAGGAGGTAATGGTGTATCACAAGCTAATGGAAATGTCCAGACTTTATAAGTAGTGTCTGGTATCAGACTGTACTAAGACTAAAGGATATAAAATTTGTAGAAGGCCCCTTGTTAATATATAGGCTGCATGTCACTATAGCAAATAGCTACAGACCCATAATGTATACGCCTTTTCTCGTCTCTAATTTCAGGATCAGACATTCACAGGGTGCTTTCCTTGATTATTTTTTCATGAGACTTTACAAAAGAACCCCCTTGAATAATGCTTCCATTCTTAGTGTAATAATGGTGCTTATATATTTTCTCATTTTAGAAACGGCAGGAGTCCAACATTGCTAAAGTTGGTCTGGGGTTTGTTGGTTTTGTTTATTTTTGTTTTGTTTTTTATTAAAAATATTTTTTAATGCTTTTTGTGAAGTCCTGCCAACATGTTAGGTTTTTTTAAATACATTAATACCATGAAACTTCGTGGGCTTTCACAATTTGTTCTTTCTAAATCCCACCAAAATAATAAACCTTAAATTCGAAGTGGATACCACAGGGCTTTCCCTGAGATCCAGAGCTTTCACAAAATAAGAAATTAATAATAATAATTAATAATAATTTATATTATCCTGATGCGTATTCTGAGCTATGTTACACCAGTGTAAAACAAACAACTCCATCACAGTCAAGAGAGACAGGCCTACATAAAACCAGTGTTGATAAGATCAGTCTCATACGAGGTCCCTTTTTCATTTTGGTACATTGACATAAATTGAATGGCCTTCCTTTTGTTTTAAACTTTCTTTTGTTCTCATGATACTAAATTAATTTCAGGTAAAATAAAATTTATCTTTCAAATGGATTATTTTTAAACGTTGTTATGAAAGCCATTTTCGGTTCCATTTTTATGTCAAATGTATTAAATGTCTGTAACTCTGATGGGATCACCTGCTCAGCTATTAATGAGTCCTCAATTATGATCAATTTTGCCTTTCACAAATTTGCAGTTGAAGCCAAAAGTTCTTAGTCCAGCTACAGCTCAAGAAAAGCTAAGGACTAAAAAGATTGTAAGTGCAAATATTACAAAGTGAGCACTACAGCCTCACCTCTCATTTAGGAAGGAAAGAATGTGTGTGCATACAAAATTCTGATGGTCGTTGTTACCCAGGCACTGTCAAAGCCAAGTTACACACACCAGGATCCCATTTGGTATGGGCAGACAATGGAGGAATGTTTATGGGTAATTATATGCATTTGCTTAAATCACAGGAAATTGGTTTCAGTTATGACTCAACATTAATTCCACCCCACTGGACAGCTTTGTTCACTGCAAGGACTTTACAAAATATCTTTGAGCACCCTCAATCTTTTGTTGCCAGCATCTATAGAGAAACAAAAATAAACTGGCTGGTCTTATTTCTCATTTACACCAAAGCTTCCTTTATCCCACTCTAGGAGTGTAAATGTAATTCAGAACCACTTTAAATCTCATTTATACGGTCAGAGCACAATGAAGGGGCCCTGGTATGCATGAGAACTGAGCCCTAACAATTATTTTGTTACCATATCAAGCTTTTTGGGACTGAGTTTATGAAAATTTGGTGTGATGTTAATATATGAATAACATGATCTGAGGTTAAATGGCAATGTTCTGAAATATATGTTTAGAAAACAATTTCAAGTCTGTGGTCATAAACTTTTCTTCCAGAAGAGCAGTAGGAGCATGTTATCGGTAAACACAAAGTAATGCCATTTGAGATGGGCTTGCTAGTTTTATTTATTTGCAGGCCTGATTTTCAGAGATGATGAACACCCACAGATTCAAGCCACTTTTGTTTATGGTTGTGGACACTCAGCAATTCAGAAAACCAAACCCAGACCGTACAGGAGTTATATCTTGGAGAAAGGGTTATGGTTATCTGTGCTGCAGTACTTTGTGAATGTCAATCCTGTTATCAGTAACATTCATTCTGACTGAATCTCTTTCTCTGCTGGAAAGTACTTTCTTAGGTGTAGTGGTTGCTGCTTTCATGTTATAACCACATAAACAAAACATTATATGGTCCCAAGAAAATATTTCATTATACTGGCAAACGTAAAGATACCAGATTAATTCCTCATACAACCTTTTTTCACATTCATGACACAGAGCTCAATAACTATAATTTGTTTTATAATTAATCAATTAAACACACAAAAACTTATTGCATCAGTAAAGTCCAAATTGTCAATTGTAATACATTTTGGTTTTAAAAGAAGTCACCTGTTTAATTACAGCAGATCTTTTTATTTATAATTTTCAGCACTATGTTTGTCTTGGAATTCTCATACAGCAAACAATCATTTTTCCTTTGCTTTTAAAAGTAATACTTACTAAGCTTTTGAACTTAAAGGAATTAATTAAAGTAAACAGAGAAATTTTTTAAAGGGGAAATATTAGGGTAACATACTCCATTCCTACTCCATAAATTAGTGAAGGAGAGAAGATAAAGAAAGAGCAGTGAGAAGAAATAGGTTGTTTCCTAATTATGCTGTTGGTTTTCTTGTTAATGGCTCTATTCTCAATCTACACTGAATCAAGGAATTTGCATGGGGCTTATTATTATGCAGATGAATCAGCAGGGGTACAATTGCAACTGAGCATATCTGGCAAACAGCTGTTTGATTGTACATATTCTATCGAGCCGGCAACAAAGTTTTTATGGAACCACCCACTTTAGAGAGACAGGAAAGGAGGAAGGTAGAATATGAGTGGACAAACTGTATAAGACTTCAGTGTCAAACCAGTCCTAGATTTAAATACTTGGGCCCAGATTCTCAGTGCAACCTTATCAATGGGGTATAAGTAGGGAAGTAGCTGCAGCTTCCTGATCGTGGGGTTCAGGCATAATTTTGAGCAGCCTCAAATTGCTTTGAAAGAGTTTCAGTTGCTTAGCGCCCCCAGTGGCTGATGTGCCAACCAAGAATATGCTGCATATGTTGCAACTTGATGATGGGGGTTGAGGGTGATTGTTGGGTTAGATATTTTTCTTTTAGAGCTAAAATTTTGTTGTTTAAAAGATGTTATTGTACAAGTTGATAATATTTTGCAGAAGGTGATCATTTCTTCAAGGAGCTAAAAAATGTAAAAGCATTTTAAACTCAAACAAGCCGACATGCATCATCAGTTGCATCCTGAAAACATTTCCCATCATGGTGCTTTGTTCAGGGTATGTACTAATTTTTCATCACTAATACTTACATAGAGCAGAACACTGCTTGAATTATTCATTGTAGATACATTTATCAAACAGATCTAGCCCTTTTCTTTTTCTTTTTTTTTTTTTTTGGTGGATCATCCCCCAAGCAGTTCCGATTTCTACAAATGAATTCATTATCTATAAGTATCTGCAGAATATTATGGACAAACACATTTGCAAACTATTTACTCGAGTTGTGTAGGGAAACTTAATTCCATTTCACAGATATTTCAAAATTTGGTTTTATTCCAATTCAGAACAAAAATTTTAAAAATTCAAAGTTCTCCACAAAATGGAAAGCCCTGGGCGCCCTGACTCAGATACACTCTGCATGGCAAGTTGCTGCAGAACCACAGATTCTGGAAGACCTGGGGACCCTGAATGGGGAAGTCCCTCTGGATGATTTCCCCTGAGTTGAGTACCCTCGAAGCTCTGGGATCCACAACTCTGGGACCATGGATCCTGGAAGCCTGGGCCCTCCAGTACCCCATCAATTTGACTGCTGAGGAGTTGGGCTGGTGAGCTGAAAGGAAACCAGGCAGATTTCCATTAGAACCTGGCAGTCAGGTCTTGAAGGCTATCGAGCAAAACGTGCCTTATATGTGAAACATCTCCATAAAACAATTTTATTTTGGTGAATCAGCAAATTCTGACCAAAGTATTGTTTCCTTGGAATTTTTCTGGCCAGCTCCACTCTTCACTTTGATTAGTGTGATTGGTCACCTACATCACCTAGAATTGTTTCTGCTCTATTACTAGATGACTGAAACTTTTTAAACAGGAGAATAAGAAATAGTGATTTATTAACAACATGTTTTGGTGCAAAGTTTTGCACATAAAATCAATCATGTACTCCAAAATGTATGAAACATTCCAAATTCAAAAAATATTTTCATGAATAAATCTGTGGGTTATTAAAATACTCCAGAACAATAAAAAATATCACCACACTTATTGACGAAAATCCTGTGGGCCGGACTGTATCCCTCTTGATCTGGATAAGGGGATCCTCTGTGAGTAGAAGTGAGACTTGGACACCTCTGCAGCAACTGCTCTCTGCCACCCAGTTCCTGTGCAGTTATGCATCACCAGGGCATAGGGATGTCCCAGTTATATCTCTTTCCTCCAGACGTGCCAATAATTTCCTAATGCGGGGAGGGGGGACATTAAGGAGACAGTTGTACGCACTTCAGGGCAAATTTGTTCTACCGGAACAGTGAAAAGCAACTGGATTAGCACTTAGGACCTGGTTCCATACATAGAAGTTTATTTTGACTGAAATCAGAGAGGCACAGTTAGTATCCTAATGGTTCTTGCATTGACTCAGGACACCTGAAGTAGATTCTTAAGTTAGTTACCTAAGAAATCTCATTCTTTTAGCTGAAAGAAGAAAACCCATGAATTTTAGAATGTGTCCAATAACACAAAAATATTACTTTTCCCCTCTGGTTATGATTCAGTGCTACTGATGCCCTGATCTACTTCATGAGATGGTTTCTTTGCCTGAAAAATTCTCTAGTGAGTTGACGCTGGCTAGAGCAGCAGCAGAGGTATCAGCAATATCATGCCTCACTAACTCGGCTTTAGTTGACTCTACAGATGCAGAAGGGAAATTCAGAGTTAAAGGCTGACACCCTGTCATTAATTCACCCCATGTTGTCAAGTGAATATAGCACAAATGGTACCACACGTATGTCACACAATTATCTGAGATCTTTCCCCTACCTATTAATTATTTATTATTGTTGTTATTGACCTGCTGTGTAACCATGGACAAGTTGCTTCACCGCCTCCCTGTGCTTCTCTCACCCTGCGTTCCTCCCATGTTTGTCTTACCTAGCTAGTTTGTAGGGAGAGCAGAGCTCTCCCTCAGGCCTGGTCTACATCAGTGTAACTATTTTTTTAATGTGATTTTGATTCCCATATGGCAGTAAGGTATACTAGCATTTTTATATCAATATAATGTATCCACACTAGGAGGGTTGTACAGCTTTGACTATATTGGTACAATGAAAGCAGTACAATATTTGTGTGTAGACAGTTCAGTGTTGCTGTGTTATATAGAGCCTAGCACTGAGACCTCTAGGCACCACTGCAATACAAAAATAAAAAATACTCTTAGTTATGAATAAAGATCACAGTTAGGCACCCTGTACATTTAGCATGCTATATAAAAGCATAGCAACACATACTCCCTGCCTCACAGATCAACTTGTACCTAGCCACAAAGGAGTGTTAGTGCTAACTATGAACTGCTTATATATAGCTGTTTAAATGCATATTTCCATTGCTATTGATAGTCATGGAGATTTTAGAAGAATAGAAAACAGTTCCTCCTGGAAGTTTATGAGAGTTGACTGGTCCATTGGCGCCATTATGGTTTATCATGTATTTAAGACCTTCTAAAGTATGAATTATTGATAGACTCCAAGGAGCAATGAGATATTTATAATATAAATATTTATTCAGTGAGTTTCGGAATGGGTATTATGGACCTCATATAGACCATAATGGCTCCAAGTGGTCTATTAGGTAACACATTTAGACATTTTCTTAATTCCAACTATTATCCAAATGGCTTGGGAGTATATATAAATACTATTAATACACAAAAAAATGTAGTTGTGAAGAGGTTAGAGTTGCAACATGCCTGACACAAACCCACAAAAGCAAGAAGCTGTAAAGTTCAGCAACCTAACACACATACTTTTAACTGTCCCACTAACAAGCACACATCTGAACATTGCCACAAGGCCCCTGCACTCCAGACTATACACCACAACCTTTACTATATCTCAGTTTTGGTCCTTCTGCATAAACCCCTTTAACAGATTATTTCTTCCTCAAACACTAGTAGTTGTAGGAATCTGATATAGTAGTTTGTTGTGTTGGCAAAGGGTAAAGGTTGTCATATGGGCTGATGGAAAGGTAGGATCCCCAAGGGAACAGAGTTATTGTTATGATACATGGTCTTTGGTGCACAGTAGAATAACAGCTCTGAGTGACTATGTTCTTCCCCCTTTCACTGGCAGGACAGATTTTAAGTATTATTGTGTTAAATTGCTAAGTGATTAACTAGTGGCCGTATTTTATAAGCCTGAATTTGACCTAATTGGTACCTACCTCTCACAACACATTCTCTCAGTATGAAAAAGAATTAATAAACTGAAAACTACTGAAATGTAGACTTGTGGATACTTATGTCTTTTAAGCCCATGCCACATGTTGTATGTCATATTTCTTTCTACGGGGAGTGCATCTCAATGTAAGGATTTCATGTGCTTGTTTTTTGGCCATTATAACAATATAAAATAAATATTGTGTCCTTCAGCCATTAGAACCCTGAACAATGTGCAAGTGAAAAGATGGGCAGATGTGTTGATAAACAGAATAATCTTATTGACTTACTTAGAAGATCAATAATTCTAAGGTGTTTTCATGTTGGATAAGGTTTATTCAATACAATGACAGTGTGTATTTATAATACCAACAAAATATGTCTCTCAAAACATAAAAACACTTTTTATTCTTTTTCATTTGAAGGGAAAAAAAGTAGAGTCTTGTGTTAGTGTTTCCAGAATCCAAGAAAAACTATTAAATGTCAGCTGCCTATGCAGGTATCTAGATTAGAAAATAATTTTGCTCAGATGGTCTTTAAATGATATTTATTATAATCCATTAAAAGTAGGGTTTCTGTTGAGAAAATCTGGAATAATTAGGGTACTCGGACTATAAATCTGAGTTTTAAACAGATGGAGTGAATTACAGTAGAATGAATCCACTCGGCTTTATGTGGTTTAAGTCTGGATAATCAGCAATACAGGTGGATAAAGTTTGTCAGTTATTAGGAAGCATACCTTTTTTAAAAAAATTGGGGACTTAATATTGCTAACAATGAGCTTTCCCAAGGATAGAGTTCAGAGTTCAAAGAGTTCTGCTTGCTTCTGTACCATGTACTCTTTCAGTATATCAGTTTAAGGCAATACATAAGCTTACTGTTCACTTAAGGTGTGAAAAAGCCCAGAAAACTTTACATCATTTACTGTTCCAGAATTTGAGGTTAATATAATTGGCAGAAATCATATGAGCACCAGAACTTTTAGCACTGTGGCTACTGGCATTTTACAAAATGAAATGTAATAATCTTGGAAACTGAAATTTATGAGTATGCTTGTGCAAGTATGAGGGAAACGTAGATATAAGTGAGGTCAACAAACACAAGGTTGGAGGCTGCAGATTTGCCTGAGGATCAAACTGTCCTTTCCTTCCCCCCTCTTCACCATGACACTCAATCAAATATTGGTCTCAGCAACATTTCCAACAGCTGAAGATGTAGAAGACACTATATTTAAATCTTGCAAATTCTTTTTGTATAACATCTCACAGACTTTCCTATCCATCCACACAGCTAAAACTCTTCTCCAGGCTCTCCTCATCTCACATCTCAACTATTGCAACAGCCTTTTCTCCAGCTTTTGGCAAATGCAGATTGCTGCTGTAAAGATCATTTTCCTCTCCTGTCACTTTGGAATGTCACTCTTCTCTTTGCATCCCTTCACTGGCTCCTCCTTCTCTATCAGACCAAACATCAGACCTGTTTGTTCAATTTTCAAGCAAGTATCTTCATGCTTTCTTTAGTGCTGCCCCTCATGTCTTGGAGAAGTTCACCATAAACATCCACAAAACTAACTCGTTGTCTACCTTCAAAACCTTCATTAAAACTCCCATTTGCCATGAGGCCTACAAACTACTTGACAGCGGTGAGACTGATGATGTGCTGAGACCACTGCTTACCGTGCTGACCAATATGGTCTCTTTTTTTTCTTGTGCTCCCCTGTCTGTGTGTATCCACGTGCTGTATCTTTTCTTATACTTAGAATCCATTGGGGCTGAGACTGTTTTATGTTTCCACAATGCTTAGCACAACGTTGACCTGGTGCATGACCCGGGCTGCGAGGTGCTAAGCTGTACAAATATTAAATAAATACACTGGGTCCCAGGTTTGAGTAGCCCATGGAAGAAGTTCTTACTCTCTCTTACTTCATTGAACAGATGTTCAGTCCAACTCATCTAGGCCACAAATCCTTTAGTATTCAGCTTCCACATTTTCACAGAGCTCTGTTGCTTACAATAAGAAGCAGAATATTCATAAACAATATGAAAAAGACTGGCATTAGAAGAGTGAAAACAGCTATTTATGAAGGTGAATCATAACATCCAGGGTTCTTGGCTTAATACCATACAAAATAAAATATTTAAATGCAAAAATACAGGGAAAATAAATAGTCTGCCTGTTCAAGCAAACAAATGTGCAGCCACTGATGGAAATTTTATTGTTAAAGGAAGCTGAAGATAAATAAACTAAGCTCTGCCATAGCATTCAATGTCAACAGTTTGTGAAACCAACAAGAAAGATATAAAGTAAGATGTACAGGAATAGAGGTTTTACCTTTCTCACCTGCTAATTATTGGTAAATAGTTCAAAGAAAATCAAAGATGGCTTGCTGGGACTTTAGTTGCTTTTGGATGTCGCCCATGCGGTCCACCATCTGAGCATTTTATTTTTGTAAACACATGAGTTGTGCTAGATTCTGGCTGATGCAAATCAGTGTAGTTCCATGGAAATCGATAGTGTTACGGTGATTTAATTGAAGATGAGGCCTTCTATATAATATATGATGGGGCAGATACACTGGTACGCTTTGCTGGTGTGAATCCCCAAAATGACAAAGCATTCATAAACCCAATTTGACCGGCCCATTAAACTGAGTTTACAGCTGCTAGACTCTGATGAAGTGCCACAAAACCTCTCAGAACATATTGGTGAATCTGACCCAGTAATTTTTAACCACATAACTAAGGGCCCTATCCACATGGAGTGAGACCATTTAGGTACGGGAGAGGGAACTCTGTGAGTTTCAGCTTGCACAGTTTCTCATAAAACTCCGGTGCATAGTGAAAAAAGGAAGATATTTTTGTGACCCTTGTAGAGGCTGATACAACAATGGTAGCTGATCAAATAGTCATTTGCTATCTCAGTGATTATATAATTAGTGAGACATGCGTGTGACATGGTTTTCTGATCCTCAATACATTTTTCTAAAGAAAATCAAAGAAATTTAATAAATCAATACTACAATACTGCATCTAGCCTTCACATTGAATCATCCTACTCCTCTCAGTCTAATAGCTAAAGCTACCCTGGAAGTAAATCTGTGTGGCATAAAAACATACAATTATAAATTTAGCAGATGAATAACTTTTAAAAAACTTAATAAGATTTTATTTTTCCTGTTTTCTACAAACCCTAGTATGCGCCTAAGAGCACACCATAGAATTATTTAAATAATAAGCAACTCAGAAGATCCAGTTGTCGCAGAATACAGCTGTCCTCTTACTTTCTGGAGCTTCATGAAAGGTGGATATTAAATCATCCATGCTTCACAGAATGTACTGGCATCAGTTTAATTTCAAATTACAATTCAGGGAGTTGGCTTTGACTGAGCAAATCATTTATGGTCTTGAGCGTTGTGCCTCCTAGGGATGTCTCTTTATGTGCCAGTCTGGCAGCTTGCATTAGCTGTGATTCTCAGATTCAGAGTTCCAGATTTTTTAAAGTGAGGATAGGATACTCCCACTGGACAGCCTATATCTCGAATTTGTCTGACTGAACCTTCACATGACGTCCTAGAATCTATTTATTCACTCAGGTTTCTCTTCAGGGAGAAAAACTGAGGGCCTGACCAAAGCCCATTGCAGTCAATGGAAGCATCCCACAGATTGCAGTGGGCTTTGGATCAGATCCTGAGTGCAGAGTGATACACTGTGGTGTACCAGAATAGAAAGTGAGGCATTCTCCTGAGACTATTGACCTTAAATAAATAACAATAGAATAAATATCAAGTTATTTAAGAAGGAACTCAGTTATACTGGTATTAGAAATAAATCCTCTTGCTAGGAATGCTGGGTGAGTTTTTTATTCCCAGTGGCTTAACGGGACTGTTAAAGGTTTGGTAGCATCAGAAGGAGGATTCTCCTGGTTCAGGAAGTGAAGAAGACAGCCCCAGATGTCCTCCAAAGACCCTCTCACAAGTCTTGGCATCGGGATCATCCTAAGGGTGGGGCTGGAGGTGCGCGTTAGTGACACAGCTACCTCATGCAGTGCTGCAGAGATTCCAGGTAGTGCTTCAACGCATATGGCAGTCCAAGGAGGCTGCTGTAGGTTAGACCTTGCGTACACTTGTGGTGACCTGTACGGTGCCTGCAGCTATATGGCACTTTGAAAGGTAGGCTGGGTCCACACTCATTGTGGTGCATACATCCGTGCAGTAGTGAAAGCTACTACAGCTAAAAATCACAGTGTAGGTGTGGGAAGTAGTGCTTGGGTATGTAGAGAGGCATGTAGGCCGCTCTATTCTACTTGAATCGCTTGAGCTGTGCCTCACAGTATACACAGTTATTGATACCTGTGCTAGCCTGGCATGCAGGCTCTGTACTCTGCAAACCACAGTAAGTGTAGACATTCTTTCAGACAAGTGCTTAAGACTTTCTAAATGGCACCAAGCGCTGCTCTGGGCCCTAAAGCAGCCCAGAAAAGTGCAAAGATGGCTTACAGCTACATTAGTCCCTCTCTAGCTCCCTGGGCTCTGAATTCACCCACTGTACTTAATACATCAGAATCCATAGGAGGACTTTTAGATGTAGCAGGCTGTATTTTTATACTGTCCATCCCAATGTAACTGGGTGCCTCTGAGAAGTTGCAATACGATAATGAAAACAGAGCTGACCAAGTCCACAGGGCATTAAATGTACTCTTTAAAATGACAGAAAATGAAGCACTGGACAAAAAGAGAATCCCAGATAGTCAAATGGAAAGGCTGAACCTCAGGTTTCTCTCAAGTTTTTCAGGTCTTTTATCAACAGGGAAAGATCTCCTCCTACCTGTGGTAACTTTGACTTCTGGATGGTTATACTTCTTGATGTGGTGGAAGCTGAAAGGGTCAAGGCTGGCTTGAGCAAAGTTGGGGCCACAACCTCTGCATTGAATACAGCTGTGCTATTTTTCACCATCTGAAGATCTGGCCCTTGGTAGTTTTGAGAAGTGGGGAGAAGGTGTCATCCTGCTGGGTTTCCTTTGGAAACTGAAGGAATTTGTGTATCGTGAAATGATTCTTATTTGAATGAACAAAATGGAATTTAGGTGTCCAAGCAGTTCAGAGATATTCCTTTAATCCCATTGACTTGCACATGCTGAGGGCCCATCATCATATGAAGCTACAGCATACTTCAAGGAAGGGGGATAATTCAGGAGGCGATCTTATTTGATGCTGTCTATCAAAACCTGGCATAATTCAAAACCCTGCCATTACCAGAAAACAGACATTACGTGTGCTTCACTTTTCCTTTGTAGCTTTCTGGATATCACTCTGAGAAATCAATGTCATTAGCCATAACACTAACACACAGCACTGTGTTTCCCATATATATCAAGCAATCTGGGGGATGTACAGAAAAAGTCCTGCTAACAGCTCCTAATAATTGTTAAAGGTAGCATCAGCATGTCTCTGTCAGATCTCTTCTTATTGCCACACCATACAGCATGAAGATACTTTCTTTAGCCTGCCTGGACATTGTCTGATTTGAAACCTTAATATATTTTGGGGATTTTCATACAAATTTATAACAAACTCATGGAAAAGAACTGATAGGTTTTCAGTGTTGCTAATTCTTATCTCTGATTCTCTCTCTTTACTTATTCACAGAAGGAACTTAAGTCTGATTTGTTACTCCTTCATTTTCTCTGATTTGTGTCTCACTTTATTGGGGATTTTAATTTCCAAACCAAACCTGTTAGAATGTTCTGATATATTTGGTTAACTTGTGTTTCTAATTCTTTATTGTTTGTTATCAGGCACTTCCAAGTTCTGGAGGAAAAACAAATTGTTACCTCATGGTAATTTTTCTCTGACCCAGGGTAGCAAGTCCTTAAAAGCTCATGAGAACTCCTGTGTCTGTGACAATTAAAACTACATTCTTCATGCTATGGAAAATTCTTTTGAAATTAAATGAAAAAATCAACTTTCTATAAACTTTCAACTGTCATGTAGAATTTGATAGAAAATCACATTCTTTCTGTAGAATTTTATAGGATGGTTAAAAAATAACAAAACCTTGGCTGATGTAAACTGGTATGGTATCATTGGCCTCAGTATGGATATGTCTATTTATACAAGCTGCAGATCTGGCCATATCAGTTGTCAGAGTATTTTCTATATACCCCTATTATTTTAATCTTTATTACATTCTATGGTACTTTTTCAGAAGGGCATTCTGAGGGGACTTCATTCTGATTTTGCTCACTGTATGTTTACATGAGTGTAGCTCCATTGACCTGCCTCAAGCTACCAGTGTAAGGCCCGGTCTACACTTACCTTGGCGATTCAGTGGCAGTCGACAGGAGATACGCAAGTGATGTAAATCAGTTGCGTATCTCCCGTCGACTTTGCAGTGTCTCCTCCGCGCAGTGTCCACACTGCGCTACGTCGAAGGGAACAGCGCTCCCTTCGACGCAGCGCTACGCCACTTACCGAGGTGGTTCTCCTGCGGCGCTTCCTGGATCGACTGAGCGCGTCTACACAGACCGCTCAGTCGATCCAGAGCAATCCATGTGACAGCGGCAAATTTGCTGCTGTCAGTGTAGACCCAGCCTTAGTCAGAGATTAAAAAAAAAAATTTGCATAAGCATTCAAACTTTCAAGCACTTTCTAGATCCTACACTTCACATTTGCCAGAACAATCTTTCTCTTCTGCATTCGTCTTCTTTCATAAGCCAAAGAACGATTAGCAATATTGAAATAGCCGATCTAGATCAGTGAGCCAGTGAATAGGAAGAGGGCAACCTTCACATAGTGCTCCTCTTTCATGTTACTGATTAACACAATGAATGTTGCTACTGGACATCAATTTGTTAATCTCCTGGTATGAATGCATGAAAATTTATCCTGCATTCAAAATGTCTAAGAAAATACAGTTGTTTTTAAACTCTGGGCCTGAGTCACCGCTGCATTTGTTTAGTTCTAAGGCAACGTGGTTGCATTGATTTCAATGGAGTTACTTACATTCTCATAAAACTGGAATAACAGAGCAGTGAATCAGTCCCAATATGATCTCCCAAACGAGATCTGGGCAAGACTCTAGCTAAAATTTGTGTGAAAATTATCTTAAGTGGTTCTCAGTTTTACATCTCTTCCAGAATACATCAGCTCTGTTCTGCCTTCGTTGGCCATGTTTAACCAGGGGTAACTCTATGGATGTCAGTGTAGTTCTGGCCGGTGTCAAACGGATTGTGAAAGAAGAATCAGTCCCAGAAGCTAGAACAGCAGCAGAGTGCCACCTAGCATCATGCTGGGGGCATGATTTTTCAAGTAAGGTGAGTTTTTTTTAAAAGAGATTCATCCTCATTTGAGAAGGCGACCTTGTAGACCTTGTGAATCAGAAGAGGTCAGAAAACTACTGTAAGCTAACAAAGGAAGAGAGGATTAAATCATAAATTGTACACTGAAGTGTGAATACAAAGAGGACAAGAACAAAGTGGTTTTATTTTTTTTTGGCAGCTGTTGACGGTTTAGCAGATTTTAACTCACATTTTTTTCTGTGTGTTTGTTACTAAAAATAAAGACTGAATTTAAAAGGGACTAATACAAAAAAAAGTTAACAATAATGTTGATTTTGTAATAAACACACCAATGTTAGGGCGTTTATTTTTAAATGGTGAAAATAAAAAGCCATTATGACCTCTTGGGACTAAAATGACATCTTGGCACAGAATTATCTTCTTCTTTGAGCTATGGCTTCTACTACATTTGTTTATGCAGCATCAAACAGCATTTCATCCTTCATCTGTGAAAGGGCTAATTCAAATAATTGTCTGTTCCCCAAGTTTAAAAATGTATTCCTTTAGATAAAACAAATACCATTCCTTACACAAAATCTAATTACAAAAAAAATAAAGCCATAAAATGTACACTGCTGTTAATACATGTTCATAATCTAGGGTTTTGCCCTCCCTTCTGCAGAGAATGGTAGAAAGAAGCAAAAGTAAACAGGATCAAGGAGGCAACTGAACCAATGGAAAGGCATGGGCATGCAATGAAAAGACAGATTCCCATCCTCTGAAGTATGGAAGCGCCCTCAGCATCCAGTTTGTGTGGTGAGAATTCCATGATTCTGAGACGGGTGCTGCCCAGGGCTATTTGTTTTTCTCCCTTCAATGCTGTGAGATAGCAATGGCTCTAAGCTGCATTCATTTCCTCTCTGCTCTTTCACCCACCTTGGAAAGGGAGGGGGAGGGGTGGCTGTATTTCCTCCAGATGGACAGACAGTATGGCTTCTCAGGGAGCTGTGATGCCAGGAGGAGTGGAAGGCCTGGGCAGCATCTCAGCAGGTGCTGGCACACCATGGAATTAAAGCTTTCTTTTCCCTCCACAGATTCCTGGGTTTTCCTGGCATTTTCTTTGCCTTCATTTTGTCCCCTCAAATCTCTTCTCCAGGGGGGCTCACCTTTTGGAAACTGCTCAAGCTGAAACTCACAGACTTTCCTGGGCATGCTGTCTTCCCCCATGGGTTTTGCCATTCAAAGTTACAATATGGATGATTTTTTTCTAATACTGAAGAAGGAAATTATTAGAATAAGGAAAACAATCACACCCATAAAGCTACTCTATATTTCTCACAGGTTCTCTCTGTAGGGCTTCTGGTTGGAAGCTACAGTGCTACAAAGATTGTTTTAAAATAGGTAGATTCAAGGTTGCAATGAAAGTAAAATGAAATTACATTTGTTTTAAATATAAATTCAGTAATTGATTGAAAGTATTCATTTTTAATTTAGTCTACTTTAATGTTATTATCAGAGATGTGCAAAACCTTCGTTCCACTAAAATTACAGGAAGTGTTAGAAAGGGAGAAGAGAATACATTGCTTGTAGTGATATTTAAAAGATCATCATTATTCAAGTTTAAGTTATCTTAGCTCTAAAATCACTAAATTCCTTCACATAGGAGATAAAAGCCCTTAATGATGAATGGAGGTGAATGAATCTCAGGTTGTTGTGAATTTATATAACTATAAAGAGTACAGAAAGATTTGAGAGGCTTTACAATGTCTCTTAGGCAGTGTTGGTGAATATTAATTTTACATTAGATTCCCATTCATTAAATCTTGATTCATTTTTTAAAATAATTGTGCTGTGCATGCTCCAGTTTCATTGGCTAGAATGGAATGTGTCTATAATGGGAGCAACTTCAGATCACAGCCGTGTTCATTACCATAGGTCACGCTCTGCTTTTATACCAGCCAAAGTTTAGGCCATTACTGCCATGTAGTTAGACTTAATACAATACTGTAGAGCATTCTTAATGAACAAGGGGATAATCTTGAAAAAACAGACATGAAATGATAACACACGAAAGCTGCTGCTCCTCTCTCAGCCTGGAAGGCACTCCTTTTCTTCGTTGACAGCATTAGAAGGAGTGCCACTAAAGGCCCTGAAGGCCATCTCACACATTTTAGGAAAGGTCTCTCTGGTTCAACTTAGTTGTGTTGATTGGAAGCTCTCTCTGATAGGATATTAATATTAATATGCATCTTTGAGCTGTTTCTGCCTTGGTTAATTAACTGAAAGAGCAACCGAATCCAAAAATCAATCTTGATAAAAGTTTTATACCTTAACCTTTCTTTAAGAAGGATCAAGGTTTCCCACATTAGCATTTGATTTTTAAGCCCTTGTTTGAAATCTTTGACATAGCGATAATGCAGATGATCAGGTTTTTACCCTCCAATGTATCAGATTACTGAAAACGGGCAGAGCAGAATGACAATTTATACCCTGTAGCTGGGGAAGGGCGCTTCACTTCCTGAAATGACTTGTACCAATTTCTAAAAAAAATGTCTATTTTTCTCCATTCTGTGTGACAAAGCAGTCCAATGCATTGCACCATTGTCACATTACAGTGTGATTCATTATCAATCATGGTATGGTCCTCTGGAGAGGACTTAGGAGTATTCCCTCTCTACTTCGTGTCTACACATTTCAGTCAGGAACACATGTGCTGAGTTTACATTCTCCCTCCCCATGCTTTTCTACATATTAACTAAATATATTTTTAGAAAATTCCGTCAATGAATCCATGATTTTTTATTTTCTGCCTTCTCAATCACAAGTCAAAATAATGTTTGTTACTAATGGCTCTTTAACCTAGTAGACAGTGACATAACAGAACCCAATGACTGTAAGTTAATGCTAGACAAAGTTAAATTGGAAATAAATGCAAATTTTTAATATTGTGAAATTAACTATTGTAGCATCTTACCAGTAAATGTAGTGGATTCTGTATCACTGTATCACTTATTCTTTAAATAAGTTTTGATAGCTTTCTATGAATATATGCTTTATTTCAATCACAAGTCACTGTGCTTTCAGTGGCAAATATTGGGTAAAGTTCTATGAGGTATGTTGTACAGGAGGTCATAATGATCTCGTGAGGCCTAAAAATATGAGTTTATTAATACAGTCACAAAATCTCAAAAATTATAATGTTACACAGACATTATTTAACAATCAAACTTGCCCATTGATTGTGCCAAACATTCACTGCCAATTATAGCATTTTCTTTCATATAATATGTATACACACCCACTTCTATGTGCTGTGGGTGACTGTTGGATGCTGAAACATTGCAAGCCGTAGAGAATGAATTTACAGAAATCGCTAATGCTCAGGCCTTAGATCTGGTGCTGAATGGGTTAAATTTTTGTTGCCCTTGAGACCACTAAGGGTTATGTCTGGTTTGAAGGCTAAGGCATTTAAACCAGTTTATTTCTGCCCAACTGACTCATACAGCTGGTCTCAATGCTGTAAAAGTCACTACACTGAAAATATTGACTTTTTACAAAAACTGCAATGAAAACGAAGACATGTGATTTGAGTAAAGCTTTCCAGTCCCAGGCACGGAAAGTTTCTAAGGTTCTTCTGGAAAGAATACCTGTGTCAGTGGAAAATGACCTATGCAATGCCCCTATGGCAATGAGTTCCACCTTAAGGCTTTGAGGGCTAAAACTTCATGTGTATTTAGCCAATATATTAATTGCATTTGAGGAAGAAAAACATCAGGGATTCCGAGTGATGTTCAGGTGCCTGCCCCTAGATATTGTTTTGTGAAAAATGGGATCCCTCATAAATCTGATGTCTGTCAGTCTAGGCACCATCATGCAGAAATATCTAGTGGCACAGTTTGGTTGTGTGGTATCTCTTGCCCCTATTTTCCCCTCCTTTGGGGAATACAGAGCTATCTCCTCAAGAAAGAAAGTGCCCGATTTGCAGGCACTGTGATCCTTTCTCAGAACATTTGGCTTCACCTAGTACAGATGAGAAGGAACATCCTCTTCATAAGAATGACTATACTGGGTCAGACCAATGGTCCAGCTAGCCCAGTATCCTGTCTTCCGACAGTGGCCAATGCCAGGTCTTTCAGAGGGAATGAACAGAACAGGTAATCATCAAGTGATCCATTCCATCGCCCATTCCCAGCTTCTGGCAAACAGCAATCCCTGCCCAGATCTCAGCTTACTAAATCCAGAAATCCTAGAGACAGAAGTCTTGTGGTCACACTATGGCAGCCATATAGTTTAACTGAGGTTAAGTGGCTTGTAATCCTTGTTAGAGGTTTCACTGAGTTTAAAGGATCTATAAATTCCCAAAGTCTGAGATAGCTGCACTACGAATGCTCCAGAGAACTAGATATTGACAGACTACCACAGAGTTGCATCTTTCCTGACTAAACTGTGTGTAGGGAGGCAAAACCAGTGACCACTGACAAATCAGGCCATACATATTTGCACATTCTGTCACATTAAGAAATTCAGCCTGAGAAGCTAGCATATTGCCAGAATATGATAGATGATGTCATGTCCAGATGGCAAATGTCTGAGGGGAAGCCTGTTTGTCTTGGAATTATTTCTTCATTTATATCACCCATGCAGATCTCCATAGATGGACCTGTTTACTATTTCTGACAATGTCAAAATTCCAAATTTTTCTTCCAATTTTGCACAAATAAGAGTGCAGTGGAGGGATGCATGCTTCCTACCAGCTTTTTGAAAGGTGGGTCCCTTCCCCACCTCTGTTCTTGCACTGGAAAAAACCTCTGATTTGATGGAAACAGAAGTAGCTCCAGTTAGATAGAAATAGCACTCATAGTAGCGTGTTTGGGTACATCCGTCAGCAGTTCAAAGACTAAAGGAAATTTACTGCTAAAGGCAATAAGGACACCATCAATCTGCTGGCTATTTGTGGAACAGTCAGAAGATTGGCAATTCTGAACAGATATGTTTAACTAAATAATACTTCTGTAAAACCAGACCTTGATTTTGCAAACACTTTTATGCCTGCAAATAAACTTACAAATGTGTATAGTCTCATTGAGTTCAACAGGATTATTCATATGTGTAAATGTTTGCAGGATTAGAGCAATAGATTGTAGGATATGAAATGTCTATTGTTTTTATCACTTTTCTCCACCTCCCAAATCATGCAACCCTTTCAATGTGCTCTAGGGCCCAGAAAAGCCTTGAAACTATCCTGTATAAATATCCCTATCTATTAAATCAAATGAAAATATATTGAATTCAATGTTTGGTTTGGGAAATCTTTTTCTTATCCTCTGTAGCTTTTCTGTAACCGATTGTTTATTATTAGAAGTGTCAGTTTTAAACTGCAACTCAAATTATCCAGCTTAAAAATGCCATTAATATGAAGGGAAAATCTCATTTTGTCATGGTGTCAAATAGCTGTGTCAAAAAATAATTTTCAGGGATTGTGTTGCCATCCCATGGAATAAAATTCTGTGCCTCTGTAGCTTCTTGAATCTGTCAGGGATCAGATGGATTTTTGGTAAAAGCAGATAAAACAGGCACCGCCATTCCATAGCAAATGCAAACAAGATGTGCACTGCTAAAGCCTTTGAAGGTTTTCCCTGTAATATACCTCTAAAGATGTTAAGAGTTGAACGTATTCATAAAAGTCGCTTGCCTAACTAGATCTGTTTGCCAGATGTACAGACCGCAGCTTTTTATTCACATGTACGGGCTTTGCAAAAAGAATAAGTTTTAATATTAATTATATTAACACACATCCAAAAACAAAGACAGGCAAACAGGCACCAGTCAAATATCTGTCTCTTGAAGTGCTGCCCAGATTAACTTCTCTTTATTTAACAGGATGTTGGAAAGCAATCTCTCCGGCTGCCCAATATTTCTGTATGCCTATCAGGCTTTTCTTTAGCAGGTTACTGAAGGGGACATCATAGGCCAAACGTATTTCTCACTTATACCTGACTCTGCAACCCCACTGACGTCAATGGGCCTGAATGGGATGCGCATTAGTGTTGAATTAGATCTAGGAATTCAGTCATGTTTATATTAATTTGTAAATATGCAATTCTCTTTATTGTAGAAAGCAGAGCCTTAGTTCAGAAAAGCACCTAAGTGTATGCCAATCTTTAAGCATGGCTTCAATGAGACTTAAGCACATGGATGAAATGAACTACAGATTTGGGCTTCATTCATCCCAATACCACTAAGAAAAGATAAAAACTCTGAACAGGAGTTTTCCCACATGACCTGTTATCATGTGGACTAAATCTCTCCTCTCTCTTTCAGATTTTCCCATCTCCTCCCCTGCCCCATCAGCAAAAATACTTTTTTTCTGTTAAAGCGTTTTATTATTCAGAGATTAAACCTTGAATTTTATCTGCTGCTGCTGCCCTTGGTCTGCTGCTCTGCCACCGGTGGTGAATCTATGCTTCCAAAGCAATACTTGCTTTCTCAGGAACTTCCCACAAGCCATTGCTTTCACTGGTGTCAGCTCAAGATGCTGGGGCACAGACAGGTACAGACCAGGCACTGAAAATACAAAACACCTGAGCTGTAATAAAACTGAACTCTCTTTGGTTTATAGACGTGTAAGTGGCCTAACCCTGTGGTATGCTGAGTAGCGCCTCTGAGCAGCCCCACCAACAGCAATTCCAGGCCCCAAAGCAGAACAATCAATAGCCACCCCTAGAAAGGGATGGCTGAGGTCTGAATGGGCTTCTGCTGAAAGTTTTTACTTATTTATTACATGCCATGCAGGTTCCCGGGCGACAGAGGAGGTGGTATCTGCTACACAGCTTCCCAGGCCCCTTGGATTCTCCAGGGAGATTACTGATGAACCCAGGAAGCTGAATAACAGATACCTCCTTCTCAGCCACCTGGAAATCTGCATGACAAATAATAAAAAAGCTCGGCTCAGGAGAGGGGCTTAGAGCATAAGTGGAAGGGGGCCTTTGGGAAGGGCAGTGTGGAGGAGAGAAGGATACACAGGTATCCTCCCATCTGCCTACGCCCTTTTAAATTGCTGGGCTTCTGGGCAATTGTTCCCCTTGCCCCTCCACCCACTCAATGGATGGAAAATGAGGTATAATTCTTGGGCTTCAAACTCCCCTTCATGGCTGTATGGTTTACTTACAGTCTTGGGCCTTCAAAATTACTTTTATTCTGAAGTAAAACAAAGGGGTGGTAAAGGAACTCAGGGATTCCCCTCCTGACAAAGACATCTCCTGAAGGAGAGGTCGAATTTTAGGCTACAGGAACTGATTCCATCCTCACTTACACCTGTGTTTATCAGAAGCAGATGACAATAAGGAATGTATACTGAAAGACTAGTCCTGCAAAAAGGACTACTCAATCATGGATAGTTACCCATGCAGGTGTTTTCAGGATCAGTGGCTAAATCAGGACAAAGGGCAAGTATGCAGTTAATTAAGGGAAAATGTTACTTGCTTGCACCAAGTAAATCTGTTTCTCTATTTTTCAAGGAGATTTCCTAGGGAGGAATGTTCTGGACTTCCAAGGTAACTGACGCAGATGGGTACATTTTCACATCAGCATGTTAGAAGTGCATACTACACATAAAATTTGCTGACATAAAGATTTGGAGCACTAGAAAAATGCACACGGTAAAGACAAATGCTGAAGCTGAATCAGGATATTAAAAAGTCTTGTTTGTTTAATTGTTCATAGGAAAGAAACTCTCTAGGTTTTCAGATATATTTCTTTCTTTCCTGCTATAAATGGTAGATCACCAGATATGCACTGATTCAATACTGTAAGACTATTGCTAATAAATACAACTGGTACTTGAGCTGGTTTACTTTCTAAGTAGGTTTTATGAGAGCTGACTTAATCCTGTGAAATTTCAGTCACCTTTATGATTGTAAACATGAAAGGTGAGGGTAACACCTTCCTTGGTAACACCAAGAAGAGTGGCCAAGAAATCCAGCGTCCCAGTGTTATTTGCAGGTAGGCGGTGGTATCTATTACCAAATTAATAAAAGGCTGTCATTACTCATTCAGGATCCTGGGCAGGGCTGTTGTGCAGAAGAGAGATCTAGTTTATAGATTTATTCATGAAAATATCATTTAAGAGTTTGCACCGCTCAATTACAGTCTTGAGTGATTCTTATTCTGGACAGGCAAACATGATGCCTGGTAAGCAATGTTCAGAGATGGCAAATGAAAATGTTCTGAGGATAAGTCACCCTTAGTATCTTCACGGGTCTATCACCCTTTCTGTATTGAACGTTGAAGATGGTTTGCCCAAACTATTGTCTCCCAGGTGAGGGGTTCCAGGCAGACTCACAGGTGATTTACATAGTGTAAGCAGAGTCTAGGAAAATTATCATAGTTCTTTCATTATTTGGCATAATAACGATAGTTCTACGCTTAGGATCTCGTTATGGAACCAGAAACATCACCGGTCAACAGTACTATCACTGTCCCCCTAACGTTATGCTACAAGACTCCTTTTAAAATCCTGTGTCTGCCACTGGTTTCTTACTTCACAGCTATATGGTGAAATGCTAAATATATATAACACTTTTATGATGATATTTACTTTTATTGAATAACTTAACATGATGCAAAATGCCAGAAACAGTAATAAAAAGCAGCGTCACTTTCAGATTTCCTGCTTAAAACCATTGAATACAGAATCCACTAAACATGTACAACATTAATGCAAGTTAATTACTGGGAGTTTATACACGATATATCATGTATGATGATATGATGAAACAAGCCAATAGCATTTATCCCAAGACCATTATTCATGATGGCCAATAATAAATCACAATGAGAAAATGTGTCACCACTCCTACATTATGTCAGATCAATAGACAGTAAACACGAGTAATGAACTGTATTCCACACAATTCCCATTCCTTTGGCTAGGCACCATGTCAAGCTACTTGAGTTCCTGTTAGGAAGTTTTGTATATGCAATTCAGAGATTATAAAGGAAGAAAAGGTTTACTGTGATCATCAAGACTCATATGTAACACAGTCCTGTTTGAATTATAAGATATCTTTTAAAAAAACATCCAATCTTGACATTAAAATTGACAGTGATGGAAAATCCACCAGAAACCTTGTTAAACTGTTCCACTGTCCACAATGTACATCTTATGTCTGGTCTGAAATTGTCTAGCTTCAAATTCCAGCCACTGGAATTTGTTATACCGTTCTCTGCTAGACTGAAGAACCCATTATTAAATATTCATTCCCCATGTCAGTATTTTTAAACGGTGATCAACTCATCCCTTAACTTTCTCTTTGTTAAATTAAATAGATTGAGCTCCTTCATTCTATCTCTCTAAGCCATATTTTCTAATCCTTTAATCTTTCTCATGGCTCTTCTCTGAACCCTCTCCAATGTACCAACATTCTTCTTGAATTTAGATACTACCGTTGGACAGTCATCCAGCATCAGTCATACCAGTGCCACATACAGAAGTAATATAACTTCTTTCTCTTACTTAATTCTGTTTATACATCCAAGGATTACATTAGCCTTTTGGCCATAGCATCACACAGGGAACTCTTGTTCAACTGATTATCCAGCATGACCCCAAAACTTTGTCAGAGTCACTGCTTCCCAGGGTACAGACCCCCCGTTCCGTAAGTATGGCCTACATTCTTTTTCCTAGAACTAGTACTTTATATCTCACCATATTAAAATGTACTATTACATTTACCAGCCAAACTTATAATCACATTAAAAAAAGACATAAAGTTAGCTTGATGGGATCTATTTTCCATAAATCCATGTTGATTGCCTTTAATTATAATTACCTTCCTTTAGTTCTTTCTTAATCAAATCTCACATTAGCAGTTCTATTATTTTTCCCAGGATTGATGTCTGGCTGAGGGGCCTGTAATTACCTGGGTCATCCTGTTTACCCTTTTAAAATATTGGCACAACATTAACTTTCTTCTAATATTCCTCATTGCTCCAAGACTTATTGAAAATCAATATTAACAGTTAATTAATTGGCCAGTTCTTTTAAAACTCTTGTATGCAAGTTATCCAGGTAATATGTTGTGGATGAGCACAATGGTTTTAAGATAAATCCTTTCATAAGAACAGTAATTATGTATAGAAATAAGGAACCAAGTCATGTGGTCAATCCTGATCTTTTGTACCTAAGCTACTACTAATTTTTAGTTCTGTAGTCAACTCCTCCTCATCTGTCAAGATCAGATCTACATAAAATTCCTGGGTTGGATGCAATGCTTTTTCAGTTAGGAAATTGTTGTCTATAATAACTAAAAATTCTGAGGATGTTTTAGTTGTGGCAGCATGAGAATTTCAACATATGTCTGTTTTAAGTCCCTCATCATCACACAGCTTTTAATGTACAACCTGGCTTTGTGGGTCAGTGCAAAACTGCATTCTTCTATTGTGAGCATGGAAAGGAAATGTGGCTCATGGAGACAATTCCTCCTATGGCCTTAGTATGCACAGTGAGCATGAGCCTGTACCATCCTTGAGGATGGTGGTTTGATATGGAGAAGGTCGGGTCTATGGTATGTCTTTATCTCCCCCACCACCTTTGGGGAAGGGGTGCATTGATAACAGCCCTTGTTCTTCTCAGACTCTATGAATGGTGGAGAAGGCTGTGAAATTTTTGTGCCCTCTCACCTCCATGCATTTGCATCAGTCACAATCTGGTCCCAGAGCATTACAGATTGACAGGTTTTTTACTATTACTTACCTAACTTTGGGAAATGTTGTAAGCTCCTTATCTGAAGTTCTGCACATTGCAGAAAATAAGCCTGAGTGTAGCTGTTTAGATTTACCTGACATTTTATTAACAGAGGCAGGGGATTTCACATTTTTCCTGATGTTTTGTATAAGACTTTAATTTAATGCTGTTAAGGGAAGCCACTGACAATATGCACACTGTGCTTCTTGTAGGCACTCAGCAATAAAACCAGCAGGGAGTGGGACTTTTGAAAATATTATTCTTTTGCAAGGCAGTTGGAGTGCTTGGGAATTTAAGATAAAATTCTTTACACAAGTAAATACAGCACTATATGCACATGCTGTTTAAAAATGCCAGGCTTTATTTTGCAGCAAACATACCTTTTAAATTTCACAAAATAAAAAAGACTTCGTTGCCAAAGTTTGGACTTTATCTGGTTTGTTGCTTAATGGCATCCCCAGCCTCTCCTAATGTTCTTCTGGCCATTTGAGATTAAGGTTTTCTTTTCAGGACCAGACTGAAGAACTTGTTTAGTACTGGCGTGCCAGTAATGAAGATACCATTTCTAATTGTATAGCAATGCATGTTTATTTATATTTTTTTTCAAGGAACTTCAAAGATTAAGCTCCCACCAGCTTTATTTTTAAATAAATTATTTTCCCTGCAGCTGTACTTTTCTAAATTACCTGTATACTTCAAATGCTGAACTGGGGGACAGGCTTTGAATGTTGGCTAATTTAATTGCACAACTTTCCTCAATGTTTTGTGCTGAATAGCATCCTTGAGTGCCTTATAAAAATGCTTCTATGGATATTTTGTGATTGCCTTTCTTCTGACAGTAGTGTCCTGTTGTAACAACAGCATGTAGCAGATTCCCAGGTTTTCACATACTATATTCAGTGACATGGCATCTGGATATTTTCTAAGTGCAACTTGTTTTGTTTAAACATATGCACCAGGTCTGGAAAGGTATGGTACAAACTTCAATCCATTCTTTCAGGACTCTCATCCCAAACACCAACACCTGGTTCTCAGAGTGCAGCTCTGCCTTGATAACTGACTGTAATCAGAGAGCTAGTCAGAGAACAAACTCTCCTGCTGCTCACACGCCTTCCTCTTCAAAGACCACTGCCTCTTCAACACAAAACCTGGTATCACAACTAGAAAAGACTGAACATTAGCTCACATGCTAAGAAAAATGACATTGGCAGCCAACTCGATACTAAACTAAATAAAAGCTTATTAGCTAAGAAAAAAGAATGAGAGTTATTGAGAGGTTAAAACAGGTAAAATACATGTACTGGTGAATCACAGTTTGTAATTCCAAATTGTGGCAGTGATGGAGTAAACTGCCAGTTTTCCAAAAGTCTTTTCAGGGTACCCAGATTGTTTTTGGAGATCTCTGCTTTGCATCTGATACACTTCTCTGTAAGAAGCCAAACAGTTCAGACATGAAGGATCTTTCTTTGAATCCATTTTTATATCTTCTCACAGAACACAAACTGAGAGTTCCTCCATTCACATGGGCTTTTCCTTTGATGTCGGTGAATGAGGAATGCACTTTGAGTCTCTGACCTCCAGTCCTCACACACAATGGCCATTCTGATAAAGTCCTTCATTAACATTTCACAAGACTTCTTTGACATATGCTGAGTTATTTAGTTACAGGGGTATTTACTACGTAAATATTTTCTATCAAATTATAACAGGACACAGAAAAGTAAAAACAATGCATGCAACATGCCATTAGTTTTCATGAATTTTAAACACCAAAATCACTCTTCTACGTTTAACAATTACTTTTATCATTAATAATACACAAGTGAATTGATCTGAACACACTCTATCATGACCTGGTCTGCCAGCATCACAGCAGCTTTGCCATTTAAATTTAAATTTGGATTTAAATAAGCACAAATTGTATAGACCTTGCTCCTCCCAACCCCCAATGCTTCCTCTCCTCTATTGTCTATATGAAGCTGGTGCAGATAAGCACCATTTGGCTGTCCCATCCTTGTCTTTCTGCCCATGCAGTCCCGTTGTGGGATATAGTGGTGATGGAAGTGGCCTTGTAAAAGTCCAATGCATACAGGTGAAATTAACCCATAACAGATTGTTAACAAAGGGCAGTCCCTGCAACCAACCCTCTTTTGAAGATAAAAGATATCCTACTTGTTTAGGGACTACATAATCGGATCATTAGATTTTGAAGAACACATAAAAAGTGGAACAATTTTCTAATCTTTAAAAAGATTTGTGGATGTATCAGCTCCTAAGTGGATGCTTATCCCTGTCCAGGTAAATAAAAGGTAATGGGGAAATTATTGGACTCCACAGACTGTATAGTTAATGATGGACTTTGGACATCAAAAGGTCTCAGGAACGATGGTAGTTCCAGATGTCTTAAGTGGTTATGCCTGAGCTAAAGTGATTTAACCATAAATACACAGGACAGGGTCCCAAGGTTAATCATTTGGAGACTTAATGCAACAATTACACCACAGCAATAAAATTCAAAGGACCAACAATTCTCCTGGAGCCTTAAAATTCCTAGTGCGGAGGGAATTTTCTGTCCTGCAATGTAAATTCTATTAGTTAACATTGCAATGCTGTAATAAAAGGCACTTTTGTACTTCAGACAGCTGTAATTTTAAGGTACTGGAACCACTTTAGAACTGGAGTGCACAAGAAAGAAAGAAAAATCAGAAATATTTTGAAACCTCACAGAGACAGGTATCATGGTTACAGTGAGAGTTGTACCTCAGACCTCCTTCAATGCCCCTCAAGTGCAGCCCTCAGGTAACCAGCTTGGCTTCCTGCACCTCAGTCTGGTGGAACCATGCGATCCAACCATTTGCAGGGTAGGTCTATAGTTCAAGTAAAAACTCACGGCTGGCCCACACCAGCTGACTCAGGCTCATGGGCCTCAAGCTAAGAGGCTGTTTAATTGCTCTGTAGAGGTTTGGTCTCTGGCTGGAGTCTGGTTCTGGGACTCTGTGAGGTAGGAGGGCCCTAGGGCCCAAGCCTGAACGTCTACACCTCTGTTAAACAGGCCTTAATTCAAGGCCTGTGAGCCCGAGTCAGCTGGCGGGGACCAGTGTCTAACTGCAGTGTAGACATACCCTTAGACTGGACCCTTATATACCAACTGTGTTCATGTGACAGGACTGACTGCAAACCAGGAATCTGTGACAGCATCTAAGGCTTAGTACATACTTACCAGGAAATTCGGCGGCATTCGACGGGTGTTATGCAAGCTGCGCAGAGTAGCTTGCATAACTCCCATTGACTTCCTAACTTCCCTTTAGCGTGCCGCCTCCACTGCACTGTGCCAAGAGGAAACCATTCCCATCAACACAGTGCTATGCCTCTTGAGAAGGTGGTTTAGTTTAATCGACTTCTGGATTGACTGAGCGGGTCTTCAATGCCGCTCAATTGATCCGGAGAGATCGATCTGACAGTGGCGAATTTGCCGTCATGGTGGTGTACATACCCTAATTAAAGTAACTGAAAAATGGCATGTCCAAAATAAAGGGGCCATAGCATTTAGGGAAATGGGTTTATGCAACACAGAATCCTATACATTTTTTCTTTCCCTAAGCTTAACCTCTCTATCTATTGATTAGCTAAGTCCATCATATTCCCTTTTGTGGCTGGGAGAAGCAGACTGTCCTGCTTGTGGCTTGCTCTGTCTATCTCTGGTTGTCTCCTTGCATGCCCATCAGCTCTTAGTCACACTCCCTAGGCAGGATTGCAGCCTCTTCAAGCCCACATCTTCAGGGTTGAGGATTCCCTTTGATCCTAGACTTTCAGCCTTGGGAAGGGTAAACCATGCCAGCCTAGCTTCTTCCCAATTGATGGTAGTGATGCTGTTATTTTAACTTTGAAGCTGTCTGCCCCTGCTGTCTTATCTTTGCCATTATTGTGTGTCCTGTTTGTTTTCCCCTTAACAACCTCATGTCATTTAACTCCTGCTAGTGAAGCAGATTAATATCAAACAGAAAACCTAAAGTGCATATGATACATATAAAAATATTACACACAATTCCTTCATTATCCACAAGAGGTTTCTTGCTTTTTAAGAAAAACAGCAATATCTGTCTCTTTGCAAACGCTGGCTGTTGATCTGAAATTTACCTTGAACTAACTGAGTGTGGTCAGCATTGTCACCTGTATAAATATTGAAAAGATTGCTTAGAAATCTTGAAAAAATCAGACTCACTGAATTACTACAAAAACAATGCTAAGTATTCACAAATCCAAGTTTTGGGCCAAACTGACTTCATCTTTTCATTTCTTAATAAAAGAGGAGAATGTCCCAGTTATAATTGACTTAAGAAACCTAATATCAGCAGCATTATCCTACGGTACAGCATGCATATCATTAGCAAAAAAAAGAAGAGAGAGAGATGAATCCATAATGCTGATTGCCTGTTGAAGAGCTAATAACTTATGACGGACAGAATGCTTTAATGCAGATTCATCATTCTATAATTCTCTTTTAACAATAGACACCATATAGAAGAAGCTGACCTGATGAACCAGAATTAGAAAAAAATATACAGGTGGACTGATTATGGTTATATCTGATTACATATGCAATTTTGGCAAGCAAATGAATTGTCGGGTAAAATCGAATCTAGGCACCAATTTAAGCCAATGACGTATACAATTCTGGAATTCTGAAACCTTCCCTTAGATTCTTAAGCAGTGGCCAACTACAGTCACAGACCCCATACACCTGTCAAGTCTGCAACAACCTCCTCAAGTACTCACTCTCCTTCTATGCTGGGCAGAACTGCTGGTTGTGCATATGGGGAAATGTATGCTGCCTGCGATTTCCCTGCAGAATATTTCACTGAGGGAAAAGGCAGTAGAGTTTGTGATTCTGAAAGTACTGTACTTAAATTTAAATATGAAACAATGGTACAAATTAACAGTTCAACACTTAATTATCCAATTGTCATCATATCATATCTTATGGACATAATATCATATCTTATATCTCATGGACATTATACTTTTGCTGACATACAAAATCTAATTTTTATCAAACCCAGCATAGCACATATAGTTTTCCAGGTGAGCATAAGAAGCACTTTGCAGAAATCAGAATGGACAATTACACCCCTAATATGTCTTCTAACTAAGGGCATGGGAAGCTTTCAAAACCAATTGCAAGGCAGTGTTATCTAGTGGGTAGACCACTAGACGGATCGTCAGGGGACCTGGGTTCTAGATTAATCTCTGTCACTGACCTACTGTGTGATCTTGGGCAAGTTTCTTCACATCGCTGTGACCCTTCATCTATTTTTTAATATTATTATTTAGCGACTATAACGTTAGGTGCTGTGCACACAGAGTAGTAGACAGGCCCTGCACTGAAGAACTTAGTTTAAAGAGACAATCCAGACATAGGGTGGGGGAAGGTATATCAAAGATAAGCAGAGGGTACAATGTGACACCAGCAAACATCATGTTAGTTCCGTTGTTTTGTTTTTTTTTCTCCTTGTGGTTTAGTAAGGAGGGGCTCAGCTAAAGGGAAGGAAGAAGAGATGCGGAAGGGAAGGGGTGGTGAGGGAAATAGGGAAGAAGATAACAGGAATAAAGCAAAGGGGAGGAGACTATGGAGGAGGGGAAGAAGAAGAGTTGGAGAAAACAGCCAGTCAGCACAGGGAAGAGAAAGTCCAGTCAAAACTGTAGAAAGTTCTCGAAAGTACTAAGGTCCCTGCTTTGTCTGCTTCTGTCCTTTCTAGGGTGGAGTCTCTGGATAACTCCTCTTTGTTGCTGTCCACATGGAAGTGAGAAGGGGAGACACATGGATCCTAGTGCCTCCAGAGGCGGGCTTTCTCTTGCCCAGTTCTGGGTCCAGGAGATACCGAAGGAGGGGAGAGGTGTCCCCTACTGGACCCCATTTTCCTCTCCCCCCCATTGTTGTAGTCCCTGATTTGGCTGTTTCTGTGCTTACCAGCTGAAGCCCTGGGAGACCTCATTGTGCTAGGTGGTGTACAAATACAGGGGGAAAAAGACTTTCCTTTCCCCAAAGAGTTTTCAATCTAAGCATAAAACAAGAGATAGCAGATGGATATAGGCAGTCAAACAGGGGAGTACAAGGAAACAATGAGATAGTATTGATCAGCACAATTGGCAGTGGTCTTATCCAGAAGTTCATCCAGAATTTTCTTCAGGAGGGGGGCCTAGATCTCTTTTCCTCCTCTGCTTTGCACCCAGCCCTCCCCATACTCCCACCCCCCATGACCTCCATAGCCGGCCCTGTGCTCTCACTCCTGCACCCAGCTTCATACACATTCCCTTTCTGCTACCCCACACCCAGCCCCATGTTCTTCCCCCCACATTTCCCTGCATCCAGCTCTGAACTGTCTCCCCTGCACCCAGCCCCACAGTCTCCCCACCCCACATGCGGCCCCAAGCTCTTCTTCAGAGAAGTGGTCAGGCAGAAGAGCTCCACCCCCCAAGAGGCTGGGGATGCAGAGGTCCTTCCTCCTTTGTTTCTCCCTGAGGACTGGCAGTGCCCAGTGCCCATGAGCATCAGAAGGACTGCAAAAGTGATGTCGCAACTTGGTTCACAGAGTTGCAGTGCCACTCAAATGTGGCCTGGCTGTCACTCCATCATGATAGAGAGGCAGCAAGGCCACATTTGATTGAGAGGAGTTGCATCCTGGTGTATGGGGTCACACCCCCATTCAAATTTGACTCAGTCAGAGATGAAGGTCTCCCCTTGTCGTGTTCCTGGTCTTAGCAGCAACCGAACCATTTTCAAGACTGTAAGATCTTCAAGGCAGGGATTCTCTCTCACTGTGGGTCTGATTCAAAGACAAATGATGCCAAAAGGAGTCTTGTCATAGAATCATAGAATATTAGAGTTGGAAGGGACCTCAGGAGGTCATCTAGTCCAACCCCCTGCTCAAAGCAGGACTAACCTCAGCTAAATCATCCCGGCGAGGGTTTTGTCAAGCCGCAGCTTAAAAACCTCTAAGGATGGAGATGCCACCACCTCCCTCGGTAACCCATTCCAATGCTTCACCATCCTCCTAATGTCCAACCTAGACCTCCCCCACTGCAACTTGAGACCGTTGCTCCTTGTTCTGTCATCTGCCACCACTGAAAACAGCCTAGTTCCATCCTCCCTGGAACCCCCTTTCAGCTAGTTAAAGGCTGCTATCAAATTCTCCCTCATTCTTCTTTTCTGCAGACTAAACAGGCCTAGTTCTTTCAGCCTCTTCTCATAAGTCTTGTGCTCCAGCCACCTAATCCTTTTTGTTGCCCTCTGTTGGACTCTCTCCAACACGTCCACATCCTTTTTGTAGTGGGGGGCCCAAAACTGGACACAATACTCCAAATGCGGCCTCACCAGTGCCGAACAGAGGGAAATAATCACTTCCCGCGATCTGCTGGCAATGCTCTTACTAATGCAGCCCAATATGCCATGAGCCTTCGATGCAACCAGGGCACACTGCTGACTCATAGCCAGCTTTTTATCCACTGTAACACCCAGATCCTTTTCTGCAGAACTGCCGACTAGCTCGTCGGTCCCCAGTCTGCAGCTGTGCATGGGATTCTTCCGTCCTAAGTGCAGGACTCTGTGGATGCCCCGTTGATGTCAATGGTTATTAGAGTAGAGCCTATACGTTTGCAAAATGCCCAGCACAGTAGGCTTCCAATCTCTTTTGAAGTCCTTAGTTGCTACTGTAATACATATAATTATAAAACAATTTATCACATTCAGAATTGACACAAACACCAGCTGTATGAAAAGTTCAGAGAGGTTTTTAATCACTTTACAGAAACCATACAAGAAAAACTCAGTCCTACTTCAAATTCTATGATTAGAACATTTATTGTACATTCACTCCTTTTTTATATACATGTTTAAAGTTTATGCTTTCCAGTTAAATGTGAAAACCTTTAACTGAAAGAAGTTTAAGTGCACCAATTTAAACTATAATCAGTCATTGAGAATTTAATTCCATTTTGCCATAAATGTCAAGTTAATGTTTTCTGTAAGTACCAAAGAAAACACCCTACTATCTCTTTAAAACAATGTTCCACACCTACTCTAATCTAATGAAACTAATTGTTCAGTTATAATGAATTTACTGAGGTGATAGACTTGGGTTTTTCATCTTTTACTTACCTCAAACCTCAGATATCGTACTGGCTGTATATGACCAAGTTCAATGACTTGCTTCAAGGGCCACATTTTGTTCTCAGTTGCACTGGTATAAATCTAGAGTAATTGACACCAATGGAGCTACCCTGGGCTTGCACAGTGTATACAGAATGGAGTGCAGCCTGCTAACGGTCATCATGGACTTGATCTATGACCTACTGAAGTCAATTAGTCTTTCCATTGACTTTACTTGGTTTTGGGTGAGCCCAATATGCATTTCATACTTAAAGCCCTTGGGACTGATTCTGATCTCACTTAACTGGGCTAGACTGAGAGTTGACTCTTAGGACATAGTAAAGGTTGCTCCTTAACTGTGCCACTCCAGAAAGAGACTTGTAACTCTCAGCAATCTAGTTCTCCCCTTGCTCCACAGAGGAAGTATTATAACTGCCAGAGTTATAGATCAGTAGCAGATTACTACACTCTTGTTGCTAGCTTAACTCTGATGACCTGTACATTGGGGAGAACAGAAACAAGACTCTGCCCCTGCCTGTCCACTCCCCACCCACTTACCTGCACAGAAAGGGGAATGGGAGCAAAACACAAAGCTGCTCTTCTCCCTGCTTTGTGACCTGCCTGGTAGGTAGCCCACATTGGGAAGAAAGGGGACACATATATTTGTACATCTCTTCTCTAGCACTTAAGCAAGAGACAGAATCTTGCATTAAATCAGGAATAATGCCACTGATTTTAATGGAGTTACACTGTTGTGAAACTAGTGAGTTTAAATCTGTCCTAATGGAGTAAACCCAGGTGTCGAATTTGGTTCTTTGTGTCTCGCTGAGAGTTTGATCCTGCACTTTTTATTCAGGAAAATGTCTCATTGACTTAAAGGGTAGATTGTCCTAATTAAGAAATGTAGCACCAGGTCCAAATGACTTCTTTTCCCAAATCATATTTTTAATTGATTAAAGGCACGGCAGGCACTGACACTTGTAATTCAGGTTACCCAGCACATTCCACCACAAGCCCACTTTTTCAGCACTTATTTCTTTGTCCAACTTGTTGCTTTATCTAGGCTGAAATTTTCCAATCTCAAACTCTTTCTCAGGCTGACACTTTCTGGAAAGTTTTCGGAAAAAACAGTTCACAGATTTCCAAGAGTAAAGTTAGGGAAAAAACAGTTTTGCAAATGTTAAACAAAAAACCCTACTCATTCTCTGGCAAAGTGTATCCCTCCTTCTTTCAAGCAGGATCTTGAAACTGGGCAGAACTGTAAATTGTTGTCTGGGAGGTGCCTAATGCTGTCACCAAGATAATCCACCCAGATCTTGTCAAATTTTAAGCCTCTGAAAATTCCTGTTTTCGTGTGTCAGGGGTGTTTGAGGCTTACTGCTAAAATCTCTAAATGCCCTATCTGTATTGAATATGCTCATTGCACCAATCACACTCTATCTACACGGAATGTGCTTCCTGGCCCCACTAACTCCATTTGCACTGACAATGCTCCCATACCCCACTGAGCCTATTACAAGGTAGGTACAGAGGTAGAGCTCCAGACAGGGAACAGACAAGGCACCAGCAACCTCACAATGTTTGGTGAAGAGAACATTGTGCTGGCCTGGGAGCCAGTAGACTGTGAATTCTGGTCTCAGCTCTTCTGCTGACTTACGCTGATCAGTCTGTGCATTTCACAGCCATTATTGTTGAGCCGTGCTTTCTACCCCACCTTCAGATGCCCACTAGCATTCCTTGTATCATTTTTACAGGTGGAGCCAATGGTAGGTTCAGCCTTGCTTCTGGCCTTCTCTAGCTCTTGAATATGTGATTTTGTAACCTCCACACAGGTTCCTTTAATATTATTTTCAGCTGCTGAGAGGGAGGGTACTCAGTAGTCACAAGATGGCACCGAGCCTTGCAGGATCAAGCCCAGGATGAGGAAATCAAAAAGCAAGGAACTCTGTAAAATACAGTCTGTGCAACAAAATATTCAAAGGCAATTAATGTTCCCTGTCTTAACAGCTCAGCTTTTATTCAGCAATAAATAAATAAAGGCTAGTAACCCAGAATATTTGGAGAGCCTTTCTCACACCTATAATTATATTTTTTGGGAAACTCAAAATTTTGACAATGATTTTTTAAAGAGTTCTTTACTTAAAGCCTTATGATCATCAAAAGGATGTTTGATGAAGTACTTCCCCCCGGGAAACATTTCCGTTAATTGGCAGGCTGAATTCTATCTGAAGCTCAAGTGAGCACTTCAGATTCAGAAGCATCAGAGCAGTAATCAAATTATTCCACTCCTCCATTCTTCCAAGAGCACAAATGGGTATGTGCATTGTCTATGTGTGTAGACTGATAGATAAAGATAATGGTGCCTAGTAATGGACCTGATGGTGTGTTATGGAGATTCTGTCCCTTCATTCCTGATGAACACTAAAGGAAAGAAACATAGCCAACAGAGGGCACTATGTTACTTAGGCAAATATCCAATAGAGGGAATCCACAGTGTACAAGGCAAAGAAAATATCTTGAGGTGTGAGGGAACCAGGTTCAGGAGGGAGCCAGAGTCCACATAGAGCAGGAACAGCAGGTTAGAGGCAGCAGCCTGGGAGTTGGCTGAAGAGAGAAGACTAGGCAGTGAGCAGCCTGAGAGCTGCGACTGGAAGAGTATGATGAAGAGTGACACATCTTGGTCAAGGAGCCAGAAGTAGCTGCAGAAAGGATACAGAGCAGCAACCTAAGGACAGGAGGATGGTGAGGAAGGTTTTTATGGAGATAACCATATCTGTTCTGCTTTGTACTGGACTGCTCTTAGGTTAGGAGCTATTTTTGATCTTCATTGTTATTGTAATTTAAAGCAGTTGTGCCCTTATAGGATATGTGCACCTTATAGTTTCTGGCAACCCCAAGGAATCTTCTATTTCTCAAAATTCAGGCATGATTATGGAGTCCACCAAGGGCTATATCCTGAAGAAACCTAGTGCTTTGGAGTGCCTACAGTGCATGCTTCTGTGTTTATTACAGATTAAGTCTGTACCAAACATCTAGAGGGGACTCATTAGCCATGGCATTCACAGCAGAATTATACAGTAGAGAGGGTTGGTTTCAGTATGAAATAGAATGTGATTATTGTAATTAAAGATCTAAAATTAATGTGGACAAATTTGCCACTGGGTGCCGGGGGAATGTCCAATCCCTCCTCAGCTGATGACTCAGCACAGTGTTTTATCTGGGATGTTTAGTTTGAGGGATTATGAGGGTTTAAGTTTAAGACATGTATTTATATGTAGTGTGATATATATAGCTTCATAGGTATAGACCTAGATAGGTATAGATATATAATATTGTCTGAGTATGGAAAAGGGGAAAGCCATTTATTGCTATGGGGATATCATCTGCATCCCTTTCAGCAACCTATCTGATTTTATGGTCAACGATAAAGTTATAGCTATCTTGTAGTTATAGCTAAACATTAATTCAGTTCTCTCCTCATTGGTGCTTGTTGTCAGAAATTATCCCACACTGCCAAGGAATATTTTCACTGATTTAATAGAATGATAAGAGTTCAAGGTCAGAATGGACCAGATCACCAGATCATGTAGTCTGTCCTCCTGTATATCATAGACCACCAGCGCCACCCAGCCACCTGCACATTAACCCAACAACTGAAGTTAGTCACTTGAAGGTTGTAATACTTTGTCTGAGTAATTGTGTGCCACAGGAAGAGAATAGGAGGGATTGAGGTGCACCAATGCCTGAGAGTTCTGCAAAGATAGTGAATCGATCAAGTGAGCTATAGCCATGTGACCTGGCAAGTGATCTACATCCTATATTGCAGAGGAGGGCAACCTTCTACCCCCCAATTTACTGCCAATCTGACTGGGGGAAAATTCCTTCCCAACCCACATATGGCAATCAGTTAGACCCTGAGCACATGAAAAAGAACCAGCCAGCAGGTCAAAAGAGAATTCTCAGTGCCATCTCACAGTCCTGGCCCATCCCATCCAGTGTCCCATCTCTAGTTGCAGTCATTTCTGATACTTCAGAGGAAGAAGACAAAACAAGCCAACCAAAATAACCTCCACCCCCAAATTCCTGCTTCAAAAAAACACACAAACCCCTTCCACCCAAACAAACAATCACCACACCAGAATACATTGTGTAAAAATATCCCTTCCTGATCTCTGCAGGTGATCAGCTGAAGTTATGAAGCATGAAATATTAGGAGTATAAAACATGAATTGGAAGGGACTCCCCTAGGGCAGCCAAGACCTGCCCCTCACTAGTAAAAGCAACCCTGTCATGCAATCCCATTAATAAATTTGTTGAGCTCACTATCAAATCTAGTAAAATAATTGCCTTCATAACTCCTATTGGGAGGCTGTTCCATAACGCTATGCCTCTGAGGGTTAAAAACCTTCATTTAATTTCCAACCTAATTTATTCATTGCCAGTTAATAGCCATTTGTTCTTGTTACAACATTGTCCATTAGACTAAATATCTCTTCACCATCTCTTGTGTTTACCCCACCCTCCAATATATTTATAGAGAGCAGTCATATCCCTTATCAGCCCTTGTTTTGCTAGATTAAACAAGCCAAGCTCTTCTGGTCTTCCCTCATAAAATATGCTCTCCATGCCCCTGATGGTAGCCCTTCTCTGATCCCATTCCAGTTTGAATTAATTCCTCTCTCTTGAACACGGGAAACCACATTTGTATGCAGTATTCCAGATGAGGTTTTCCCAGTGCCTTGTAGAATGGCATTAATACTTTTCTATTTGTACTATCATGCCTAATGCCTAATACTTCCTAGAATCACAGTTACTTTTTTTTTAAACCACATCGCTGATCAGTCAATCAGACCAATCAATGATATATACAGACATCACAACCCACCGTATTGTGTATATATATAATTAATCTGGCTTTCCAGAAAACATCTGTTACTAAGTGTGGTTTGACTTTCCTCCACTCCTCATCATAACCATCTGTCATCTGCCTTCTATGCTGAATTAATTACAGAAATTTAAACAGCTGATTTAAAACAAGCCACAAACAAGATTACTTTCTGGTGAGATCAGTTTATGAATAAAATGCATATTCCTCCTGGGAAGACAGTTGTCACCAATAAGATTCAATCAGTCAGCTTGTCCACGAACATCTGGAGAAGGTAAATATGGCGGTAAATTCTGTGATGTATAGAAGTACATGATATTATGACTGAACCTAACTTCTCTCAGAACATAAGAATCTACACACAGATTAATGCACAGAAAAGATACATTCCGTATTCAATCCCCACTCTCTCCATGCATCTGGGGCAGAAGAGGTCCTTGAGTGATGTCTCTTTGACACATTCACTAAGAAAACATAACTCCCTCAGAGCCAATGGAAATGTACTGCGTCCATCAGCTGAGTCAGTGCAGCCTATGGAGACCTGGCTGTAGTTTAAAACTGCTGTCTGATCAGAAAACTCAAAGGGAAGGTAGTGATGTATTTTCCTTTTAGACTTCTCTTCTACTTAATTCTCTGAAGGCTTCTCTTATCCCTTTTTGGCATCTTTATCAATACTGAAGTATTACAGGGAAAAGTAGGCACACAGGGGTGGAGTCTCCACTCTTATTCCAGTTTTGTTCCAGTATGAGTCTGTTGCTTTCAGTGGAGTTACACAGACACAAAACTGCAATAACATAATGCAGAAACTGCCCCACTGTTCTCTCTATTTATACATATGAGCAACTATATCATTTTTGTAGTCATTAACAATAAAGATAGCCAGACCATTTCCATTAAATGAGAAGCTCCAAACTAACACATCTGAACTTCCAGCTCTTTTTAGAAGTGACTTAACACTGAACTTTATGAGCTTCAGAAATGTCCAGATGATGTATCTGTTTCATTTTTGCTTTGTTCCTGACCCAGGTGGCAGGTAGGACCAGAAACAGAAATGCCAGAAACTATTTTACAAGTGTTTTCATGCTCAGGATAAGCTTCTGAACCAAACTTAAACTCCAAACCACTTGAGTAACATTCATCATGAATTCCTATGATTTAATGTGCAGCATATTAGACCATGAGCTAATGTTGTATAATTAATGAACTCAGGGAAATCAAATATAAATAAAACTTGATTTCTCTGTAACACTATAAAAATGAAGGCATTAAAAGAAAGCAAACTGGAAATACTTGTTCAAGTAAGATTTTTTTCCCCTCCATGTCTCTACTTTTATAGTATATCCTGATTACAGAAATTCCCTGATTTTGTTACTGTGACAGTCTGTATCCCTTTATTCACCCCTTATCTTATTGTAATAACCATTGTACAAAGCATGCCTAATGAGGTATCATTTGAAAACTCATAATTTTCTGATCATTATTGCCCTGGTAAAATATATGTGGAAACATTATATGTGAAGTTTTAAGATTCCACTGTATGGTGTTACTAAAACATGTCCCAAGTCTGGGGAGTGACCAAACCAATTCCTCAGAGACAAATGGAAAGTTGATGCTTCAACTAAGTAAACAAGTCCAATGGGCCATTGTCTGCTAATTGGCTATTCATTGGCAGGGAAAAAAATGTGCAAAAATATACATCTTAGTAAAAAGCACCATGGAATTTCTATCCACACAGTCTGCTCATCACTAGGTTCCCAGCTGGAAATCTTTCTCAAAGGAAGGAGACAATATAAAAAAGAGGGGTAGATACACAAAGATTCCCTACCTTTCTCTCTTCCCACCGCATTCACGACACCTGAAACACAAAAGAAACAGAACCGAACTGGAGTGGGAGGGATACTGACTGAAAGAAGCCCAGCTAGTAGAACTGATGAAATGTGGTGAGAGAAACTTTGCTTTGAATTTACCCTAGTTTGTTAAGTTAGGCATTAGTTGTGTTTAGCCTTTATTTTTCTTGTAACCAGTTCTGGGGTTTTTGCCTCATTACTTCTGTCCACTCAAAATCTCTCTCTTTGTAGTTAATAAACTTGTTTTATTGTTTTATTTAGAGCAGTGAGTTTGAGTTGAAGAGTTTGGGAAACTCCATTTGGGATAACAGGATTTGTGCATATAATTTCTATTAATAAAAAGACAGACTTTATATGAGCTTGTATTGTCCAGGAGAGGGCTGGGTACTAAAAGACGGGGGAAAGTCTGGGACTGGGAATGTACTAGGTCCCATTACTTAAGCCTGCAGTGCACTTAAGGCTGCTCACAGACATAATTGTGGGTGCCTTACATGCTGAAAGCTGCTTGTGAGCCATCCAGGCTTGAGGTTACCACAGCAAAGCAGTGAAAGGACACCCCAGGTAAGAAGGCTGGGGTGACACACCTATTCATCAGCCTAAATTGTACCGTGGGTATGTCACAGTTACTTGTACAAAAGTATTACCTGATTTTTATGTCAGTGGGGCTACTCATGGGGGTAAGTCTTCACTGGCAGAAGAGCTCCTGGGTCTTCCATCCTCTACCTTTGAAACCATATTAAGAGACTGTAAACATGTGTCTGGGCTACTTCCAATTCCTCATTTACTCTGATGAAAAAGTTATCAGCCCTTTCACAAATTGCCAAACAATTATTCTGTTTATGATTTCCTGGCTACAGTATAATTTCCACTCTTTCAAATCTGATATTTTTTGTTAAAGATTGTGAGTTGCTTTGATCTCTGAGATAAAAGTAAATTTCCCTGCATGTATCTAATGATGTCTCTCCTGCTTTTTTTTTTCTTTCTCCTGTCTAACAAAACAACTGTATTCCACTAACATTTCAAAATATGGAACCATCATTAAGAGTAATACAGAGCAGTCGTTTGGTTCTAAATAATGTTCTCTTAATATACAAAAAGCACATCAAGAGAACATTAGTAAGGACACGCCAAGTCAAGCACCCACAAGTTAGGAAATGCCAGAATTAAGGTTGTCCGTGCAATCTTAGTCTGTCCCTTTTGTGGGTATGCATCATGAAACATTCTTTAGTTGCACAATCACATATCTTTGTTCCACAAGGACACCTATCTCATTCAGTGTGCAAGATGGACGGTGCTCACTTAATGAGCAGCATTTCATTATTTTATTTTCTCCTTGTTGTTCAGTGTGTGGCCCCAGGCCTTAATTACTGCACACAATTCAAGCCCTACTATGAAGACAGTTATTAATTTCCTCATGGTTGTTCCTGTGATGCTCATCAATATAGTATCTAAGTGATTCACAAACATTCATTAATCTATCTTCACAACACCCCTGGGGAATGAGAGTTAGTATTATGCCCCTTTTTCAGATGGGGAGCTGAGGGCCAGAGAAATTAAGGTAAAAACTATCACTAATAGTTGTTTGTGTGTAATTTCCTAACTTTTTAGGTAAGTAAACTAAAAATAAAAGCCAAAAGTCAAAAATAGAAATTCCACTTTGTGAATTCATATTAACACCCAAAAGGCTCATCAGGCGTGCTGGGGCATTTAAATCCAACATACAGACCCCCGCCTCTTGAGCTAATGGAGTATCAGCAGCAGTAGTAGAGCAGCTTGCGTAACTTACGTTGACTTCCTAACTTTTGTTCTGTGCACCATCTCCACTACACTGCGCCAATGGGAAATGCGTACCAGTCGACGCAGCACTGTGCTTTATCTGGAGGGGGTTTTAGCAGATCAACTTCCAGATCAATTGAGTGTTTCTTCACTACCACTCAATTAAACTGGGTAAATCGATCTGACATAGCCTCAGTCTCAGACTCTGCCACTCCAATGGCCCCTCCTGCCACGTCCTCTCTAACCTGTCCCAGCCTAGTTTCTTTCCCACTCGTGGCTCCTTGTACCAGTCCCATTCTCCTCACTTACCAGGTCCTAGTTTCCACTCCTCTAGCTTCTCATCCCCGTTCCAATATCTTATTCTGAGCCTAATTTTTCAGATTACTTAGAGCAACACAGTATAGAATACTTTCTGCCATTGTGTACCTGCCATAAATGGGAAAAACCTATCACTGCCAAATAACTAACCACTAGAGTTTGTTGGGAATTTTTTGAAAACCATTTTCCCATTGAAAAATGAATGCATATATTGTTTGTTGTGGAGGTGGCTTAAAAAGTTTCCTATGCCCTGTCCCATATAGGGACAGTCACAGTTTAGTCCAATACATTTAAAACATAGTGTACCATCATGAGCAATGGCAACAAAGCCTCTTACCAGCAGGTCAACATATATATATATATATAATTACTGTTGTTGATATTAAAAGCTATTATGAATGACATCTCTAGCCTATTGCTGAATTTCTGTAACTAAAGAAAATGTTTGCTATACTTTCAAAGTTTTAACTTAGAAATAAGTACTAAAACTCTGTGCCCAAGTCTGATTTTATTTTCCACATTCTATCCTGTTTATTTATGATTCCTGTTGAGCAAAACACTGCATAATGACTTAGGTTGTGCTCTCAGAGAAAAGTAGGGTTCTGCTACATGCTGACATTTATACAGTTTTACCACATGGCACATATACAGTAGACTGGAGAAATTAGTCTCAGATTTATAAACAAAACTTCTTACACAAGTGAGTTATTGCAGTTGAATGTGGATGGCGTTTAATGGGAACGCATATGTTAATTCTAAATAACCTGTAATGCTAACTGTGATGGCACACTTCTCTCCACCATTAGCAAGACTGATTTTGCCTTGGAGTGTTTCTACTCAACAGAAGTACCCTTTGGATAAGTTGAAAAAGTTATCAGGCATGTAGCGTAAATGAGCAGAGAAGATGCTGGGAGATGCAGGAAAGCTGTAATGTGCCACAGAAAAACATCTGCAGTATCCAAAGATGCTAAGCAATCATTTGTCAAAATAAAATGGTGGTATATGACTGCCACTGCCAAGCCTTTTTTTTCAATTGCTTAACAACACATTGGGCTTGAGAAGAGGATTAAAAAAGTTAAGAAGCATTGCACTGAACTTATGATTTGCTGGTCATTTTTCATGGAAAAACACAGAGGTTCATAAAACAAGAGTAACTCTGCTAAATTCATAGTTACCCCAGTGAAAAAATGAAGTGAGAACAGAATCAGGCTTTGATTAATTATAGGATAGCTGTCAATATGCAAGAGTATGCAAGGCAATTTGTAGATAACAAAGTGCCCAAACAAAGAAGAGAAGTTTCATAACAAGCACATCAAAAATAATTCGGAGTGTATTCCAAATGCCCTGAACAATAGGTCTAACTACCTTTGAGAACTCAGGGAAGACATGTGAGGCACCAGGGGACTGGAAAAGGACAAACATAGTTCTTTTCTTTAAAAAAGGGAACAAAGAGGACTGGGTAATTATAGACTAATCAGCCTAATTTGAATACTCAAAAAGATATCTAAACAATTAATTTGTAAGCACCTATAGGATAATTAGAGATAGGTAGAGGATAAGTAATAGCCAGCGTAGATTTGTCCAGATCAAAACATGTCAAATAAACATATTTTCCTTCTTTGACAGGGAGACTGGCCCAATGGATAGGGGGAAAGCAGTAGGTGAGATATATCTTGATTTTAGTAAGACTTTTGACACAGTCCTACATGACATTCTCAAAAGCAAACTGGATTAAATTACTATAAAGTGGGTGAACAACTGATTGAAAATCCATCATAGAAGAGTAGTTATCAGTGGTTCACTGTCAAACTAGAAAGCAGTCTCATGGAGCGCCACAGGGGTTTGACATGATACTACTATTCAATATTTTAATTAATGACTTGGATAAAGAAAAGGAGAGTATTCTTATGAAACTTGTAGTTGATAGCAAGTTGGGAGGGCTACAAGCACTATGGATGACAGGATTGGAATTCAAAATGATGTTGATAAACTGGAGACTTGGTTTGAAATCAAGACAATGAAATCCAGTAAAGACAAAGTAGTACACTTAAGAAGAAAAAAGCAAATGCTCAAATGCAAAATAGGGAATAACTAGCTAGTCAATAGTATTGCTGAAAAGGATCTGGGTTCTAATGGATCACAAGTTGAATATCATCAGTAAGTGTACAATATGATGCAGCTAAAAAAAGGCAAATATAATTCTAGGATGTATTAACAAGGGTGTCGTATATGAGACACACGAAGTAATTGTTCCAATCTTCTAAGCATTGGTAAGGCCTCAACTATACTTTGTGTCCTTAAAGCACCACTCTTTCACAAAGATGTAGAAAAAAGAGAGCAACAAAAATGATAAAAATTTTAGAAAACCTGACCTCTGATGAAAGATTTAAAAAACTGAGCATATTTAGTCTTGACAAGAGAAGACTGGGGGGGGACCTGGTAATAGTCTTCAAATATATTAAGAGCTGTTATAAAGAGGAAGATGATCAGTTGTTCTCCATTTAGATTCATTAGGCTTGTCCATTAGGTAGGACAAGAAATAACGCCCTCAATTGCAGCAAAGGAAATTTAGGTTAGCTATTAGGAAAAACTTTCCAACTATAAGGACAGTTAAGCATTGTAACAGGTTACCAAGGAAAATTGTGGAATTTCCATCATAAGAGGGTTTTAAGAACATATTAGACAAACACCTGTCAGGGATGATCCAGGTATATTTGGCTGCCTTAGCATGGGAGGCTGGACTAGATGACCCTCTGAGGTCCCTTCCAGCCCTACATCTCTATTATTCTATTGTGCAAGACAAAAGAAGTTTAATTGAACCACAGCATCCAGAAGAAAAGAAATCTTGTCACATTAATGTTTGAATCTCCTGCACCACTGATAGTTTCTTGGATCACTATCACTCCCTTTTTCCCCACCGTTATGAATACTCCTATGGTCACATTATTTCCTTTGTCAGAGCTCCACACAGCGCAAAAAGGGATGAGACAAATGCGTCAATTACAGTTTTCTGATTTTAAGGGAGCACTTGTTTGTGGGTTCATGTATTTTTCAGTGCAAAACAAGGTTCAATAAAGCTGATAACTATGCATCTCACTATAGAGTTCTCAGCTTTTTGATTCAAGAAGCTCTTAGTAACCTATAACACAATAATAATGCTAGAGATTTCATGTCTGAAATTCTCTCTTTTGTTATATAGTGTATGCATTCATTTAATATAAATTTTCCTTTTCTACTCTGTTTTAGTAAAAATTCATGGGTTTTGTAGGAGCAGTACTGGAAATAACAGCTACCTTGCTCAATAATTGTGTTGTTCATGCCAAACAAGATGTCATATGCTGCAAAAAAAAACCAAAAAAACAAAAAAAAAAACCCAAAAAACCAGATTATTGTTTTGGCAGCTTAAACTATCTAAGACTTTTTTCTTTTGATATCAAGTTTTTCAAAGTGCTTTAACTTTGCCAAAACAATGTGGCAAGCTTACAAATAAAAAGCTGGACAGATCTTTGAAATCAACTCCAGGAAAGTTTGGATGTGTGTTAGGCATGGGCCTTTTTTTTTAGTTTTGCTCAGACGTCCATACACGTTATTTATGTATTTATTTTCTTGCTAAAAAACACCCATTGCATTTTTCTCCACGTTTTATGTGTAGGGTTTTTTGTTTTAAACTAACGCGATTGGTTAACAATTTTAACTACAAATAACAGGTTACACTCTCCCTGTCATCAACATAGACCAAAACCCTCTGGCCCCTCTCCTAGGGCAAAAAACCTGAATAAAAAATGGTGGAGAGGCGCTTTACATGGTGCCCTAAAGCTTAAGTATAGCCAAGCTGTATCAGACCAATAGGGAATGTGGATTCCAGTATTAAGGGCCCTTCTATCAATCTCCAGATGCTGAAATCTGGAGAGTATTAGCTCAAGTATAGCAGCTTGTCCCAGTTGTTCTGGAACATGGGGTAAGGAGAGATCTTCTAAACAGCTAGGAAGCAAGTCAGATGGGGCTTAGAGATCAATATCAAAACCTTGCATTGGAATCAGAAATGAATAAGATATTAATGTAATCTTTGGAGCACTGGTGTTATGTATTCCCTATACTGATGGCTATAAAAAAACCCATAATATCCACTGCAGTGCCAGTGGGCTGTGGGTAATGATCACTAGTCTAGAAAAGTGGATTATTTAACAACGTTCTTATCAAGCAGAAAACGAGTTTATAAAATGCCAATTGATTCTTTATTTTAAAGGATGAGACTCTCCTGCATACTTGGAGCTCCTTTAATTGTAGCAGTGATTTCTTCTCACAGTTAAGAAAGCCATTAAAGGGCATATTTGTGTATGGGTGTAATGGGTACATATACAAAATATCCACACATTCACTGTGCTTGAAAGTATCTTGTGCAGACATTTTATGTGTGCAAAATGAGTAAACGAGCAATAGCTGGGTGCACAGTTACCAGATGTGCAAATATTTTCAAGCACAGGGGGTGCATTGTTTCTGCCCTAGTCTGAAAATTTGCTCTGAAATCGGTACTTCTGTGCATTAAAGAAACATATGGCATCTTTCATTCACAGTTGCTTTTTGGTCTTTGTGAAGTAGGGATAGACAGATGCTGAGATATTCAACCTGTCTGGCTGCCTAAATAGTTTTCAAAATACATAATCCACACATAGGTACATTATTTATCTTCCTGGAAGTACTGCCTCTGAAAGATATCACTTGCCAGAATGATGTAGTGAGAATGGAAAATGTGTTCTGCTTCAGGTACCTGCTTCAATGCACTCTCTTAAAGTTATTGATATGGGACTGAGGCTGCAGAGGAACACTAGACCAAGGCCTTTTTGATGCTAGAGGCAGGCAGTAGTGTGACCATCTGGTGTTCAGCCTTTTTCAAAATCATCATGGGAAAAATAAAATACTGACAGCATCAGTGGAAAAGCTGGTGGGGGGGGGAAAGACAGTTAGCCCTTCATTCCAGAAATTGTACAGCAAAGATGGCCATTGATAAAGCCTAGGAGGAGATACAATAAGCACAGTTCATCTAAACATGATTTTTAACACCGGAATAAATAAAAATAAGCAATAATACCACCTTCCTAGAAATTTTTGTCCAAGGCCAAAATGGGTATTAAACTCCTTTATCGGGAGTGTATGATATTGAGGTCCAGGACACCAGAATGTAAATCTAATCTGTTAACAGAGAGATCATTCTAAAGAGTTATGTATTCAAATAATCTTTCCCTGGCTGGGAACAGAGAATGATTCTGCAGCCAGCTGTGAGAACACAATCACTTCTCTCTCTCTGACTTCCTCAAAGCTCTGACTTTGCACCTTCATTTACCAGTGTGACCCCTTCCACCTATTTAGAGTCTAATCGATTTAAATGATGGGAACAAGAGTCCATCCTAGCAAACCCAGGTGCACAATCAGAGCCTATAGACAATTGTTCATAAATAAATGTAGGAAAATCAGTTACATTTGATATAGCTTTTTGATTAGATGTTCTTGTTCCTTGTGACTCATGAGGCAATCCAGTGTTTCCACCTCCGTCTGGCTAATGCCATCTTTCTTGCTCTATTGAGCCTGTTTCCATGACAGTAACATCTTTCTCAATGGTTTTCTTATACGTCATCTGTTGTCCTCCCCTTTTCTGTCTTCCTTCAGGTGGTATCCAGTCAAAGAGTTGTCTAGGAATATGTTTTGGGGTTTTTTGACATCCATACAACATGCCCAAGCCTTCTTTCTTGAATCATTATCTCTACAGTTTGTTGGCCAGTCCTTTGTAGCACGGTAGCATTAGTTATTTTATCTCACCAGTGGATACTGAGAATTCTCTTCAAGCATCTCTGATGGAAATCATTATTTCCCATTGTGGGCTTCTAGCATTTGCCAGGTTTCAGAGGCATATATTAATGTGAGTATTGCAATGACATTGTATGCCTTTATCCTGGTTCTTGTTTGAATCTCGATATTTCTCCAAATATTTACCAGGATAAAAAAAGCTCCACTTGCCTACCTAATTCATGCTCCTACCTCCTTTCTGGAGTTGGCCATTAGCACTGATTGTGCTTCCATGATGTACAAACCCATTAGCCATGCTGTATTCTTCACTATCAAATCACATAGTCACCATAATTGCTGTGTAACAGGTTCCCACTCACTGCTAATGCACCTCCTCATATCTAGGTCTGGAAAAGGGGCTCTCACTGCATCAGGTTCCCTCTTCTGCTGGGCTACTTGCTCTTCGATACTTTCTCTTCTGGTAACTTGGCCCTCCCGCCAGGTCACCGTTTAGTCCACCCCTTCAGGAGTTATGAATTCCATTGTGCCACTTTTCAGTGGCTGGCAGAAGAACCTGGGCCCATCCAGTACACCTGATTCCAGCTCGGGGACCTATAACCAGCAATTCAGTCTACTCAGTCTCTTTCCCTGTTGCTGTTTCCCTGGGTTCCTTCCTATCAGCCTCTCTATTTTCTTTTGCCTTTTCTGGGTTTTCCACTGGAGATTAAACTACTCGTGGCTACTTCATCCCCCTTCCCAGTCTCATGCCAGACTCCTTTTTCCAGGGCATGTTCTCCGAGAATTTCTCCTTGTCCCTGATGGCCCCGTCTCCTTCCCGGGAATGGCTGCAGCCTCCTTTCCTTGTAGCCCCCTTCTGATCTCCACTTCTTGGTTTCATAGTGCTGTCCCAGCCCTTCCCCAGCTGACCTTCAAACTCAGTTAATCTTGTCCCTTCCTCTTGAAGATGATACAAAGTAACATAGTTGGCCTCTCAGGCCCTCATTAACCCTATTGGTGCTGGTATGGGGTGCACACCCTATCACACGCTGACTCCTTCTTCAGTGATCATGACTTTCATTTTATTTTGGCTGATGCTTTATCCTATGTAGATGATCTCACATTTGACAATAATAGAGGTCTTTTTCATGGCACTGACCTCTGTATCCAAGAAAACACTGTCATCTGCAAAGTCAACATCTTGAAATGTTCCTCTACTCCACATAACGCTTGTATCTTCCTTTGGTGTTGCTATTTGTATCATCTAATCTATGATAAGGAACAAAAGACGGGGCGTTAACGTGCAGCCCGTCTGCAATCCAATGATGATATCAAACCAATTGATCTTTCCGTATTCTGTCCTTGCACAACATTTTGAACCCTCATATAGCATCATGATCAGTGACACTATCTTTCTGGGAAGCCTATAGTGTTGCAAGATCTTTCATGGCAGCTCTTTGTGAATGGAATAAAAAACTTTAATGAAAGCTATTAAGTTAAAAACTAAATTTCTCTGGTAGGCGAGATCTTTCTTGAAAAATAATTTCAGGGTCAAGATGTCATCTACATGCTATCTCTTCAGTCTAAAGCCTACTTGTTCAGTAGGCAGTTTTTCCAGCCGTGACCAGTTTGATTCTGTTCAACAGTATATTGCAGAACTCTTTTCTGGATACCAAAGCAATGTTGTTCGTCACCAATTATCACACACCAGTTGATTGCCTTTCTTTAGTAATTTACAGACCACTCCTTTCTTCCAATCCTCTAGTCTTTTGGGTTTATGAGGCTTGCAGCTTCAGATTTCTTATTTAGGAATAAAAAAGAAAATTCTAGCACTCAATAAATAAGACAAATATTTATTTTCCTTGTGCACCAACATATATGCAAATTGATGTAAACTGTCCTATTCATAATGGTGTGATCATGGTGAGAAGGAGTACATTTTATTTGGGAAGAGAAGGGGTAGTTAAAATTGTTCTACAGGTACTCCTGAAAAAAATGATATGGCCGACTCTGGGTACTGGGTGATGAGGGAGAACTGGCTGGCACAAGGATAGAATAAATACTGTATGCTATATTAAGTATTGACTTGATATTGACTCATTCCATGCTGGAGTTTAGACAGTCAGATACCGACAGACTCCTAAAATTGAACCTTTTATTGAAAATCTTGCAGCACTCTTATGAAAAAGTTGTTACAGTCATTAGTTATTATTTTGTCAGTTAATAATGGTTAGTCATCCAGCCACCAGCTTTCAGCAAGTATAATTTTGTATTATAGAAAAGTTTACATCATATGATTTGGAGTAACCTCCAAAATGAAATCTGTCTTTCTATTGAATATCTGTGGGAGAACAGACAAGAATGATACATTTGCAATCAACAGAGAGAAGGCAAATTCTTTTGTAATCACCAGAGAAGCTCTTTTTGGATCTTAGGAAGTAAATACCAGCTTCTCATTCTTAGTGATATGCTAATTATCCATGCATAACTGTTTACTTATAAATATGGAAATGTTTGGTTAATTAATATATTAAATTAATCATAACACATTAAAACATTAGTGACTATATTGTTGCATTTAGCTACAGCTTTTAGTAGAGTGGGTGTAGAGCTACACTGGTGTGAAAAAATGGTATGACAACCCTGGATACCAGCTCATGGTGGCACATCTCTCCCAGACTTCTGTGGTGTAAAAGGACAGTATAAAGATTTTCTGCAGTGCGCCCTTCCAAATTCCTAGGCTGATGTACATAGAGGATAGGTCCATGGGCACAAGTTCTCTTCACCCCACCATGTCTCCTTTCAGTTATTTGTCTCCTTAGGGAGCAGTCTTTTCACATATCCAAGTGCAAGGACTGTGTTTATCGCTAGCCCTTCCTCTGCAAAGAGGCCTGGGACTAGGGTGACAAGATGTCCTAATTTTATAGGGAAAATCCAATATTTAGGGCTTTTTCTTATATAGGTGCCTATTACACCTCACCCCCAGCCTGATTTTTCACACTTGCTATCCTATTTGGGACATTCGGTGAATTAAATATTTTAAACAGGTGTCATTTGATTAATTATTTTCAAGACAATAGGTCCAGTTGATTGATTACTGAACACACACACATCTGTAAATATTCATTTACATTTTGAAATTAATAACACAACTGTATTAATGACTCATTTGTGTTCTTTCATTGGGGTTGTTCTAGCTAATGATTTTGCTGGCATGAATGTTCATGAAAGCAGTGAATTTTAAGCAAATAGTAGAAAACAATTGTAGAAAGCAAACTTGAATTAATAAATGCAAGTATTCACACTGGAAATTTGATTCCAAGAGTTACACTCATCGAGTCAGGGAACAGGGGCACATCACATGACCTGTACTTAACACTCAAAACAGCTCTGTATTTGAATATCAAATCCTTACAAGGAAATGTTCACATATGAGCTGCAGTTAAATAATTCATAAGAGAAGTTGTCTGGTGAACCTATTTCAAATAAAAAATGTATGTGTGCAAGTTCCTCTTGTCCGATTTGGTTGATACAGTTCAGCACCTCAGCCAATGTTTAGTTGAGATGGGGAAGAATGGCTAGCTGAAGTTCAACCTAGATAAGAAGTGATGGTGTTGGGCTGGGAGAAGCAGCCAGAAGAGATGGCAGAGGTAACGTCAATCCCATTGACTGAAGGAGTGTGCTACTATTATTTACTAGTGTTCACAGTGAAGGGGTGATTTTAGACCCCCAGCTGCTGTTTGCTGATCATATTACAGAAGACACCCGATCAGCTTTTTACCATCTGAGTCTCGCTAGGAAGTTGTGACCTCTCCTTTCAGATGCAGAGTTGCCATTGTTATCCATGTTTTGTTATCTCAAGATTAGAGTATTGCAATATGCTAAATGGGACTATACCGTAAAACCATTTAGAGACTGAAGCTTGCGCAGAATGCAGAGGATCACTTAGTGAGTGAGGCATCTTGCTAGGAGCATATGGCACCAGCCCTCTGGGATCTGCATTGGCTACCCATTAATCCCTGAGTGGAGTTTATGGTTTTGGTTACTACTGATAAAGACCTACCTGAAGGATCACCTCTCTCCCCATTCCATACTGCCACAGGTGCAGTCAAGAGAGATTTTCAAGCTGAGAGGGGGGCAGCCAACAGGTAATTTTCTATAAGGGCCTGAGATGCAAAACTTGCTTTCCCTTTTGGTCTGAAACAGGCTGAATATGGTGCCTTTCCAGGCATGCTGCAAAAGACTTTCCAGGCATGCTTCTTTAAGAACATTTTTGGAAAGGGCTGAAGGCATGCTCCCCGGGTGATGAATGGGGCGAGTAGTTGGCTGGAGGAGTTCCTATGGAATTGATGATTTTAATGCTGTTCAGATTTAGATTATTTGTATTTATTATATAACAAGTTATGTTAGGCCCAGAGCCTTGGATAGGCTTCTTTATCATTTTAAATCTAAATAAATGCATTAAATAAATTCAAGACAACTGAGAT
>ML675601.1:60942204-60996188 GCA_007922155.1 Mesoclemmys tuberculata | reverse complement strand
TGAGATCTAGGGCAAAATTTTGGAACGCACCTACGTCCCATTTTCACCGTGGACATACGCACTTAGGAATCTAATTTCCATTTCTTTGAATGACACTTAGGTTCCTAAGTCTCTTCTGAAAAAGGTGCTTGGGCTTCTAAGTATTTTTAAAATTTTACTGCTGTTCATAACAATTTTCAAATGTCAGAAGAGGTGAAATTACCTGATAATGTCATAAATTAGTTGTAGAGCAATAATAATAAGTAACCATTGTTATAATGTCAAAATTATCACCAATTAACTAGCAAATATCTTGCAATATTACCAATAACAGGTCTTGATACTACAGCGCAATCCACATAAATGGACCCCTGAGCCCATGTACAGTCCTATCAGTTCATCCTATTGGGTCACTCTATCGTGGTCATGGTGAATAACGGCCCTATATTTTAAATGGAGCCTTGATTTGTAAGTGCTCTATCTTGTAACAGGTCATTTGAGATGGGATCCATTTGGCAATGGAGCTGTTATTACTGAGATGCTGCCAAATGAGTTGCCTTACCACAGATGCATTGGGCCCTTAATTTAAAGCAATGCATTATATGTTTAAAGAAAAAAAATGACAACTTTGTATAAATCTTGTGGATTGTGCACTCCAGAAAAGCATGCTGGGAATTTCAGCATGACAATTGTATAGTTCTGAGAATAGAAAAAAAGAAGAAAATCACTCAGTTATCTAATTTGCAGAACAAAGCTTTTATTTTTAGAGCATTTTTGCAGCAGGACCTTCATGGGGAGGCTTATTTAATGACACCATTAGACATCATTTCAAGAACTCCAGCTATACTCAATTTTAAAAGAATTCTAATATGATGTTTTAAATCACTGCTGTTGTTTGGAGAACCTGAACTTTTTCACAGGAAAAAAAAATTTGTGCTTGTGTGTATGTAATGTATGCATGTATTTTCATATTTGCTGTCTGTCACACACACACACACTTTCAGCATTAACATGCAACACACACCCACAATACCTCACAGAATAAGAATGTAAGAATGGTCATATTGGGTCAGACCTATGGTCCATCTAACCCAGCATCCTGTCATCTGACAGTGGACATTGCCAGATGCTTCAAAGGGAATGAACAGAATACGTCAATTATCAAGCGATCCACCCCATCACCCAGTCCCAACATCTAGCAGTCAGAGGCTTAGGGACACCGAGAGCCTGGGGTTAAGTCCCTAACTAATAGCCATTGATGGATCTATCTTCCATGAACTTGCCTAATTATTTTTTTAACCCAGTTATACTTTTGGCCTTCATAACATCCTGTGGCAATGAGTTTCACGGGTTGACTGTGTTGTGTGAAGAGGTTTATTTCTTTTATTTCTTTTGAACCAGCAACCTATGAATTTAATTGGATGATCCCTGGTTCCTGTGTTATGTGAAGGGATAAATAACACTTCCTTATTCACTGTCTCCACACCATTCATGATTTCACAGCCTTCTATCATATCCCCCCTTTCTACTTCTAAAAGAGTCCCAGTCTTTTTAATCTCTCCTCCTTTTGGAACCAGTTCCATGCCCATAATCATTTTTGTTGCCCTTCTCTATACTTTTCCATTTCTGATATATCTCTTTTTTGAAATGGGGCCACCAGAACTGCACGCAATATTCAAGATGTGGGCGTACCATGGATTTATATAGTGGTATCTGATATTTTCTTTCCCAGTCATCCAATTTAGAGCAGGTCTACACTAGAAGAGCTACATCGACACAGCACCACCGATGCAGTTGCGCCGCTGTAGCACATGTGGTGAACATGCTGTATGCTGATGAGAGAGATCATTTCAATGGAAGTGATCCCTTCAATGGAAACATATTGTGCATCTTTTTATTAGATGGCTGCTAGCCTCTTGTTATTGAAGGGTATTATTCTGATTGTGAAATGAGTTGAATTAGTTCTATGAATCTTGGAGAATATAGTATTATTATCTGTATGTTATGCTATGTGACAATTAGCCTGGAAACAGGGGCTATGAAGATTTGCATGGTAATGAAGCACTCTTTCAAAGAGGTGTCAAAAACAATCAAAGAGGCTAATGAAATTTTATGCAAACCACCTGCTAGTCACCTTCACTTCATTTAAATGCCTTTGGAGGAAATAAGAGAACCTTTTTTGTATTAAACACAAATTAGCATGCAGATAAACACAGACCAAACAATAAGTAATGAACAGAAACAATAGGAGGGGAAAAAACACTTGTACATAATAAAGATTAAGCATAGTTGGTGTATAATCAGAAAAACACAGTGTTACTGTGCAGGGACTCCAAGGACAATGGAGTTCCCTCAGCCAGCCCCTCCCCCCATCATCATCATAATTTTATTTCAGGGACCCACTGTGCTAGGAGCTGTGGTGTCTAAAAAGGTTTTTTATTTGTTTAAATGCTGCATTTCCAGATCAAAGAGAGAGAGAGAATACATTCAGAGGAGAAAGGAAACAGGAGGGAAGAAGCAACATCTTGAGACACACTGTCCCTTAATAAGACACAACAGTCCTGGACACAACATTCTTAGATGTGTTGAAGCTTTCACTGACATCCTGTTAAAGCCTCTGTAACAAGGCAAAATTAACCTTTGTAACATAAACACTGTGCCCTTCTAGGAGTGTATTTAGCTTTTACCTTTGGCTGCTCTAGGAATCTCACTGTTGTACTACTATAAGTCCAGCTCCACCAGCAGTAGTAACTGTTGGAGCATTTACCACCACGTCATCTATTCCAGCTCAGAAACAAGGATGATGAAATATAAAAGAACAGCTGACAGTTTTGCAGGACTGTGAAAGAACATTTGTTTGCTTCTGTCTTCCCAGTACAAGGTGGGCATCTTGGAATCTGTATCCCCTGATAATCATCATGGCTGCTTTAAAACACTTTAATTTCTATACTAATTGTTTCCCTATTGCCTTTGATCAAGAAATCTTTGAAAATTAAAGTTTTAGCTAATTAGCTAATTAAAAAATTAGCATCATGTTTTCAAACGTGGCCTCCAAAATGGCATATGAACAAAGTACAGATTTACATATGCAAATTAGATAACTTAGGCATAGCTCCTTTACTTGTGTGTCTAAATGCCTCTTTGTTGAATAATTTAATCTATTAATATATTAATTAATTTAAGCACGTGAACTGGTGTGAATGTGAAATTTCTGTCACAATATGGGGGGCTGTAGAATATTTGGCTCTTAAAACTTCCGAAGTGGATCTAACGATTCCGTAGCTCAGGCTTTGTTAGTGTTTAGTGTAAATCTTTTTAGATGTTTTTGAATATAGGAAAAGAGAGGAGAATTAATACCTTAAAATCAGCTCAGATACTATGATGATGGGTGACAGTACAAAACCCATAGATAGCTTAATAAAGTTGTACGTTTATCAGTGGTCTCTAGTAATAATATAGGCCTGACGACAAGATTAATATAAATCAATAAAACATATAAATGTTATGAGGGCAAGCACAAAATCAACTCTCAGTATTCACTTTCTAAAAGGAATTAGACTCAATGGAGAGTAAGAGTCAACTGTAAAACTGTACTGTGCTATATGTGGTAGACCTTACAGTGTCTCTTTAAGAAGCACAAGGGTGTCTCTTACCACAGGACTCCTGAAACCAGCAATTTATATTAAAGCTATTTTATCTTCAGGGCTAGAAGTGAAAGGGGGGTTCCACTCTGGGGTATGCATCATATTTATGTCTTGCCTTCCACCGTAAATTATACTTCACTATAAGAGTGGTTTAAAACTTATGATGGGAGCCAAGGAGGAAAATAGAGTTTTCTCTAGTACCATCATTTCTCACATGAGAAGCACATAATTTAAAGACATCTGCAAAGTTCCCTTTTTTCTATGTTTATTAAAGAAGCGATGTCCTGATACCAGAGTGATTATCATACAATTCACATAGTAGATTTTTAACAAGCAAAAAAGATAAATTAATGATTCACTGAAATTGATTTTGTAATATGTTTCTGATCACTCAGTTCTTAGACAGTTTAAACTCCATCAGATTTAAATAAACTGTGCTAAGGGACTGTATAGCTAAGGAGATAGGTAATAAATATGGAACTTTTCACCTCTAACCCTCTGACTCCCTCCAACCCAGATCAGCAGTGACAGAGTTTTTTGGTGTCTTTGAGTGGTTGCCAACATTTACTCAACTACATTTTAGCATCTGAGATACTATATCTATTTCCCTCTTCTATAAATACTTCCTATCAGCTATGTCAATGCGCCATGAATCTGACTCTTATGGATCACCTGAATGGTGAAAGTCTACATTTCTGTTTTCATTCAACAATCTCACAACTGAGGCAATCAATGCCAATTATAATGCTTTATGAAGTGTTGTTGTAGCCGTGTCAGACCCAAGATATTAGAGAGACAAGGTGCGTGAAGTAATATCTTTTATTGGACCAACTTCTGTTGGTGAGACAGACAAGCTTTTGAGTTTACCCAGAGCTCTTCTTCAGGTCAGGAAAACATAAAGTGTCACAGCTAAATACAAAGTGGAACTGTAATTCTGGCTTTTCTGTCTATCCGTCTACTAAGACTAAGACCATGAACTCATATCATGTACATTGGTTTCTATTAAAAAGTCACCACTTACCTATAATGATATACTAACATCTGAGAATTCAGTTTTTGTGCAATATAGAATATTATAGAAAAATCTCCGTTCACCTTCAAATATGTGGAAGACTGACTAGACAATATAGGGGTCTGTGTATCATTAGCACTATATTGTACCTTTTCTGTGGTGATGAAGAAGAGAACTTTGCCATCCAGGTTTGTCAACCCAGCACCTTTCACAAATACGAAATGTACTTAGAGCTGGAAAAACCAAACCAAAACATACCCATTGTAATTGACTGCTGGTCATGAAATCCACCAAGAAATCCACTGTATAAAAATAGAGCCCCAAATCAAACAATTCTTTATGCTAATACATTTTAAAAGAATCTAAATTCCAAGAAATATTGGAAGCATAGGGAAGTAGTTAGATTATCCTCATTACAGTTCTACTGAAAAAGCATGAAAATTGCCAAGCGAAGAATGTCAATGAGGTTAGGAAAGAGGAATGTTGCATATCCCCCACAATACTCATTTCTCAGTTTAACAGCTCTGGAGGGGGTCATAGAGAAAGCAGATGTAATCCCCTAAAAAACTGATCACATAAAAATTAAAGAGCATTTAACTACAAACCTGGTACAAAAGTTAGGTGAATACAAGCCTAATTAACACCAGAAAAGTTTTCTTCCCCAGGGGTTATTTGCATTAATGGAAAAAGAAACAGAGATGTTGGTTATTGCACACAAGAGTATGCTCTGGATACACTGCTTTTATCAAAAGAGCAACAAAACTAAATTGTGTTGTGGTTCAATGATTGCAAAAACTCTTAACTAATTTTTGCTATTCTTTTCATTACTGTCTTTTCTAAAATATATATTCCAGGCTCATTCTACTTACTTATTGCATGTTCTTAAACCTTAAAGTATCAACCTTAAACTTTTGGGGCTTGAATCTTCCCTCATATCAGTTTTACACCACTGTAACTCTATTTAGTTCAATGGAGTTGCTTTGGGCTCCAGCAGTGAGGGAAAGGAATCAGACCTCCTGAATATTTACAGTGGGGAACTCAGGCATAGAGGAAATGTGTCTTGACCAAGGTCACACAGGAAGTCTGTGGAATGAGTGGGACACGGATCTCCTGAGTCCAGTATAATGAAATAACCATAAGGACATTCTTGTACTCTTTATTTTGTTCACTAAATGTTTTTTCCTGTACAGAATTAGGCTGACAGAATATGATTTTTTTCTGTTAATTTTTCAATCTTTTTCTAGGAGACACATGAAATTGCCAGCCCACTAGCAAGGATTTTTTAATGAATCCTTAAACTCAGAAGTAAAACCCTATGACTGGAGAAGTGTAAACACAGTACCCATATTTAAGAAAGGAAAAAAAAGTGACCTGGAAAACTACAGATCCATTAGTTTGTCCTAAATTGTATGCAAAGTCTTGAACAAATCTTGAAAGAATAATTTGAGAAATAGAGGTGAATGATAACTAGGCCAATTGAACATGGTTTTACAAAGGTAAATTGTGCCAAAACAACCTGATCTCTTTCTTTCAGAAAATAACTGATTTTCTAGACAAGGACATGCAGATAGATCTGACATACCTGGATTTCAGCCAAACATTTGTTACGATGCCTCATGGGAAATTTATAATTAAATTGGAGAAGATGGGGATTAATATAAGAGTCCAAAGATAGGTAAGAAGCTGGTTAAGGGGAGACTACAACAAATCTTGCTGAAATATGAACTCTCAGGTGGGAAGGAGGTTACTAGTGAAGTTACTCAAAGATCAGTCTTGGGACCAATCTTATTTAACATTTCATTAATGGCCTTGGCACAAATAATGGGCATGAGCTAATAAAATCTGAGGATGACATAAAGTTGGGATGTATTGTCAATATGGAGAAGGACCAGAATATCATAAAAGATTTGGATGACCTTGAAAACTGGAGTAATATAAATGTGATGGAATTTAATAACGTAAAGTACAAGGTCATGCAGTTTGGGATTAACCACAAGACTTCTATAAACTGGAGAAGTGACAGAGGAGGAGAAAGTCGTGTGTACTGGTCAATCACAGAACAACTATAAATCACCAGTGGGATGCAGCTGTAGAAAAAAAAGGTTAATCCAGTCCTAGGATGCATTAGGTAAAGTATTTCCAGAAGAGAGAGGGAAGTGTTAACACTTTTGTACAAGGCATTGGTGAGACCTCATCTGGAATACTCTGAGCAATTCTGGTCTCCCATGTTTAAGAAAGATTAATTCCAACTAAAACAAAAGCAGAGAAGGGCTACTGGGGTATGTCTTAATTGGCGGTGGTGATTTTGCCACCATCAGATTGATTTATCCGGATCGATTGAATGGAAGTTAAGACCCACTCAGTCAATCCAGAAGTCGATTTAATAAAACCAATTCCCCAAAAAGCATAGTGCTGCATCGATGGTTATGCATTTCCCATCAGTGCAGCATAGTGGAGACAGCAGACAGAAAGGAATTTAGGAAGTCGACGTATGTTACGCAAGCTACACACAGTACCTTGTTTAACTCCAGTCGACTGCCATCAAATTTTCCTGTCAGTGTAGAAGAGGCCTAGGATCATCAGAGGAATGGAGAACCTGTCTTCCAAGATGATTAAGGAGCTGGACTTGTTTAGCCTAACAAAATGAAGGATATGGGGAAATACGATTGCTATCTATAAATAATCAGAGTGATCAACAGCAGAGACGGAAGGGAAATATGTAAGTTAAGGGCCAATGTTGGCACCAGAACAAATGGATACAAACTGGCCATCAACAGGTGTAAGCTTGAAATTAAATGAAAGTTTCTAACCATTGGAGGAGTGAAGTTCTAGACCAGACTTCCAAGAGGAATGATGAGTGCAAAAAAACCAAACTTGTTTCAAGACTGAGCTTGATACAAACATGGAAGGTATGGTATGATGAGGTTGCTTACAATGGCATATGTTCACCCATGTCTGCTACTAGCAAATATTTCCAACAGACAGGAATGGGACACTAAAGGGGAGGGGGAGTTACTACAGAGAATTCTTTCACCAGGTGTCAGTCTGCTTGGTCTTGTTCGCTTGCTCAAGGTCTAAGTAAGCATTGCTATATTTGGGGTCAGAATGGAATTAACCAATTAGGTCTATTGGCAGAAACCTTGGGTTTTTACCACTTTTCTCTGCAGCATGGGGCAGGTCATTTCCTGGATTGAACTAAATAGTGGATTCTCTGTAACTTGAAGTCTTTAAATGAAGATTTCAGGACATCAGTAACCCAGACAAAGGTCATGGGCCTACTGCAGGAATGAGTGGGTGACGTAATATGGCCTGCAATGTGCAGAAGGTTCAACTAAATGATCATGGTGGTACCTCCTAGGCTTAAAATCTGTGTGTGTCAACTTTGGGAAAAAATTGAGGTTATGCAGTTAAGTTAATTTTCTGAAGAGAATGATAGTAGCTTTTTCTTTAAAAAAAATTTAGAAACTGTCTTTAAATCTGAATAAGACTTTTTCTCACATTTTGTTTCTCTCTCCCCTCTTTTACTCCATCGATATTCTTCGTATAGTGTGCATGTTTTAGAAATGGCTGTCAGGAAAGCCCAGGGCTAACTTTGTCAGATTTTCCATCTTTAGTTTAGCTTCCTAGTTTATTTCTATTTCAGTACTAAACCCAGAGCTACTTAGCACTTTGTCTGTAAAATTGATATGGTGATACCACCTTTAATCAGAAATGATTCAGTAATCCTGGCATCTTCACTCATACAAGTTCATTGATCAAACCAAAAAGCTTAGACACACAGCATGTGAACAAAAATGTGTTTCCATTGCATTAGACAGACATAATATATAGTGGTGGTGGACTATATCATTGCTATCTTCACAAGGTAAGTTCCTCTGTCTTCTTGCAAACACATGGGATTCAACATTTACAGTGGTCATTGTTTCCAGGGGAAATAATTATCATCTCGTTATTATACGCTGGTGTCACCCTAGCTTGAAAAACCACATGCTGCTTTGTTGTCTGGGAAGGTGAAATATCTCATTACCAAGCATTCCATTTCTGGTTCATGAAGGAAGTATCTAACTGTGTATGTACATGCCTGAAAATTACAAGATTAAAGAGTAGGAAAACTCAGGTGTTGGCTTGGGGACACCATTTCTTATGATCACTAACCATCCTACCATTCTCTAATGAAAGGTGCACAAAATGTTTGTTTTTGTTTTTGTTTTTTTAATAAACCACAAAATTTAACTTTTTGCTCTTGCTTTTACAATTTAAGGACTAAATCTTCAGACTAAGGGTATGTCTACACAACAGCTTTATAGCACTTATTACACCAACTGAAGGGTTTTTTTCTGCCACTGTAGGAAATCCAACCCCTTGTGAGGCAGTAGCTTTGGTTGACAGAAGAATTCTTCCATTGACTTAGCTGTCTCTACTGTGAGGGCAAGGTCAAATGCTCCACAGGGTGTTAAATTTTTTGACAGGCTTGAGCAACATAGCTAAGTTGACCTGCGTTTTAAGTGTAAATCAGGTCTAAGCCTGGAACAGCCTTCTATATTTTCACGCTTATATTTGCCTGCACTTAGATGTCGAAGGCCCTGATCCAGCAATTAATAGTACATAGGTGGACTAGTTGGAGTCAGTTGAGCTCAATGCAAGGCAGCATCAACTCCTGAGCAACACACTGAAGGATCATGGCCTCTGTGACCTAAGCAGTGGACAGAAATAATTTCAGGAACAAACCTTCACTCACATTTATTTATGCCCATAAATCTTAGGTTAAAAAAATGGTGTTTAGAGCTTGAGAATCTGGCCCGTAAGGTGAGCAGTATAATCTATATATCTATGGTAACAATATTAGTCTGTACTAAAGTCTAGTACAACTCTGTCATATATTAGTTATTTATTATTTCAAGATAAGTTATAAACAAAACCATAGAAAAGGCACAAATACAATCACAATCAAGTACTATAGTGCTAAAAATACATTCCATTACAGAATCCTCAAGAGTTGTTATCAATGATAAAAAATTGTAATGGTCTTATTCTTTTAAGATTTTAATGTCCCTGTTACAAACCAAATAGTGCTGTAACAAGCACTGGATCCTCTAGCAACCCCACTTCTCAGGGGAAGTATGCACTGACAAAACACTGCTTTTCTTTCTTTTCCCATCCTGATTTTTGTGTCCCCTGCTAATTCGAAGTACTGCAACATCCTTGATGTTATATACCCTATTATATACCAATTTTATTACTCTTTACTGAGCAACATTCTGCAGAATGTTGTGGCCCCTTTACACCAATCTGTTGCTATGGAGAGGCATAAATGATGTAGAATCAGCTGGCGTAAGAGGGTTACTCAAAGGAGCCGGGAGCTGTCCTAATGGCTCTAAAACATCCCACAACTTGTAGTCTTCATGTTAGGGGATGTGGTGAGGCATGTAGTGAGAAGAAGGAAGTGTGGCCAGATCATGTGGCACTCCAGTTATTTGCAGATGGCAAAATAGACCCTAGGGGGCCACTGCAAGCCCATAAAACAGAGCACTCTTGTGGCTTCTGTGAGTTAAATGAAAGGCCAGACCCAGAAAATGAAGAGGTACAATGTCTCTGTTTTTTACTCAATAAACCACATCACTTTTTTCTGGAATTATGGTTTACTTGATGTGTTGTGCTGTGGAAGAAATAAGATGTGATCATGTAATCAAAGATTATTATCGTGCAGGCACAGAACAGGGCCAAATTAAGATTTCACAGGTGCAATCTGGCATTCCTAAATTCTTCAGCGCATAACATTCTTTTAATGAACTGTTTCCTGTGCAATGTCAGTATAACAAGATATGTTGCAATGATTTAAAATAGTGGTGTCCAACATACAGCTCCCAGGCCAGGTCTGGTGCACAGCAGAGTTTCATTCAGCCTGCAGACTCCTCATGAATCTTCAGGCTTGTCTGCACAATCCAGGAGTCCACAGAGTGGACTATAGTATACAGGCTATAATGTGTTGCACTCTTATTCCCCTCCCCGTTTCAAGCAGGGTTACATCAACGCAGGCTAAGGAACATTTAGTGAATGCTATCAGGATCCACGCAGGGGAATTAGAGCATGGTGCTGACGTGCTGTACGAGTCACACTCCCATAGTCCATGTGCAACGTTCCCTCAAAACTTCACAGACAGCGTTGAACCATCTGGAAATGTTTGAGAGGTTCTAGAGAGGCATAAGTGCAGCAGAAGCTGGAATATGGCCAGGCAAGGGGAAATGGCACTGAAATGTGCTTAAGAAGGCTAAGAGATGTCAAGCATCAGGGAGCAATATTAGCAGTCACTAAGATCTAAAATAAATTTAAGTAATAACCTACCCGGTAGTTCGCCTTATCTATGTCTATGTTAATAATATTTGGTGAATGTGGCCTGTACCAAGTAGCAGGGTATCAGATCAGGAATTTGACACCCCTGCTACTTGAAAACCAAGGACTTTACTGCAAGGAAGCATTGAGCACTTGTGGCTCTGCACGTATTGAATAATGTTTTACTGTTAAGGCAAAGATTGTTAAGAATATCTGACATGGGATGAAAATGAGCTATCTGCTGCATCTGCACCCAGCCCAGTTGTTCAAAGGTATTTGACTGAGGTACATGCATATTCATTACATATGTGCATACTTTTATCTTCCAAAGCAGCTATCACATTTAATAGATTATGATGGCTTCCTTTAGTTTGGCCATAGAGGCAGACCCCAGATATGCTGGCACCATTTTTTTTTTTTTTTTTTTTTTTTTGGTGGGGGGTTTCAGTGACAAAAACAACTGAGTGGCAGGATTAACACAAAAGGACTTTAGTGTGTATTAGGGACAATCTTACAGTCCACACACATGAATTGGGGAGAAAATTATCTTGGAAGCAGTCATGGAGGGTGACTGGTGAAAGATTTCAAAACTGTTTCACTAGATGTTACTTCTGAAACATTGTTGTTCCGTTTGCTAACTTTGTTCCACTCTGTACATACTTGTGAATGAAATAGATTAGAAAAAGCTATTCTGGTTGATGTCTGGTCATTTCTCTCCAAGTAATTAATGCATTTTTGAGGCTGTTCTATTGCCTAGGTACTAGAGCTGGGGGGAATAATGGATTTTTCAGTTCACTTGTAACAGAAAAAATTGACAAAAATTGTTGGGGGCTACCCAGAAAATGATTTTTAAAATTTTTTTCTGTAAAATTAAAAAATAAAAGTTGTGTGTCAAATAAAACTTTTAGTTTCAATTTCAACCATTTAACTTTTCAACTTTTTAAAATTAAGGGAAGTTACAAAGCAAAGTCTTCTTGAATAAAAATAAATAAAACGTTTGTTTAAAAAAAAGTTGATTTTTTAGCATTTTCTTGTTTGTTTGGTTATATTTTTAACCAAAATAATTCAGTGAAATTTATAAATTACTAAAATATTTCAGTATTACTGAATCTGCATTGCCCCCCGAAAAAAAAATTCAAACAAATTTTTGTGTTAAAAAAAATTCACCTAGCTGTATCAAGGACAGCATATTTCAGGGAGACCACCATATTTTTAGGAGCTGATCTAAAACCTACCTCAACGACATTTGGGTCAGGACCCTACTTCCAAAATTATGTTCCCAGAGATTATAATTTGAAATACTTCATTTCTTTAGATAGAGTTGCTGATTTTTTTAAACACACACCTCATTCCAGTACCACTGCCTTCAGCACAATGCTAATAATGATGTACATGGTATTTCAGGGCACTGTCATGGGAAGATGAAACATTCACACATCTGGAGATGTTGCATATTATGAAGGATCAGTCCGATATGATGAGGTGTCTGGTAGAGCTGCAGGAAAAGCAGCGGCAGGACAGACTCCCTCTGCAGCCCCTCCAAAATGCTCTGCTGCCTACTGCTTTCTTATCATCCCCCACCCCCAAGCAGTCTAGGACGACACTGAGCAGGGTGCAATATGTGCTGCACTCCATACTGATAGAGGTGAGCAGAAGGATGTGACAGGCAGTTTAAGAACTGCATGCAAGAAGAGTTGCTTGCAAAGTGACACTTTGCAATGTTAAGTTATTCTCATTTCCCCCTATTAAAATGGATCACAAATAAAACTTTGTAGCATTACAACTATCTGTCTTTATTCTTTCATAGCTTGGGTGGAGAGAGAAGGGAAGGGGGCTGCTGGAGCAAGGGTGGGGAATGGGAAATAAAGGCACAGAATAAACATACATTACTGCAGTTCATTGCAAAACCATTTTTTCAATGTTTCCAGAAGTCGAAGTGCCCTGCGGTTGGCTCTGAGCGTAGCGCTGCAATCTGACTGCTCAAAATTTGCATCCAGCCTATTAACCTCCATGGTCCAATCCTGGGGGAAATTTCCCCCTTTGTTTCACACAAATTATGGAGCACACAGCACGCAGATATAACTGATGGGATGTTCTTTTCACTGATCTCAAGCCTAGTAAGCAGACATCTCCATCTGGCTTTTAAATGGCCAAATGTCCATTCCACCACCATTCTGCACTTGCTGAGCCTCTTATTGAAATGCTCCCTCTTGCTGTCCAGGTGCCTGGTGTATGGCAAGGGAGTAAGGACTAGGCAGAATCCCCCAGGATCACTATTGGCATTTCCACAACCTCAATGTTTATTTTTTGGTCAGGGAAGAAATTGCCCACCTGCATCTTATTGAACAGACCTGAATTCCTAAAGATGTGCATGTCATGCACCTTTCCAGACCGCCCAACACTGATGTCAGTGAAATGTCCCCTGTGATTCACAAGGGCCTGCAAAACCATAGAGAAGTATCCCTTCCAGTTGATGTACTCTGTGGCAAGGTGGTCAGGTGCTAGGATAGGGATATGTGTGCCATCTGTTGGTGGCCCTCACAGTTTGGGAACCCTACTGCGGCAAACTTGTCCACTGTGTCCTGCACATTTCCCTAAGTCACTACCCTTCTTAGCAGAAGCCTATTAATGGCCCTATATACTTGCTTCACAGCAGCTCCAGTGGTAGATTTACCGATTCCAAATTGATTCCCAACTGACCGGTAGCAGTATGGGGTTGCCAGCTTCCACAGATCGATGGCCACTCACTTCTCCACTGTCAGAGCTGGTCTCAAGTGAGTATTCACGTGCTTCGGTGCTGGGGACAGCTCCACGCAAAGTTCAGAGAAAGTGGCCCATCACATACGAAAGTTCTGCAGGAGCTGCTCATCATCCCACACCTTCATAACAATGCGATCCCACCAATCTGTGCTTGTTTCCTGGGACCAGAACTGGCGCTCCACGGACTGAAGATGATGCGTGACAGCCTGCAGCAAACAGGATTTGTTCTGCTCTATGGCTTGTAGCAGGGTGGCATCAGTAACATCGCTATTTTCTGTGCTGTGGCTCCTCTCTCACCTTTGAAAATACTGCAGGATAACTCATGAGGTATTTGTGATGCTCACAATGATAGTGCAAAGCTGAGTGAGCTCCATGTCTGTCCAGCAATGGTGTGCACGCAGCATAGAAAAAGGGCACGAAAAAGCGTTGCAGTTTGTTTGGAACGAGAAAGGCAGGGGAGGGAGCACATTGCATCATGAGAGGATGACAAGCTTCTCAAAAGCCTCTGCGGCTAGTTGCACTGTGGGATAGCTACCTACAGTATACTGCTTTGAATGTCAACCCAAGTGCTCCTGCGACTTCTAAAATTCAGTGGGTGAAAGTAGATTTAAAGTAAATTGACTTCAGTCTGCAGTGTAGACATACTCAGTGTAGTTTTCAAAAGATGCTGAAACTCCCAGCTCCCATTGAATTTCAGTTCAATGGGAGCTGGACACTTATCTCCTTTAAGCTTCTATTAAAAACTCCACCTATTTGTTTGTTAAACTGTGGGGAATTTTTTTATTCAGTACTATTTCCATGACATAGAAAGAGAGTGAGCAAGATACACATTTCTACTAGATGCAGCTACATAATTTTTCCTGTTACATGTGCTAAGTTTGGGGTAGATAGTAAAGAAGAAATGTGTGTGATTTTATATATTCAGAGTCCATGCATTTTCCCTCAAGGGAAAAAGCATTAAGCTGTAGACAGAGCCAAAGAATTCAAAACCTATGATGCAGGAGAAGAACGATTACCACGTTAATGATATTGTAACAGAAAGATTATCAGGCGTCAATGAGTGTTGGAAGTTTAGGATTGACAAACATCCAAACATGAGAATAACTTCTGGGCCAAATACAACCGTTGTGCAAATTCATTGGTGTAAATCCAATCACACCAGAAGTGAATTTGGCCCTCTCTGTTAAGATAATTTCCATTGACCTTGAGGCATCTAATCAACTGGCAACCACAACTGTACACAAGGTCCAGATAAAGGTTAGAAAAGAGTTTGTGTCTACTCAGCTGTTGAAGAAGCCACGTGAATCATTCACAGTTACATTTAGCTGTGAAAACTTAGAGGTTGGCATAGAGTACAACCACGGGAAGGAACTGAATAAAGGAGAATGTTTTGATTCTTAAATCAAAATGCAATAACATCATAAAGGAGGGACTATGTGTCATGTTAGGAGAAAGAATGAGATAGGGATAATTCCACAGAACAAAAGCCTTTATTTAATACAACAGTGATAGGCAGAATGACTCCATTTCCTCTGGTGTTTCCATCTGGTCCTCCCACTCCTTTCTCAATTATTGTAGTTCTCTTCTGTTTAATGATGAAGTAACTCCTTCCTTTACACGAGGAAGCCAGTCCTGGGTTTGCTAGTTCAACCATAGTCTCATGTGTCATTCCCTATGTTCCTTTTAAAAATACATGAGTAAAACTGGTGAACATTTGAAAACTGAATTTTGTACTTATTTCAGTTACTTATTTCTCAGTTATTACTTATTTACTAGGGCTTGATCTCATTACATTGTATTTTGCTGTATTTTTTAGGCCTCAGATTATTTTGTTTATGACTCTTTTTGAAAACCCCACTTCTTAAATTGAAAATTCATCCATGCAACCATCGTTCACAGTTTTGACTTGCAAAGAGAAGACAGGGAGCTATAAAGCTACACATAGTCTGTCACACATATGTAAATGTCATGGGGTGCTCCTCTGAGAGTGCCTTCAGGCCTTAACTACAGACCACATCCACTCCAATCCCCAGGTCTTTTTCATCACCACTATGTTTTATTGTAGCTTATATTTACAATGCATCCCCAGCTTCTCATTTGCTTCTAGGGAAGGGTAAAATCGTAGCAGCAGCCGGTCCTGCCTGCTTTCTACCTCCCTCCACTTCCTTCCTTCCTGCTGGGGTTACTTCCACCCAATTAACACCTCAGCTGGATACCTACCCAGTTAATTAGTCTGCCAACTTCCTGTCTTTCAATGAGAGTTTAGTTATTGTAAACAGGTGGGGATTTGAGTGAAAGGTGCTGAGTTAGCACTTGAATCAGCACACCTTGTTTCAATATCACACACACACCACAACAGATTAGGATGAAAGCAGCCAGAAATAGATTTGCTCTGGTTTTATCTCCACAATGGCTCACATCCTGTATTCCTTAGACCCAACCACCTAGGGTCTCCCCTATATGGAGAGGCAAGCAGAGGTATCCAGGGATATGTCTACACTGCATGCACTACCTCCGCTTGAGCTATGGCGCTAAAACTGTACAGATGTTGCTGCCGTGGAGTGGGCATCCCAGTGCAAGTCCGCCTGACCCCCTGGGGCCACACTTGGGTGACTAGCTTGTGCCATCCCCTGTGACACTCTGCTATTTTTAGCAGGCATCTAATTAGCTTGCGCAGAGCCAGCACACAGTCTACACAGGCGGGGAGGCATGCTCCCAGCTGCACTGTAGACATACTCAGTGCCAGTTGGGGTAACATCTATCAGAGCTTGCCAGAGGCGATGGTTGCTGTTGCTGCTTAGTAATACCATGCGTCAGAAGCAGACAAAAACCCCTGTTTCTCACCAGCATCACACCGGATGAAAACAGTGATTAACTGTGCACTATAACTGCAAAGACAACCCAGTAATCAAATGCATTTCCCTCTTCAAGGTTGGGATGTCTACAAAATCCTGCCCCGTAGTTACTCAGCTAGTTTGCAGCGAGTATTCTTGTTCATGCTGATCAGTATCGTTTCATGGTTTTTGTGCTCCACCCATCTGGGGTTTTTTTTATCCATCTGCTATGGCATGTATTGTACTTAGATTGTAAGCTCTTTGGAGCAGGAACCATCTCTTTATTATGTTGTACAGTACCTTCCATGATGGGGCTCAAGCCTTCCATACAAATAAAGAGGTAAATAACATGCACCTTCTGGCACTGAAATAGCCACATTACATGTGGAAGCATCCTGTAAGCCAGATTCAATTTATTTAATCTACACAGCAATCATATTTCATAGAATAGTCCTGCAGTTCTCTCAGGTGTCTTTGGTTAATCAATCTTCTACCCTCCTATCATTGAAGGGCTGCCAGTCCCACCCACTGCCACCCTCTCCATGGTGTACAAAAATATTTGTGTACAATACTGACCAATTGACCAATACTGACCAACTGACCCTTCTCTCTTGCACTTTTCTCTCCTGCTGATGGCTGGCAACTGTAGTCCTACTGGTGGCTACTGTCGTTGAGGATGACTCCAGTCACCTTTTTTCTTCCTCTTATGTAGCAGCAGCAACCCTTACTGAATGTAGGAGTGGTCCCATTGACTGCCCTAGACTGCTCATGTGAGCAAAATTAAGCATGTGCATTCACATTTGCAGCATCAAGGCTGAAGTCATCTCCAGTCTGGGTATCCCTTATTTTTCCTTTACTTAGTGTATTATTTTCCTTGTACAATAATCACTGCACGATTTAATTCATCCAATGACATTCACTGGATCACTCACTCATTTAGGGGATGTTGAAGCTTCCAGGAAATTGACCTCCAAAATTCTCTTTAATTACATCTATTGCTTTGCTTTTAGGACTAAATAAAATATGCACATTTTCTTTTTGTCAAGATGATACTTGTCTCTGTTTCCAGCCCCTTATTAAACTGAACAGTCTAAGCAAGCACAGCTTTGTCATAGAAAGGATTTCAGAAGTCCATCAGAATGTGGCCCATACACTATATATATATATATAGTGTCATGTTTCTCAGGACACACTGGACTGTGAGTCTCTTTGTTATTCCCTGCCTCCAGCAAGAGAGAATATTTCTTGCAGTAGCTGGACATCAGCTTCAACCCCACCAGCCTTTCAGCCACTCAGGAATGCTTCTCCAGGCTATGCCAGCCCTAACTTCATCTTTCAGGTTAACAGCAGAGGCACACAAGTCCCTCTGAAGTATTTCCTTGTGATATGCAGCCCCTGACACTGGCTACTCATGGAAATGATCCTCTGCGCCCAAAGGAGCAGTGTGCTCCAATATAGCAGTTTTACCTTAAGCCGCCTCTCCTGTAAACCACACAGCACTGTGAGCCCTTAAAATAAATCCACTTTTGTTTTATTATAAAATAGAATAAAGTTTTGGCTCCAAATTTTCATGAAAGCCTTTCCCCTCTGTAAGGGGTTTCTTGAGTTACTGTCTGTTATAATCTTCCTTTTCACATCCAAGTTGTTTTGATCATTTGCAATTGTCTAGGCTGCTTTTCCATTGACTGTGCAAGGATGGGCAATGGTAGACAATAGAACCGCACATTACCTTGCCGACTGGCTAAGGTGGGTAACAGCTCCCTCTTGCTCGAATGAGTCATCACCAAGACACATTATCCTCCTAGTAACTAATATCTACTCCAAGTCAATAAGGCATACTTTCAATATAAATACGTTATTCCTTAAATATTAGCCACATACATCTTGCACAGTGATTATGAATCTTCACAAACAAAGAACTTTTTGTAAATACCTTACATGCTACTCTTTATGGTTTAATACACTGTAAGACATGTGTTTGGTGTAGTGAGTTTGTCAGGCCTGAGGTGTGAGTTGTTTGCAAAGAATGGGGGACACTTTATCAAAGAGCTTCCATCATACATGGACATATCAACTGGAATTAAAAGTCTATGATAACACCCTTCTTTAAGAGATTCAATGTACGTTAAATATGGGAGAAGAGGAGTTGGTGACCTTCCTCCCCATACTTTTATATATCTAATTTTCCTTTCTTCTTTCCTCCCAAAGAGTAGAAATACGTCAGTGTATTTCCCCAGTTCATGGATATACATCACATTTAAAACTTTTAAATATTCTTCTAGCACTAGGATTTGGAAATGAAAGGGAAGAATGGAAACTCCTCTATTTTGTCAGGATCATTTAATTTTGAATCCATAAATGGATTAGAAAATCACTGACACTCTGCAACATGCATCTTGTCCAGCTGTGTACGCACAATCATACTGTCAGTCAGAATTTTACCACATGCAATATTGAGATTAATTGTGGACAAGAGCCTTTTGCCAGTGATAATTTCTTTTGCAACAGCTAAGTTACCGCACATCTATTATTGTGTTATTCTGTCAAATAATTACATCATGTCACAAACTGTTTTTCAAATTGCTGACAAATTGTTATGTTTTGGACAACACCAGAAACTGTGTGGCCTGTAGTGACTGCTATTGTAGAAGCAGTGGATTAGATGACTGCAGTGCAGTCTGTTCTGCTTTCTGTCGATTATGTGAGCAATGATGACACTGTGGATGAAGTCAAGTGAGCTGTGAGTGGCAGGACTGAAGTTTAACCAATGTTTTGATACCGTGCCTGTCACATGTGGCAAAAAAACCAAACATGCAAAAGTAGCTCTTTTGAGCTTTTCAAAAAGTATAGAAATCCAAATTAATTGCTGAATAAGCTCCAGATATACACAAGAAAAGTTTATTAAATTAGAGTTAAGATAAAAATATATCTAATCAATTATTCAGGTGGGAAAAATGACACTAAAATAATGTTAAGGCTTTACTGACATAGAAATAGAGAACTAAGTCTGCTATTGCCACCTGAATTCTAAGGAGTTTAGTAATCATAACATGAATGTAATCTAACCCACCGGTTTGAGGCTCCTCTTCCCCCACTTTTTACAAAGCATCATTAGTCAAAGTCTGACCTTCTGCTCTCCCCACAGGAGGAACATCTGTGAAGTCCTGCCTGAAAGATCATGTGCAGAACCATAGTGCTTTGCAGACAGAATGTTTTTTTCAATTGGTCTTAAACTCGGTCAAACCTATTTTTTATATCTTGCCTTATTTAGATATCTTGGGGAAAGGGACTATTTTTCACTGTGTTGTACATAATCTATGCAGTCCTGCTGGGGGCTACTAAATGCAACTATGACAGCTGCCATCTTGGTAAATATCCCAGGGACTGAACTGGGGAACTTTGGAGCTAAAAGCACATGTTAAAGAGCCCAGGTGCTGTAGCAAGGGGTGCAACTTCTCATTCACTGTGGCTTGGCATGGAAAAGAGACTTGCAACTGACTGGTGCCTTTGTGTTACATACTTTCTCTGCTCAAAGGATGCTCACCCTGAATGTTTGAGGCACAAAGTGATTTAAATCACTACTGAGCCCCCCACTTTATGAGATGGCTGCCATCTGGGCCAACACATAGGGATTGAACAAAGGACCTATATTCTACCACTAGTCCTCGAGATGAGGATGATGTCTGCACAAAGGGTTCACTGGTGGATTTTTAGGTGGCTAAAGAGCCCAATTCATGCTTTGCAGATTTTCCCACAGAGGTGAAAGGTGTGATCTTGGAGGAGACATAGCTGGCTGGAGTGTTGTAGCCTTTCATCCTTTGTCAGTTCTCTGTCTCATGAGCATGTTGTTCTCTTCAGAATGGGTTGTATCTTGGTGTGTGGTATGGCACCACTGTCTTCAGTTCCATGCCAAGTCCCCCCAGTCTGTTGGATTGATACTACCCTTTTCAGTATGTCTTTGAATGGCTTTCACTACCCTCCACAAGACCTTCCCCTCTGGCTTAACTGAGAGATGAGGATTTGCTTTGGGAGGCAAGTATCAGGCATACATACACAGCAGCCAGTCCAACGGAGGAGGAGTGTCATGACCTGCACTTCTACACCGCTGATGTTGGCTGCACAGAGAACACTGATGTTATTGCATTGGTCTTCCCAGCTGATCTGGAGGATCCTTCTAAGGCAATGCTGCTGGAACCACATCAGCCGCTTTAGATGTCATCTATAGCTCACCCACGTCTCACATCGATAGAGGTGTGTGGGGATGACAACTGCCTTATAGACCAAGATCTTGGTGCCTGTTTCCAGATCACTGTCATTGAAGACGCTTAAGTAGTCTTCCAAAGGATGTGCTGGCATAGCAGATCCTGTATTCAATTTCTGTGTCAGTGCTGGCTGTTTGGGAGGGGTGGCTGCCATGGGACCATGGGAAATGGTCCACATTTTGCAAGGGTTCTCTGCCGATGATGATGTGTGGAGTACAAAGAGCAATTTGTGAAGGTGAGGGCATGCAGAGTATCATGGTTTTTCCGATGTTGAGAGAGACACCCTGGCTTGGATAAGCGTCTGCTAAAGGATTTAGAGTGCTTTGCAGGTCAACCACTGTGTGCGAGGATGACACAATCATCTGCATATCAGTGATACAAATTCTCATGATCTTAGATTTTGTTTGGAGATGTCTGAGATTGAAGAGTTGGCCGTCCATATGATCCGTCAGGAAGACGGTCGCGAATGAGCATCAGGATCACGGCCAGGTAAATGGAAAAGACTGTTGGAGCACCTGCTTGACACCAGTGCGAATGATGAATGGTTCAGTCTCTGATCCATTGCACAGAATGGTGGCAATCATCCCATCATAGAGTGATGGAAATGAATTTCTGTGGGTACTCAAGTCTACACAGCACCTGCCATAGGGCATTGTGATTGATAGAGTCAAAGGCCTTGATTAGGTTGATGAAATCCATAAGCAGTTCCTCATGTTGTTCTCTACACTTCTTCTGAATCTGTCATGCCATAAAGATAATGTTGGTTGTATCTTGAGATGGCCTGAAGCTGCTCTGTGATGCATGGAGAAATTCCTTAGCAAGGAGGAGGCGATTTAGTACAATCCAGGCAAGGATCTTCCCTGCAATGGAGAGGAGGGCAATTCCTCTGTAGTTCTTAAATAAAGATTTGTCCCCTTTCTTGAATATTGTGACAATGTTTGTCTTCTTAAGATCAGGTGAAATTTCTTCACAGGTCCAGATTTTGTCAAGGAGTTTGTGGAGTTTGTGCTGGAGCATTGTTCCCCCAGCTTTAAAAAACCTCTGCTAAAATGCTTTCTGGGCCAGGTGCCTTGTGATTTTTTGTCTGGGTGATGACACATTTGACTTCCTCAGAGGACGGAAGATCAGGAAGGTGTTCAATTGATGAACATTGTGGAATAAACTTCAGAGATCATGGTTTCATGGTGCAGTAGGCTCTCAAAATGCTCCTTCCAGTGTTGTTTAATGGTTGCATTGTCCTTAAGAAGATCGGAGCCATCCTGGGAACATAAAGGGGTTGGGCCTTTGGAACTTAGCCCATATATAGCTTTTGTTGCTTGAAAGAAGATTCTCATGCCATCCTGGTCTAAGAAATCCTGAATCTCAGTGGCCTTCTCTTGCCACCACTTGTTTGTGATGTTGCATAACCTCCTTTGGACTTCAGCTTTGAGCAGGTGATAGGTGTCATGTTTTCATTGGTTAGAGGAGGCACAACGGATCTCACTAAGGGCTGTGATGTCAGTGCTGAGCCTTGCCAGTTCTTTGGCAATTAGAATGCCTGTAAAGAACTGCTATGAGGGTCCATAAGGGTGAGGACATACCAAATGGTGAAATTCATTGTTTGTATTTCTTATTTCGGCTGCATAATTGAATGATCCCACTGGATGAAACCATCCAGTTGGAGGAGTTCAAGACAGCCTATGCTTGGAGCATGTTTTCTAGCCCATTCCCCATTTGGGCTGAGAAGAGGGGATCCTAAAGAGGACTTCTCAGTTGCAGCCCTGCTGCTAAAACACACTTCTGTCTCAATCAAGCAGAAGACAGCCATCACACGGCTGCACCTGCGTGCAAATTTGTCACTGAGGACTCCCAGAGACCACTGCTCCTGTTTTCACCACCACTTGTCGTCCATCGTTGCAGGACTTTATGGGGATGTGAACCCTTTGTCAGAGGCCAGTGCATGAAACCTTCTAGTGTGCAGAAACTGGTGCACAGGTGGTAATCACATGAAGCTTGATACGAGGAAAATCCAGACTAAGTGGCAAGAAGATCCAAGATAACCAGGGACCTCCTTCCTGCTGCAGCCCTCATCCATCTTCACAGCCACAAAGTTCTTAAAGGACCTTTGATGCGCCCAATCCACGGTTGGGGTTTTATGCAGTTTGGACCGTGTTTAGTCAGGAGCCTCACCTCTGCTTATCAAGGGTGACACTATCAGGACCATGAAAGCTCCAGATGGCATAGCTCTGAGGATTGTTAGCCCATCCAAGCCTCTCTACCACGACAAGGTTGCGGTCCATCCAGAGAGGGGGTACCTTTATTACTAAAAGCTTGAGTGTACAAGCCAAGTCTGGAGGTGTGGGGACTCTAACAACTCATCCACAGAGGATTAGCACAGAAGGAGAGCTGTAATAAAAATACTCCTGTAATTATTAGGGCTGTTCATTGCCAGAATACACCAAATCCTAAGCTTCCGGTAGTGTGCCAGGTATACCATGACTGTAGGTACTTCAGCAACTAGGCCTTAGCCCTTGTGGGTTCCAATAACCTCTCAGACACATGGCAAAGGGAAAGGCTTTCACTAGGGCTGGCAGGAAAGGAAAAGTAGGCAAATACTATAGCTACAGAGGCATAAACAGTGATACTTCAAAATGAGCAATAATGGTAAATGTTTGGTCCCTAAGGGGATTCGGTGACAAATCAAGGACCTCCAGGTCAAACGCTTGGGATACCCTCCCCAGTCCAGTCTCTGTTCAAGCAAACAGGAGCCTGCTATTTCCAGGCCAGTCTCAATTAGTATCTCTCTTTGGGCCTCTGCACTGGCTTCCTGCCCAGCCACTGCACCCAGCTGTAACATCCATCACTCTCAGCCTGTTCTACACATACCTGGATGTACAGCTCCTGGAGGGGTTGTCTGCATCCAGCTTCTCTGCAGATCCAGGCTCACTATGCAGGTACTGCTTCTCTTCATTCTCCCTGGAAGGTGAAGGGAAGTGCAGTGGAGAGGGGACTGACAGAGAACAGTCCCTGCTTAGCATGTCCATCATATTCACCATTGGATTACACAACAGTAATACAAATGCACAATAATAATAATAATAACAAATTATAGATTTCAAGGGTCATGGAAAACAGGCATGTTCTCCCAATGGACCCGTTTGGGCAGTGGCATGGGCTAACCACTTGAGTATATACACCTAATCTCCCAAGGTTGCACTCACCTGTGTGCCTCCACCCCTGCTGCTCCAGCTCAAGTGCTGCTGTTAAACTCTAGCTTTGGTCTTTCTAGAGCTAAGCTAGCTTGCTGGGGTGTGCCTACACATGCTTCAGTCACACCTCCTGATTGCAGTGTAGACAATAAACACTGTCTCCAACTCCCTAAGTGACTAAAACTGTGTGCACGTACTCCGTATCTCTCCTCAACCCAGCAAAAACGGGAAAGGAAGAATATTTCAACTAGAGCTGGCCAGAACTCATCAGAAGCTGGTGAAGGGAATAGTGTTAGACTTTTCCCTCAGAATGGCTTGCTGTGGTGCTGAGCTAACAGCATTAATTAACTGGATCCTAAATACAGTGCATGAAGGTGAACAGGACCTGAACAAGTACCTATCAAAAAGTGTTCTATGAATTTTAGGCATCTGCACGTCAACTGTACTGCCACATTTGTACTTACATTATAATAGAGAGATTTCACAAATAAGGCCCTGATTTCTAAATAGTGGCCTTCTGCCCAAAATGTATTTGTGAATGAGTGCTGTGTGTTTTTGAAACACTTAATAGGTACAAATGCAAGGGTCAAGTGTATGCAAGTGATTGAGCATACACAAAGGAAGCTAGAACAGGCCACCCTTGACAAATTAGTTTCTGTAAGAGCTAGACCTAGGAGGAGGATGGAAATTCCGTTTCACAAAGGACTTTGACATCTGGAAATTCAAATCAGAATGAAACCCAAGACTTTTGAAATGGACCACAAAGGAAAATTCAGAAACTTTTTCCAGATTGATCAAAATGTTTTTTTACTTTTACTGCTTAACATTTTATAGTGTGTTCAAAATGCAAAATAAAATAGAAAAAAAAAATCATGACACAATGCACAAATTGCAATATTTCATTTCAATTTTTAAAAAATGGGATGCTCTGACATTGTCAGAACATTTTGGCAATTTTTTTCCTCTTAAATGAAAAGTTGGCAATACCTACATGATTTCAACAGAACTACTTTTTCTGATGAAAAATGGTTCAGATGAAGTTTCTGAATGGCTCTCACATATTTTCGCTGCAGTATGAGACAGTTTGGCTCTGTGTGCAGTCCAGCTGGTTGAAAAGAAAGTCCAGCGGTGAGGGTAGCAGCTTCAGCTACAGGAAAGCTGTGCTTAATTTTTGCTGTCCCATAAAACTTCCAGTAGCAAATCATTTAATCTCTCTGGGCCTCAGTTTGTCATCTGTTAAATGGGAATGATAGCCCACCTCTACCGCCCAGGGTGCTGTGAAGATAAATTCTCTAGAGATTGTGATGTGTCCAGATGTTATAATCCTAGGAGCCCTGAAAGTTCTTAATATGGCTAGAAAGGCTTATGCTCTTTTTGGTTTAAAAAAAAAAACAGAAAAAACCAAAAAGTTTGTATTGAACTCAAAATGATTTTTTTTCAGTTTCTTGCCAAAAAACGCACCCCACAAAAAATTGCTTAGGTCAAATGAAACATTTCAAGCATCATTTTGAAACAATACTTTGAAGGTAAATGTTGTTTCAAAACACTGTTTCCAAACATATCATAAAAAAGTAACTTCAACATTTTCCTCTCCCCCAAAAGATCAATTTTTCATCTAAAAATATATTTGAATTCAAACCAAATTCAAATCTTTTTGATGCCTGAAAAGATTCATTTTTTGGCTAAATTATTATTTGCCAAAAAAAGGTCCATCCAGGTCTAGTCATAAGCCTTCTCGAGCTTCAGAGAGTGCACGTGCTACAACTTTATTTTCTTTTTCATGCATTATTAATTATAATAAAGGTTCTGCACATCAAATTATGTGATACCATTGTCTTCAGATTTGGCCTAGCATGTCCCTGCACAGTATTATCCCCTATATTAGGTTTGCCCAGAAGTAACTAACTGAAAACATTAATGAGGGTTAGTCACTAAAATAAGGAGATAGGACCGACTACGCACTGGGAACAAGGCCTGTTGCATAAGAAGGTGACAAGGTAAGTGAGATGATATCTTTCATTGGCTCAACCTCTGTTGGTGACAGAGACAAGCTTTCAGTTAGCTACTAACTCTCCTTTATCCTATGCCTGCAGATATAGTAATTACTCATTTAACTTTCAACAATTTTTTGCAACGTTCGTTAACTCCTTATGCTTTACCAGCTCTTCCATCTTCCGTTTGGCTATGATAAAGATACTGAGTACCTTTCCCAGACATCTGTGGATCTTGAAAGCTTGTCTCTTTCACTAACAGAAGTTGGTCTAATAAAAGATAGTACATCACCCACCTTGTGTCTCTCATTTCCTCACACCACCATGGCATAAGACGGTGATGTTTATATATAGCAACTTTTCATAACCGAAGTATATTTAAGAATGGAAATATATATTTAAAGAAATATATTGTCTTGTGCTTCATTTTTAGATCATGGCATGTTCTCTGGAGACTTGTACTGAAATCTTTATGGCATCATCTCCTCTCTTCGGAACCACACCATAATGGAGCCATCATGATGTCCCTGTGGATTTATATTGAAAGTATTTTGCTATCATAGCCTCATATTGTAATGGCTTCATAATGGAGTCCCCTTAGAGTTATACTGAAATCATTTTGCCATCATTATCTCACAACATAAATGGCATCATAATGGGGTCTCCATTAAAGATTGCATTAAAATCTTATTGAAATTGTTACTATGATGTTAACTTCCCACCCAAGTGATTTGGGATGTAGCTTGGAAAATTACTATGTAAGTTCACTTACTTGGAAAGTGGCCCTTAGTATTGCTCATATAACATATTTTGTTCATTCGTTATACTGTTTACTGTCTACTGTTCTCTAGTGTGTTTTTGTAGCCACTGCTTTTTGTTTTTGTTGTTGTTTGTATACTTTCCTTTTTTTTTTTTTTTTACTGAATGCACATACAACATTTCTAGGACTTTCTAAATACAAAATGCCAACATTGAAGATGTCAATAATATAGATTTTAAAAGTACAAGGTTTCTATATTCTAATTTAGATGACAGAAAGCAAACCTCTGTAAAAGAGAAATTACACACATTTCTATTATATAACTGAAATGTGAGCTAGTTTGAAACATTTTGTAGAAAAAAGTAAAATTAAATTGCAGGTGGGATGATTAATTTTTATAATATAAAAAGTTTCAGGCCCATTCTATTTAAAAATAGTTAGGCCACCACCAAAACCCCAGCTAAGCAACCCAAAGTTAAGGGCTGCTTGAAATTTAGATTCTGACGTGAATTTTGAAGCTCTGCTCCATCACTAAATTTTAAACAATTAAGGTAGTAAAATCTTCAGATAGATTAAATGCAATAGAATCTTACCTAGCAAACTTAGGACACTAAGTTACAGACCCTACAACCATACCAAAGCATACCATAAAGATGAATTTAGAGGAGTACTCACATGCTTAAAGTTAAACATATGTGTAAGTAGATTAAGGATTGGGGCCAAAGCATGCATTTTTACATGACAAAAAATTGTACTCTTTTTCCATAACTTCACTGGTGTTAGTCACAGTGTAAGACCTATTGTAGAATGCAGTATATTTACTGCGCTGTGTCATGAGGTTTCGTTTTATAATGGGTTGGGCTAAATCTTGTACAGGTTAGGTGTGGCTGCCACCTTCCACTCGGAATAAATTTAAAGAAGCCGTTTTAACCAGGTGGCTGAATGTAGAGCAGCAGCAACAAAAACAGAGGTACTTGGAAATGTTGAATAGAAGCTGAATCATGTGCCCCAGAGATTTCAAATGCAGGTGCTAGAATTTTTGGATTGTTGGAACATTTATGTGCCCCAGAGAAATACAAGACAAACTGAAGCAAGACAGATTGGGAGAGACTGAGGATTTGTCTAGAGGGTCCTCTAGTGTGCGGTAAGCCAGGGTGTGAACATACAACACACTAGCCTGTCACACACTAACTGGCCCTGTGGATCCTGCTGCTTCACATTAGAAGTGTGAAACAATATGTCAAAATGCCCCACAGTGCACTGCAGAAAAGTCCAAGTGATCCTTTGGAGTGTGGTAGTCTAGTGCACTGTAGAGTTACACCCTGGCTTGCCATGCACTAACTGATTCAGTAGGCGAGCCCTGAGAGAGAGCTTGGACAATCATGGAACATGACCCTAGAAGAAGCTGACGAGGCTTCTGAAGGTGCCACCTAGAGGCTTGGGGTTGTAAGCAAACAGTCTCCTTCCATTTTTGGTTGCTTCTATATTAGGAGAAGCAGGCGTTTGTGCATTCCTCGTAAATAAACAAGATTGCATCAAACAAAATATCAGAGTCCATTCTAAGTTCCCCCCCAACCCCCAGCTGACACACCCGCAGGACTTGGCAGTTTGATTAGCTGCTCAGGTCCAAAAGGGGTAACAATAGCTTTGGCAGTACTCATGCAGCTGCACCAGTGCTGGAAAATGCGATTGAAATTTTTCAGCATAGGTAAATCCCAGCAGTAAAACCCTATTGCTGTATTTGTCAGGATGTACATTCTTGTATAATACTAAATCGAAATTAAAGGATGTCCCAAAGGATAGAGTATCAGGCCTGTTGGGGAGGATTAGCTGCTGCAAATTACTCAAGGGATAAATACTGCATTTACATTATTTCCTGTCTTAGTGACAGGAAGGAAAAATGTTAGGTGTGTGTATGTCACTAGCTGTAAATGCTTGGACTAACCGTACGACTACCAGGTGTAACAGGAGAGAGTCTCAATAATAATAAATAATAATCAGTGTTGCTCCTGAGGAGGACAACTTGCCAGATATTAAGGTTTAAGTACCAGAATCTTCAAGTTTTGGTAACATTTTATTGTAGGAGGAAATTAATTATTGCTAAATTGCAGCAGAACTCCTAGAGGATTACAAATTACAACCCACTGAATACCAAGAGAATTCGTAGTGATTTATGGTATTACACTAAATACCAAAGCAAAGAAGAGATATTTTTACTGCCTGTTATATAGGTTTGCTCAGGTTCTTTCAAATTATTGGGGTCTGTACTTTTAAACCCTTTTATTTAAGGAGAGGGCTGTTTCCTTAGTGGTCTTAGAATGGTAACAGATTTTATGTATTCTTTCTAAATAACCATCCCCCCAAAAGCAGCATATCTCAGACCCAGACAGAAGGGCTAGTGCCAAAGTGATTTTTGGAAAAAAACGCAAGCGTTATTAACACCTTTAGTTTTATGTTAGAAAGTGAACAGGGCCTGGCTTGTAGTGTGAAGTGACTGATCTTCGATGTGACAGAGTGAGAGAGCATCTGCAACTTTGTCACCCAACCAGACCTTTAGATATGTCAAGATGTCTGACCAAAAACCTGGCAGTTTGGGAAAAGGTGCTGAATTCTGCACCTAAATTATCTTGTTGTTTATTTTTATTTGTTCTGCTGGTATCAGTAGTTCTCTTCAAACTGTGAAAAAAATAGAGACATCAGTTATGACTCCATTGTTAAGAATATGCTGCAATTTACACGTAGTTCAGGATTAAGTCCTATTCACTTTAACGATTGAATTGAGTCTTTGGATATATCACAATATTTTTCAATACACAATTGCATTTTCTCTGCATTTTTAAAATAAAAATATTTACTCACTTTTGCAGGTAAAATTTTAAAATACTGCATTAAAGCTTTTTTCTGACAGTCCCAATTTTTATTTTTGCCTCTTCTCCCCAAAGTCCCTCAAACTTCATATATACATCTTCAGAATATCTGAGGGATAGAACAATTTTCAAATTGTACATCTGTGCAACCCTCATGTATGGTGATCGATAGTAGCATAAAAGGCTACTATCTGTAGCCTTAATACACCTACTGTCCCTCTTGCAAACAACAGAACTGGCTCAAGTCTCCCTCCACCCAACAACCTTGGAAGACTAAACACACCCTTTCTCTGTGCCGGTAATAGGTAGAACTTCCTCACTCAGGAGCACTCCAAGACTGTACAAAAAAGGAAATCTCTATTCAGGGAAAGGAATATATTCAAACTTCAGATTCCAAGGCCAGATGGGAACACAGGCTGTAACTTCCCCAGAATAACTTGGGAAAACACACAGTCACAGCATGTATGTGTAAATAAAGAGTAAATCACCACTTTACCCACCCCCCGGTACCTTTGCACTAAGTTGTCTACCTTCCTTCTCAACCACTGGTGAGAATGTCCCACAGGTAATAGTCCCTTGGCTTCATTGATCCATCAAACTCTTCGCAGTTTGGATCACTGACTAGCAGGAGTCCAAGTATGTCTTCGCAGAGCTATCCCCAGTCTCAAGGGAGCTGCTTGTTTGGCTCACCTGAAACCATTGCCACCTAACCCAGATTAATAATTCAGATTTTATTATGGAGCTGGGTAGGAAGGGCCCCACAAGATACCACTCAGCTCCGCTGCTGCCCACTGCATCATTTCTCACAACACAGTCCTAAATTTATGTTGCTGCTCACAGCAAAGTCTCCATAAGAAGGAAGCCAAGAGCGCTTAGAACTCTTAAGCAGAGTCCCAGCTGCTGGCACAAAAGGTGTGGGTTGATTGTGTGTGCAAGCGTGCACATCTGCGGGGGGTTGTTTTTTTTCCTGCAAGGTAAGACCTCTTCCCCCCTGAACCTCTTTGAGAGCCCTCTACACCCCCCTTCCCTCAACCCAAATGCTTGCATAGTTATGGTGACTCCCCAACTATCACTAAAGGAAGTGTGGGTAGATAGCCTATGCAGATAAAGCTATGTATGTATAGTTCATGACTATACATGAAACCAAAATGTAATAAAAACAAATGATGAAATATGTGTAGAGTAGGGTTGGGGCATGAAACAGGATAACTGAATTGAACAGTAGGGCTGGGACACTATTGTAGGCAATAAGGCTTTGCACAGCAATGCATAAAGGCCAGAGAGTCATTGCAGAACTTTGCTAACCAGCTCTGGTTCTCACCAACCTCTTTGATGATTGACTACACCACAACTTTAAAGGGTAGGGGGGAGAAGTTATTTGACTCTCCAAATGAAGGGAGTAGTGTTTTATGGCTGAGAGGGGGAGAAGAGAGGTCAAACTGCTTCAAAAGGGGACAAGGGACCACCATGGAAACACTGACTCATCCCCTGGGAACCAGATGGGCAGAAGATTTCAAAGGGGCAGCCCTGTGTGTGAAGCACCCTTTTACACAGAATAGGCTGAGGCAGCACCCACCCTTTCTCCCTCCCCTTTAGGTGGTGATATACTGTTTGATGAAGACCACTAGCTGCCTCTCTTTTAGAGGGTCTGAAAAGGAATTTTTCCCTGACCACCAGATTGGTCTAGGTGCAGTTGGATTTTGTTTTGTTTTTTGCCTTCTCTGCAGCGGGTTCAGGGAGGGCTTTGTTCATGTGTGGCATGAAGGAAGGTAGGCTATATGTCACAACTCATTATATAATCGTGGAGTGGATGTCCAGTGCAGGTACTCCATAGGAAAGATAGATAGTGACCAGATGGAAAAAGAGGTGTTTCTTAATGGAATGGAATGAGGGGGTTGTGGTGCCTACAAATAGTATGGCAGGGAACCAACCCCTCTTTCTTATACACCACCTTAACCCTCTCCTCCTACGAGTGGAGCTTGATGGTAAGGTCCCAACAGTGGATTGGTTGGGTAGACCTGATGGAAAAAAGAGGGGCTGGTGGAAGCCCCCCAGTAATTATTGAATGAACATGGGGTTACTGTATTGTACACTTTTATCTGCCGAGTAGTCCTGGACATCTAATAATAAAGTTGCGATCTGATTAAAACCATATCAAATGTCTCCTTGCCCTTCTTTCAGTATAGCCAGAAAACCTTTGTTTATGCCCCCTCTACAGGAGCAGTCCCATAATTGATGCAGGGAGAAGAGAAAGCTTGCAGCTAAAGGCATTTCAAGTGTAGAGTTGTCGATTTTCCTCTGGAGGCTGATTCTTCCTGTGGTTCATCAGAGGAGATTCCCAACAGGATGAATTTAAGCAAGTTTTTCAGAATAGAACTCCTTCTGCAAAGGCTTAAGACCTCCAAGAAATCCTGAGGATACATGGTTGGGTGCATGTGTGAGGGGGAGGGATATGCATGACTCTCTCACGTCCAGCCACCACCCTGCCACCTACATGATGGTACAATAAATGAGTAGAGATAGTAGCTTTGATTCCCTTGTTAGTCCAGGGTAGAAATCAGAGCTGTGGGAATAAGAGATTTTTGAGTTAAGTGGCTGAAATGGAAAATAAAGTTAATTATGAGTCATTTTGTTTGTGAGGGAATTTTAACTTTATGTATTTTTTTTAAAATATAGTTAAATAAAATTTGAAACAGTTGATTCTCATCAAAATGTCAAAACTAAATATTTCAATTCTCATTTTTTTAATTTTTTTTTAATTCAACACAAATTTGTGAAGTCTTTTGGACAACTGCATTTTTCAGCAAAGAAAAGGTTTTTTGGAAAATTGTCAGCCATCACTAGTAAAACCCTGTATTTCATACTCTAGTTCCTATTTTATGCATATAGGTTATAGCTTTTTTTCTGTTTTCATTAGAAGATTTAATGTGTGTTCCTGGCCCCACATTAAAAAGATGCATACTTATGCTGAGCTGCTAGTTTTTTGGTATTTTAAAACTTTTACTGTACAATTGAAGGTATCAGCTTTTGGCTCATGGAATGAATATTTTTATATATCTTTTATGGGCAATGCTTCAACTAAATTGTTATCAATTTTTTCCTTTTACTACAGACATTGTTCTTGTAATTCTTCAGAATTCTGTCAACCTGCCTGTGAATAAAGACTATAGAACATATCTGTGTTGGGAAGAAATGACTTAAGTAATCCATAGCAGTTATGAAAGTTCTTTATTCCATACCCAGGTTTTCTGAAGATGAGGAGATCCTTTTCACTGTATAATTGGGAAGTTTTGAGATTCTCTCCAGGTGAAATAATTCCCCTTCCTTCAGAGAGTTCTTTTTAATGGAAGAAGATGAAAGAAATGGTTCCATTTTCTTTTCTTTTCTCCCACTGATGAGCTGCTTTTCACTTCCTTAGGTTTTTACCATCTACAATGTAGAGAGAAACAAGGCAGCTCAGAAATGAGGAGGGTAGACCGGGTTAAAAAAAACAGTGGTAACAAAATTCAGGATTTTGTGGGGATTTGTAATAAGTTTTTTCAAAATGTCAAAAATATTGAAATGTTGACAAAATCTTTTGATTACTGAAAGTTTTGAAACATTGCTGTGGCTAGTCAAAAGCCTCTACAATTGTCATCTGATATTATCATTTGGGGGGAGGAAGAGAGGTATAAATCAAAAATCCAATTTTTGACAAAAACACACACTTGGAACCAGCTCTGAGGTCAAAAGGTTCTTGTATGATCAAAAGTGCAGATCATACAGTCTCTTTAAAAGAATGAGGATTTGTCATCTTTTCTGCTCCAAAGTTCATCTCTTATTTATGTTCTTTACAGGAGGGTTGCATTTTGAAGATACTGTGTAAGATCCCTCCCAGCTGTGTGGTTCTGGGGTATAAGGAAGTAAAATTGCTGAGTTCAGAACTGAGACCTTGTTATGCTATTTAGCCCATCAGCTAATAAAAAGATAATGAAAATTACTAAACTCACGTGTTACTTTTCTAAACTAATTAACATTTAGCTTCTTCTTATCCCCATAGGTAGATATACTGATGATTAATTATCATCTTCTTAATACAATGTTATGATTTATTAGCTCAATTATATTTACTAATATTTAGTGAAGTGTCACAGCTAGCCTTGAGTTTAAGTCAAGGATCAGTTAGTCTTGATGTGGATAGCTCTCCCAGCCTTTACTCACTCTAATGTATCAGATTGTGTGGGTTTTTTAGGGTTGAGAGCTCATTTGCCCAAATTGTTCAACCTTGTTCATTCTGCTCTGATTTCACTTTAGAAGTTATCTGGGTTCTTCACTGAGCACTGGTATCTTTAAAAAATTAAATATAACAAGATCACATTGGAGAATTCCATTTTTAATGAAATGTGATACACTTTTATCATATTTGCATCCTTTATCATCATTTGGATACACTATTCTCCCTTGCTATCTGAGTTGAAAAGTGCATTGTAGCAAAAGATCCCTGGCCCTTCCATTCTTCTTGCTTTGTAGCCCTACGGTGGTCACAATTGCCATTATCTCATCAACTACGAGTATTTTCAATATTTTAGCTGGTAGGACCAGCAGTGAATTTTCCCAGCCTGTGGAAAAAATGGTTTTAATTCAGCTAAACATAGTGACAGCTGCTATTACTGCCTCCAGCTACAATTGCTGTAGCCCTGAGAAAATCTTTTTTGCATGTTAAATATGCAACATAAGTGCCAAGTTATCTTCAGCCTTTAACAAGGTTCTGTTTTTTCCCTGTTTATTTTAATGCAATATTTTAACTCACTATACAAAGCAATTTACGCAAAGCAGTGCTATAAATGGTATCTAGCCAAAACCCTGAACTTCCATCATGCAAATATGAATAACTAATTAAGAGCCAATGGTCAACATTTCCATAATGATGTAGCCAGATGAAATGTTTTCCAGGGTCCCTCTGGGAATCTGCCTAGTTTGTCTCACATTAATGTCTAGTATAGGAAAACAAGGCAAACATTCTAAACTGGGTCTTGTATGAAGATACGTTTCTTTGACAGTTGGGCCCTGAGAATTTTTTCCATTTTCATCAATAAAAACTAAACTTAAAAACCAAGTGTCTTCTTCTTCATAAAAGCCATGATTAGAGATCTATTGCTATCTCAAAATTAGTGCAATGTCAACATCATTATATGCCAGGAATAGGTAAATAGAGTCCTCAGAGCTGATTATGCATTATTTAACATTTTAAAATTGAGTAATTTGGCAACTAAAACTCAAAAATATTATCCCTTCTTATATTATAGATTATGACATAAAGTGAGCTCTCTTGAATATTGTATCCAACAAAGGTTATCAAAACAAACCTTCAAAGAGCCAGTTCTGAATTAATATGGTCAAATTGAAAGATTTGTGCCAGTGAGAAAACATAATGATTTAGTGAATAGAACAAATGGCCGTGACCATATCTAATATGAAATCTTTTCCAGATCGACCACCCTTCATTAATTGTAATGAACTGAATCATTTGAAGCCGTGATGTAGACCATTAGGTGATTTTATGGAGCTTCTCCAGGTCAATGTAGCACTAAACATTTTTATAACATACCACACTTAAAAGCATGTGCCTTAAATATGTATCAAAATTATTTAGAATGGTGTTCTATGTACGTACTAGAGCTCTGTGTGGTACTCACTTCCTCCCTCCCCTCCCCATATACACCCATGTGGACTCTGACCTTGCATATGATAGCAAACAAGTAGACTGGAGGGTTTGCATGAAACCACTGATGACAGCGAAGCTCCAGCTAGACACAGCTCTGCACCTCTAGGTGCTCTCTCTTAAGGCAGTCTTGAGAACTATGGGAAATGAATAAAGTATGAATAACAAAGTTGTCTATTCGATAGCATAGGTCACTATGCATGCTGAAGTCAACAGCAGAACTCCCATTAACTTCCCTGAAAGTAAGATTAGTCTTTAAGGGCAAAATTATTTGCTTACATAACTCCATGCAAGTCAATCGAGTTACATCAGCAAAGAATTTGGTCCTATATTTTCAATTATTGATCAAGTACAAGACTGACGTGAAGTCAAAGCAAAAAGGTTTCCCTGAAGTCAGTTGAAAATAAGAGAAATAGAGTTTGGGACTTTGTATCTGAACTACTTATCTAGATTTAAAAACATAGCATTTACATAGCTCCACTAGTCCTGGCATGCCCAGTTTGGCAGCTGAGCCCACTAATAACAGAAAATTCAAAGATCAGACAGGTGAAAATGTGCACACCATGTAATGTTTCAAGAACTATTTAAGATGTTCCAGATTTTAGTTGCCATTTGTCCCTAATCGAATAACTCAGAATGAGGCAAAAGTCCATTGCCTAATAAAGTAATGTTGAAAATTGAAGGTCTGTTCTATATAGTGGGAAGCAAAAGGAGGACATTAACTCTGAAAAGCAAGGTATGTAACTATGGGGACAATTTCTACTTGTAACAGGTTTGCACATGCCCCCCTGCTGCTCCTTGCCTCTGCTCCCACAAACTACATGCAGATCGCAGGTTCATGCTCCCACACACAGCTTATTATCCATCACCATCTGCTAATATACACTCTGGCCTAACAGCCCTAGGGCCTCACTGCTCCAGTCACAGATCAAGGGAGCTCCCGCTCCTCCTGCAGCTTCTTCTTTTGATGGCTGTTTGCCACACCCGCCCTCCCTTCCGCACTTCCTTCCTGGAAGCCTTTATAGTGCCTGGCTAACACTCCCAGAAACTGCTCCTCATCAACCCAGTCTGTTCAGGGTTTACTCAGGGTATGTACACACTGATGGCAAATTAGCTGCCATCAGATTTATCTATCCGGATCAACTAAGCGGCAGTGAATACCTGCTCAGTTGATCCGGAAGTCGATCCAATTAAATCACCTCCTCAAAAGGCATAGCTCTGCGTCAATGGGAATGCATTTCCCATCAGCGGAGCACAGTGGAGCCAGCGCACTAAAGGGAAGTTAGGAAGTTGACAGAAGTTATGCAAGAATTTCCCAGTAAGTGTGTACTAAGCATCAGCTTTTTCCAATTCCCTCCAGTTAGGACTCCAGTGGCAGGTGGCTGAAGCAGCCTGGTTTCTCCCAGCACCTTGTCACACTATTCTTGGTCATATGATATGCAAGAGAGAAAACTTTGGCTTCTTTGTAAATATATGTTGCTTACATGTACGCATCTGTAACATAGGTGTATATGTGACAGCTGCCACCTTGACTGATACACTGAGCATTGAAATGGGGACCTCCAGAGCTAAAAGTATAAGCTGCTACACCTTGAATAGATGATCCAAGGCCATGAAGCTGGGAGCTGTAACAACTGACATTCTCTGCAGATCAGCCGAGGGAGAGGGCGTTTAATACTCACCAGTGGATTACATATATATATATATATATGTATGTATACACACACACATATTTCCGTACATCCTTACAATTACTGATCTCTATGTCTTCTATTATTATTGTTTGTGGTTGAAATGACTTTTTTTTTTTACTATACACACTCATGGGAAAACAGTATCTTTCCACGTGTTTGTACATGAAGCTATATGTCAGCAGTAACACACCTCTAAATTTTACTGCAGTGCTCGCTAAGGTTGTGCCTCTCATTGGCCGCATCCCTAATATAATGTTTACTAATAGCTCTTTGGAGGAACAGTATTTCCATAGCAACAAATGAACAATACTAGAGAGATTAATCCTTTTTACATTATCTGTGTACAGTCTGCTATAAAGCAACATTTTGTTGTTTGATAATTGCAAGTCTAGAGTGATTGTACATTATGCAATGATTAGCATAAACACTTAAGATGAAGAATGCCTATTCAAAATGAAGAGAGCATTGTAGAATAGGACGTACTATGCTGCAAACATTACCAGGACTAAACGGCTGTGGGAAGCTAACTGATTGTGACATTAGTCAAATAGTTTCACAGTAGCCATCTGATATGGACAACGCCATGGAAGATCTTTCAGGACACTAATCATATGACAGGTTTTGTTTCACATATATTTAGTGGAACTCAGTTCCTCAATGAACAATCTCTGTGGATGTTCTCCAGTGGCAACAGTCATTATCTGCTAAATGGAGACTTATTCCTAGACCATCTGTAGTAGAACTAGCCATTGACACATTTCCTCCATGAATGTTCTTTGATGTTTTAGCATACTCCTGCTGCAGACATTGTGTGATCAGGTGCCAATACAATGTTGCTCAAAGGCTGAGTTTTGGCAGTACTAGCTACCAAAGGATGGACTTTTCCACAGACAATGAAGCTAACTTTTGATGACCCACACACAAAGGTAAAAGTAGAGAAGTTGTACTTGATCAAGGTAGGAGATGCAATCATTCTTCTGCAGGCAAAATTTTTACCATGCATTTTACATTTTCCAGTTGGATCTCTGGAAATAGCCCAAATAAAAGCTAGATTCCACAATCCCATTACATTTCAAATGGGGTTGAACTACATGTAGTCTACTAATGAGACAAAAGTGGAAATCAGGCTTCTAAATATTAAATCTTTTATTTACACACTTCTGTTTGTTTATTTTTACTGGAAAACAATCAGGTGAAACTTAAGCTCACCTGCTAATACAAAGAACCACTGTGATCATATACATCTGGAATGGAAACAGAGAAACAGTTGCAAGTGAATACATTGTGATAACCTTATGGCAGGTAGATTAATAGCCCAGGATGTCATTAAATGTATTTTGGAAAAGAGGGAAACAAAAATAAATAAACATATTATTTAAAAAAGGAAAACAAAACCGATCAGTGTGCATTCAGTGTTTACTAGCTTGGCAAAGTGACAAAGCCTAATATTAGCAACAGCCCTCCAGATACCCAATGTCCTAGGAATTGCTGCTATAGTTTTTAAGGCAGATTACATTTCATTTAAAGTTACATAGGTCCAGAGTAACTCTGCAAACACCTTAAACATGACTCCAGACTTACATGGTGCAAGCGGAATCTGGCCCATAAATTTTATTTTAATTTTAATAAGGATTGTCTATTAAATATAAGGCAACAGGAAAGAATACAGCAGAAGAGGATATTGTTCAAGTGCAGCTGCTAAGTAATCAGAGCATCTTTGTCCAAATAATGCTTGCAGATTTCATATGTATGTGGAGTGCAAATGTGAAATGTGCACAATTCAGAGTGTTTACAATATATATCCACTCTCCTCTTCCAAATTTAACCAATATGCTTTATACGGCAGCACTTGACTTAGGTTCAAGGAAGGGAAAAGAAGTAGTGGGGAAGAGACATGGGTTTTTGTTTGAATACTCAGAGTCTCTTGAAATATGCTGAGTTCAGGCCAAACAGAGCATAGGGAGCTAAAGGTTATAAATCTAGTATTAAAGACAGTCCACTTGACTTGGCAACTGATCCATATGGGACCAAGAGATGTGTCTGCAGTCATAGGCTGGGTCTAAAAACCTGTACTGCTTTGGATACAGTCTACAGATTTCTATTTCACCAGGAGCTAAGCACGAGATAGCTATTAACACTAGGGTTGGAATGCTCCTAGTTGTGGAGATCCCCAGACAATTAGTTGGCTAACAGGGTTCTGAAGTGTTTGAAAGGACTGAAATGCTGCTATTCTTCTCAAACTCTGAAGATTCCAGTATCACACAATGTATGTTATGATCACTCTATAAAAACTGAGAAATCATATCTGAGCAAAGATGAGAAGGGAATGTGTTAATATGTATGTGCTAAAATATAGAAGTGTAAGTGTTATGTTGGAACCTTATATTGGAATAGATGTAATAGCAACAAACGGGGAAGTCTGTATAAATATCACCAGTAGATTTACTGCCTAATAGCTTTGTTTATAAGATATTCATAGCATTTCATAAACTATTCACAATGTTTTGTACTATTTCCTGTGTTTTCTTTGTGCATGTTTTTTTAAATTAAGAGACTATATGGTACTTTACGTTGACTGAGAACAATTAACACCTACTTACCTGGGCTTTACATGCAACACCTCTAAGTTTTAACTGATAGATTCGAAGGCTAGAAGGGAACGTTGTGGATATGTAGTCTGACTTCCTGTATAATACAGGCCATAGGACTTCACCAGAATAAGTGGCTTTTTATGAACAGGTGCTAATAATAAATAAATAAATATATATAAAAATAATTATAATAAATACATTTCCTGTGTTGCCAAAAATATGCTAGGTTCTTTCTGAACAAAATAAAAGCCTGATCCATATTTGTTTGTATTATAGTAAAATCTAGAGATGCCTACTGAGATCTGGGCCCTATATGCAAGACACTGTAAAAACACTTAATAAGAGACAATCTTTGTCCTTAAGGATCCTCGCAGTCGAAACAGACAAAGGATGGGAGAAATAAACTGTGGATAACGTACCCTTTCTTCTTCAAGTGACATCTCTGATCTTCTACAATCGCAATAGAGTTATAAATCTTCCACTCTCCTCTGGATAGTAGTGCATCTGGCTTACCAAATGCGTCCAATGTAGCAGACTTTCTTTCGTCCTTTTCCTGGTTTCTCCACTTTGCAGATGGGGAATTGAAGCACAGGGAGATTAAATGACCAGCCCACTTGGAAGTCCATGGCAGAGCCAGGAAACTATCCCAGATCTCCCAAACCTCTGTCCAATGCCTTAAGCAAAAGACCTTCTTTCTGTTCTCACAGCAGTTTAGAATAGCAAATTCCTGCCCTAACACCACTTCAATGCCACCTAGCAATTTTCCAAGTAGAATGCCTAGGGCAGCTCTCTTGCTCCTTTGCACTGTGTGAATAGCACAAAAAAGAAGTAGGTGGAATTTAAGGAACTGACCCATAGTAATTAGCATGTCCAAGCCATATGTATGTGAATATTATTGCCAATATATAGAGGTGGTAATTGAGTCTCTCAAAGGTTAAGAAATGTTCTTGGGAGTCATGAAATATTTTCCCATTAACATCTATTCATATATGCCTATATTTGAGTGGAATCAGAAGTCTCCTGAGTATATTAAATGTTTTTGTGATGAATTCACTAGCGTCATCCCTGCTTGCAAAATGCAAGGTGCTCTGTATTTACACACACCCACACACAGTCAGATTCAATAGCTAATACAGAGTTACGTCTAGTTAGCAAGAGAACAACTCCTTTCCAAGTCCACTGTTTGCACCAAGACTCTTGTGGGTACAGATGAGAGACTATTAGTATGATGAAATGTTCCTGAACCCCTAGTCCTAACAGAGTTGATATTGTTTCAAAGACAGTAAAAAGGCATACAATTATTTTAAAAGATTATGGGTTAGATCCTGATTAGAGAAGGCTGTGTCTCATAGGAAGCAGTTCTCCTAGAGATATTCTATCAGGTGCATCTAGTGCCATAGGAATCCCACTATTATTATTTAGGCTGACATAACAAGCCAGCCAAATGGGCTGTGGGCTGCTTACTTACGGAGATTTCCCCAAGAGACACATGATCATTGCCATACCTGGGAACTTGTACTTGATTTGGATGACTGCATATATGCTTGCTGGATTTTTAGTTACCTAAACCTCTTTTTCATATAACCACTACCCTTGTGGGGAATATGCTGAACCTGAATCATTAGTCTTGACTGTCTGCATCTGTACTCTTGACTGTATTAGTTGGATACCATCTTTAACCCCTGTACTCCGCTGGGGCGGAGGGTTCTTAATTTATTGTCTCGGTGGTGGAAACAGGTAGACTGACAACGTGAAGTGCTTAAATAAAGTGTTTTATTATACTGATGGCTTAGTAAAAGCTGGGCTAAAAACGCCTCCCACACCAGCAAACAGACCTGGTGAATGAGAAGGACAGTTATAGACACAACTAGGATAATCATGGTTTCAGAAGCAGTAGCAATAGCAACCACCCACTGCAGCAATTCCAAAGCATAGGAAGAAAGCACATGCCAAAAGCAACAGAGTGGGGAGACCCATTATCCACTCTAATAGTGATCCGCAACCAGGGAACTGACCTGTCCGGGGCATCTGGGAAGGCCTTGACGGATCCACGGAGAGTCTCTCTGAGTGGTTCCCAGCGGTGCTTGTTATACCCCTGTCTCCCTTTGCCTTAGCAAGATTTTTCTCCTAGTAACACAATACGTCGCTCTCAATCTCGACTAGAGATTGGGTCTTAAACTTGTTTTTCATTAGTCTATTGGTTAGTGATTACAGGCAGCTAGGCTGGCAACAGAAAGAGGGAAGCTGCCCTTTGCCAATGTCTGCTTTAATCCTGTGGTTAGATGTTTTGCCGACTTGTGGTTAGTCGTCTACTGCTTATCTCAAAAAGTTTCCGCACAGCCAACATATTTTATGTAGGAATAACAGACAAAGGTTAGTTTCACTTCTTAATACAGGAATACCAGACATAGGTTAGTCTCACTTCTTAATGCAGGGGGCTGCCCAAGCAGTTACGGGCCTAGTCTTGCTCACAGCCTAAGCTGGATTTTTAGGGCCTAGCCTTGCCAACTGCACTGGTTCTGCATGACAAATTCTTCCGAGCCCTACAACCCCATATGTCACATGGCAGCCCTTACAAATATGCCATTTGCATTAGATAGGTAAATAAGCACTTTCAGTGAGATATCCAAAACTATCAAGATATTTCCTGTGGAAAATACAGAGAAACACAAGGGAAAGCTGCAGACACTGAGGTAAGGAGGATATCTTATCTATTTATCTTAAGTAAAGATGACAAATTTTTAAGTGTTGCTATAATACTGCAGATTTGTGTATGACATTTGCTACTGTGTATCCTATTTTCTCTTTACACACTTGTGTAAACTTATATGTATATAGCAATTCTTTTCTTGGATTTTGAACATTTGCCAAGTGGCAGTTGAGTTAATATGTGCACAGCAAAGTATAGCTGCCTCTGGGATGGAACACGGTTGCCAATCATTATGCTGCAGAAAAATAACCCAATGGATTCTAGTTTATTGGGACATGTTTTCTTTTATTAGTCTGGGAATTGGAAAATTTTCTGGCATTGTAATACTTTGTTTTTTGGATAATTACAACACCTGTATAATTACTGATCCATACGCTCAGGCTTTACTCCACTTTAATACAATTTTGTGTTGTGGCCAATTCTGCAGTCCGATATCCCTAAAATAGTTTTTTCACTCATAGTTTTCCCAAGGTGATGGAAAATGGACATCTTATCTATATGAGGACAGAGGTTTCTCTGAAGGGAATAGACATCTGCCTACTTCTACAATGAATGAGCATGGGCCCATTCACTCTGCTAATGAGCCCCCTTTTTTAATATAGTGAATTAAATACAGTCAGAGGCAAAGCCCTTTCACTCTGGTGTCCTGTAATAGGAATTGCCCATCAGCACAGTAGAAGGAACTCCTTCAACCAAAATCAAAAAGCAACAACTACGGTCTACCTGTAATTAAACTATTTCTTGAGCTGTAGTGAGAAAAGTTGTTTGGGTGGAGGCTGCTTGTTACAGATCTCATCTTCTTTCTTCCCCATAGGTCACCCTGCCACTAAGGCATATAATAATTTGAAACAAAGAAGAAAATAACTTGATGTGTTTCCTCTTGGAAGAGGTAAAAGCTAGAGCTGATTGGCAATTTTTGATACCTTTTTTTCATTTGAAAATGCCAGTTTCTCAAAACTAAAACTGTCTGCAGAATACAGTCAGTTTGGATGAATTTTTCATTTTGAAAAAAATGAAAAAAGTTTCAAAATTGTCAAAATGTTTTTTTAAACAAAAAAAAATCTATTGAAGGAGTCAAAATGTTTTTGTTTGTTTGTTAGGAAAGTTAAGCTGATCATAGTAAAATATTTAAAAAATAAAAATAAACATTTTGAACGTATCACAAGAAAATGTTTCAGTTGATCAAAAACAACAACAACAAAATCTTTTTTTTTTCCCCATCCTGAATTAGACAAAACCGACAACATGAAGTCTTGAAAATGTTTCTGGGATGTGAAAATTTTTTTACCCCCAGTTCCACTGAAACCTCAAGAGAGTTTCACTTCTTGCGGGCACCACCGTTTTGTATATAAAAGGATTTAAATGAGCGGAAGCAAACATAAAAAAGCTATGGGCAGTTGATTCCCCCATGCATTTACATGGATGACCAAAAGAAAGATTTTCTAAAAGGGCTTTGATCTGGAGCCAGAGCACATTGAAAAGAATGAAAAATGTCCCAATCGTCATTGGATCAAACCCTGCCCATATCTTAGAGCTATAGCACCACTAAAACTAGTTGGTGAGACTAGGTTTAGGCAATATTACCAACACTGGTTTTCTTGATGATTTATCTGTCTAACAATGTTATATTGTGGATATATGGAATAAAGAGGAAGAACTAAAGGCATCACAAAATGTGACTTCTACAACCAATGAAGTGTTAAGGAAGTATCCTGATGAGAGCTTCTGCATTACTAATTAAGGGTAGCTACTATTTTATTTGCTTATCTATTTGCATTTATGTGTAAAATATATTTGATTTATTTGCTTTGTAATCTTGACTATACCTATTGTCTAGATATCTAGATTATATCTCTATTATCTATACATTATCTAAATATAGATTATCTATCATTTGCTTTGTTATCTTTTCTATACCTATAATGCCATCTATTTTTAGGTCCTTCATTGTGTTTACCCAGAACACTGTGTAATAATGTTTTCTTTTTACTCCTACGTGTTGATCCTGCCAGATCTCAAACCTTACTAAAAAGGCTGTATGTCAGGCCCAATTCTTTTTCTACCCTCAATTCTTACTTTTCCTTATCATCAATGCCCAACAGAGAGTATTGTCCAACTCCAACCTCCCTGGATAACTTTCTCATCTTACACCAACTTGGGAATTTAGGGTATTTTATTTCCATATTGTATTTTATTTCCATATTGTAGGTATCCACAAGCACAAGGAAGATTATGGTCTGTCCTGAATCTATCAGTCCGACACATGAGTACCACATGTGCTCAGAATATCTGACATTTTACTACATGCATATCTCTCATGAAAGCATAAGAAGGATCTAAGAGCACCCATTTTTTGTCATTCTGTAAGTGAATTGCAGCTTCTCAGTCTATTCAAGCTCTAGTTAAACTCCTGTTGAATTAACAATGCCTCGTGATGTTTTTCCCCTAAATCTAAATATTTTTATTGTTACTCTTTAACAGGTTCACTGTTTTTTATAGCTACACTAAATTTGAAATGAAAATAGATTTCATTATTTATTCATAGGATTTGATTCACCCTGATTGTTACATTATTCTGGTGTTGACAGTTCTTGGTGAATAGTGTGTGAAGGCTAGAGGGCATTTATTTGACCATGAAATGGCATAAATAATAGACGGATGTTATTTTGTCTTGAAATTGGAGGTTTTGTAGCTTTTTAAAATGAGAAAATTAAAATAACAAAAGGTGTAAAATGAGGCCTGGAATTTTACTCTCTTTCTGTGAAAGTCATCACTTGCCATGCTTTAAAGCCACCTGTAGTGTATAAATATTAAATCTTAAAGGAATTATTTGATGCTATTTGTCAAGAGTCATAAAGTAACAAGAGAAGCATGCCTTTCAATTCCATCACTTAGCTAAAAAAGCATCATCTTTGGGGGGAAAAAGACCCTGAAGTATGAATGCAAAAATATATAAGTAAATAAGTTTAAAAGTTTGAGAAAATATCAATGAATACTTTGATCTTTATTTGTTAGAGCAAAAGAAATAGTTGCTTTCTATAAGACTCCATTATGAATAAATGGCACCTGTAAACCAGATTTTTTTTATTATTCAAATGGATGGGGGATGGTACTTTTAAAACTCAGGAAATAACTTCAATGAATCTTGGACTCCAGACAAATGTCCTAAAGTTCAGCATTACAGCTATAGCCTAAAAAAACATCTCCCAGTCTGGAAAAAGAGCAGATTCAATGATCAGTGACATTAGGGATGAATGACACTGTTAGAAATTCTAACTATACCTTGAAGAAACTGTCAGGATATCAGTTGGTAGTGCATCCTTTTGTACCATGCCACAGACATAAAGGCTGCAATAATAGATTCAATTATTATCCATATATATTGTGAATAAAATAAAAAATAAACCATTTACGGCATATCTATTATATTTACTTGAAACAGCTGGCATTCTTAAAAAACAGATATACTGAATCAAAACTTTTCAGAATTACTGTTTCAAGAAAAAATTAGAAATTTCGACTTTTGTTCTAATTTGTAATGAAACGAAATTTTGAAATGTTAAAATTTCCCATGGGATGGACATTTTGATTTCTGATCAGCTCTAGTTCTATTAGCACAAGCTGCTTTACTCATCCAGTGGAAGCTGGCAGAAACCCATCAATAAATTGCGCCCCAGGAATATATCGTAGGAAAGACACTGAGAGATCCCTAGCATACCAGGTCATTGGGTTATCTATTCCAATAACCTGCCTGCAGCAGAAGCCTCTAGTACTCAATACTGGAACTAACGGGGGAAAACACAATGTGCTACCCATCTTGCACGGTGTTATAGATGAGGAGAGAATTCTTTCATGTTTCTGAAACATTTTTTTTACCTTAGTCATCATTGTTGATTAGCTACAGATGTTAACTCATCCTTTTTTTTGGTGGTGTTTGTGAAGGATACTTGAGTGAGAGTACTGGAGTCTGAAATCCTTTATTTTTCCACAAAATAGTTGCTGCATTTTTCACAACAATGCAATCTTCATACAAGCAAGCCAATGAACAGCAACTAGATTTTAAGGATTTCACTAGATGTCCACTCAGAGCCTGTTTGTAGATCTGATCCCCACTAAGGCCTGGTCTACACTAGAAAATTAGATCAGCATTACTATGTCACTCCAGGGTGTGATAATTCTATCCCCCTGAGTGGCATAGTAAAGATGACCTAAGTCCGCATGTAGACTTAGCTACCCTCTCTCAGGAAGATGGATTACCTATTCTGATGGGAAAATCCTTCTTCTCGGAGTAGGTAGCATCTACCTGAAGTGCTACAGTGGCACAGCCGCAGCAGTGCCGCTGTAGCATTTTAAGTGCAGACAAGCTCTGAGTTACCCCTGATGTCCACCAGCGTAACCAAGATCATGATTAGGCTGTTTATATTTGTGATGGGCTGTTCACCCCACATAAGGACTGGAAGGATTAAGATGGCTAAATGGGCCAATTAACTGCCCAAAGAAGGAGACAGAGAGCAGTGAAGTAGAACAGGCTCCACTGGGCAGGACCAGGCAGGGCCTATACAAGCCAGGAAGCTGGCAAGAGAAGGGTTGAAGGAAAGGAATCTTCACTCACTCCCTGGAGATGGAAGGTGCATCTGGGGCTAGAGTCAAGTAGTCTACAGTTACTCCCTGGGAGAAGGGAGTATAGCTGGGCAAGCCCAGTGGAGGGGAGGTGGAGGTAGGCAAGGCTCAGGGGAAAGAGCAGCAAGGTATGGTGTAGTCCAGACCTTGGCTGCTGATGAGAAGGCCTCTGAGCCATTGACAAAGTAGCTTTGGCAGAGCAGTGAGCATGAAGATTGCCTGCGCCCATTTTGTCAACTTTGATAGCCCAGAGGGGGTCATGTACAGTGACCCAGCTGGAAGGTCAACTCATGAAGAGGGCTGCAGTTCCTGTAGCGAGAGCGGTCCACGGGGCGAGAGGACTGGCAGCAGGATATGCCACCGGCAGTAAGTGAACCCTGTGACAATATCCAAGGTTTTTACCTTTAATAAAATAATCCTGAGATTGGTTGTTTGTAGTATGTAGTCACTTACAAGTGTTCGCAGGGCACAAGCGGGCTTCAAAGTTCACACCTAATGAAAATGGCTGAAGGAAAATTCACATCACTCTTGATGCTATGCTACTATTTCAATCTGGCTGTAGACACAAATACACTAGGGGATCTATTTACATAATGTTGAAAGTTTTTTTTTCATAACAAGAAGGGATAGACACTTTCCAGTAAAATACAAACCAATATTTCCAAAATTGATAGCAAAAATCTGCACAAGCACCCTAAAACTAACCATCTCTATTGCTTCTAATCATGAAGTAACTTAGTAGAATGTAACAATCTCTGTCTTTTCGTATAGTGAGACCTTAAGGCTGTAGTTCAGTCATACACATTTAGTGAGCAATATATATGTTTATGGTGACTACAGATCAAATACATCCAGATAAACCACTTTCACCCTGTCTGGAGTGGTTCATGATCATGAGTGCCAATGTCAGGGCAGACTGTCAAAATCAGGCAGACACCCCAAATGGGTTATATGTTCCATAATTAGATTTCACCAACCCAGTAACAAATGTGAATTCTTGAAGATGTATATATACCAGTCTTACTATGGACAGTCCCTGTGGGATTTCCAGTCTGTTTTGCCACTGAGGACTTAGTGAGAGTTGGTTGCTATATACCAAAGATCACAAAAGATTCAGGTTGCTTCCAGTCCCAAAAGACAAACCACTTACCCCAGGTCAATTTGTACCTCAGATCTCACACCAAAGACAACACCTGTAGCCAATCCCACAGTGAACTCACTAAGGATTTTTTAAGTAGGAAACAGAAATAAGAGAATTATTTACAAGTTAAAGCAGGTGAACATACATACACAAAAAATTCCAAAAGGTGACAGAGTGGTAGCAATCTATCAGCACTGAATGTTTTTTAGAGCTAACCCAGGTTGACCCTGGAGATTTCTGCTTCTATTTCGTAACTTCTGTCGTGTGAGAATCCAAGCAGCAAAAGAGAGTGAGATGAAAAACTTTCTTGTCAGCTACTTTACTTCCTTCTTCCAGAATTCAAGCTCATGGGATGAGCCCTTTCGCACTCAACCTCTTCATGGGCATGTGGGACAATTAGTAGTCTTTGTGTTGTCATGTCCCACAATGGTTCATTTAATTTTTATACAACTTGTTGATGGCTAGGAGACAATTGCTCCTGCTGGGATCATAGATTCAGAGCAAACATTTTTTATAGTCATAAACCAAAAACTTAAATATTACCTTATACCTTGTAATAAAAATGTTATAAGTGAGATTAATCCATGCAGCAATTTAAAAGAATGTCATAAAATCTAGACACTAAACACATTGTTATAAGTTCAATACTCATCTCACCCATACTAACACACAGGTGAGCTGGGCTGGTTTCCAGCAATGAATTTGTCAGTGCTTGGCTGAGGCCTAAAGCCTTGGCAAGATCTGGCACCTGGTTTACCAGCATCACAGTCATCGTCTTTGCTTAATCAAATGCAACTCAGAAAAGCCTCACGACACTAATTTATGCAACAGGCTAACTTCAGCAGAAATTCATGTTTGATTTCGATCACTTCCAACCCTAACATTGTTAAGAAGGCTATTAAATTAACAGATTCCTGTGACAGTGTTTCATTTTTCATTATAAAAGGAAGGCAAGCAGCAAAGAGTGCAGAATTTTCATCAGCTAATGCCTTGTAACAAATCCATTAGAAAACCATTGGTATCTAATTGTCTAATCACAGTCAAGGCCTATGAGTGACATGGCTCTAATGGAATTAAAGGAGATTGTAGTGCACTACCTCTACTCTCTGATCCAGTCTGTAGATAGAAATATCCTTGCAGGTCATCTCAGTTAATTTAACTAGTCTCCAAATAAAAGAAGAAAAATCTAGGTTGATTAAATGGGCAACAGAACATGCACTCGTTTGTTTACACCTTTAAAAGATAAAGGTGAAGTCTGGTGGTAGTTGCATAAATATACCGTTAACTACAAGCTGTTGAAGCTATGTAACTCATTAAGCCCCTTTAACACAGAGCTGCTAGCAGAACTGAAGTTGGTTGCATATAGATGATAGAGACATTTTGTTAACAATTAACAGGACAAAAACTGATATAAAATAAAGGGTCAAGTGAATATTCGCTACCTCATTCTGAAGATATGGAGCCACTGCTGCTCATCCCAGAACAATTTGGTCCCACCATTCTATGTTCAGAGTCTGAACCAAACAGTAACATTTCACCCAAGAAACGTCAGTCTTTACTGCTCTGTGAATTGGCTACTCCACTGGGTACTGGAGTTGGATATCTCAGTGAACTGCAGAATTTTCTCTCTCTTGATACTGCTGGAACACTCATCATTTCCATGCTGCAGCCACCCAAAATGCCTTGCCATTACCTTTCAAAACCTTTCATGCTAAGCATGCAGAGATGAACATACAGGTGGTCCTCCAGGTGGTGGTGATAAATTGTGCCAATTTTTAGGAATGTATTGGTGTTTTCCAGAAAATTATACAAGTTTGTCCTCTTTTTCCAAAATATGCCTGCTTTCCCAGATGTCCTTTGAAATCTCTCACAAGCCACTGCTTTAGGGAGCTGGGTTGGGAACTATGGGGTAGGAAACCACATAGCCATAGTGCAACAGTGCAAGTGTGTACGCAGAGTAAAACTGTCCCCAAAACAAGAATGGCTGGTGTGCACACACTGTACCACTGTAATTGCCATAGTGCACTTTCATTGGTTAAATTACCAGTGGTTTAATTCCCTAATGTGGCGTAATACTGCTGTCTTTAGACTCAAATATGGACCCACAACCCTTGTAATAATTCACTGTCGTACTCTAGAGTTATTATTCAAAACACCATCACTTACGATAATGATACTGTAATTTTGGGGGCAATTACTGTAGAATACTGTCGCACTGTTTATAAGGGGAGAAAACAGGGGGTTTGGGTTGTTAACCCAGGCATGTGATTTTAGCTTTTTGTGCCTCAATTTCATCATCTGTAAAATAGGGGAAAATACCTTTCTACATTATAGTGCTATTGTGAGGCTTAACCAAATGATACTTGTGCAAGTTATTATTGAAAGCCACATAATAGCAGAAGTGGAAATAAAACTCAGAAACTTCACCTGTTATTCTCATGCTCGGCCCCTTAGGTCATGTGTCACCACTTCTGCTACCATCGTCTTTTGCAGAATTCATATTTCTAATATTTCACTGAGAGGCTATCTGTTGTTGAATGTTTTAAATTACTGAGATGACTGGAAAAAACAAAGTGGAATGAGGCCATTTTAAATTGTTGTAAAATTGCTTCGAACTCTGAAAAGTTTCAGGAACATAGTAAAAAAGGGCAAAGTTCGGTGAAAAGGATTTGTTCTGAATATTTCCCTCAGCTTTATCAGTTAATATTAATAGCTAAACAGTGAAAGAGTTATCATTTAATGTAAAAGTGCATTGGTGCACATTACTGTTCTAAGAGAGTGGAGCTTTTAATTAACTGCATCCATATCACTGGTCTATGCTGAGGAGAAAGGGGTGTTTTAAGGTATTTTAGGACCAGGATGTGGAAGAGAAACAGTAGCACAGATAGTGAGCGTGAGAGATGCACACTGGTTGTGACAGGCTGTCTCAAACTGGGTATGTCATTCTTGCTGTTGATAGGACATTGTAAGAGGATGTCTACTGTACCGATTCCCTTATCTAAAGACACTGGGATTCATTCTGATTTCACACTCTTGTAATTGACTTCAGTGGATGTCCGTGAGGCAAGGTAGGTGAAGTACTCCTCATTTAAACATGAGTGTGAACAAAATTAAATTGAAGTCAAATGCCCCCCACCTGCCTCAGTGGGTGGGAGAGAATTGATGGGATTGGCAGTGAGGGAGGACAGTTCCAATAGCAAGGGAGGAGTCACTTGCTGAGGGACATCAAGTAGCTCCTTCCCAGCTGTGAGTCTCTGGCACCCATTGACCAGCTGGGAGGGAGGATGTTGATTGGCCAGCATTTCCCAGCTCACAGGATTTAACCTGGAGTGGGGACCATGTGGAGCCTCTTTTGGCCCCATTCCAGCAGTCCCACTTTATCCACCCCATACTAGGAATAGAAACTGGCCTATAGTTTCTCTAGGTTTCGCTGATCTCCCATTTGGGGGTCTCCCATGAGCCAATTGGCAGATTGGCCAATTTGCCTTTTTTGAAGCATCTTCTAGCCATAGTAGGTTAAAGACAAATGTGCTTGGTACCTGACTGACATACTTGGGTTGAGATGCTAATTCGTTGCAACTTGCAGCTGGTTTCCAGTGTGGCTAAAAGGATAAAATGAACAGTTCCTAGAGACAAAAGACCTCATATTTGGCGATGGGCCAAGGTCAGATCTTGTGGCTCAAGGTCCTCACCCTCTGTAACCCTCACAGGGGCAGGTTGATAGAACTCAGAGCAAACTGAGTCCTGAGGGAAGGCAAAGGAGCGCCTAACCCAAGTTATGGCTTATATGGTAAGGAGACCTGTAACCCTCTCATGGGAACCAATTAAATGCCAGTATAGGCGAATGTGGGTGGCAGGCAGATAGTACCTCCCACCTGAGCTAACGTTTAATAAAAGCTTCTGCCTGCCACTTAATTCCATGCATGAGTCAGTCCTCATTTTGCCCCTGTGTCCGCATCAGTGGGGCTAGGCCAGTTTGTACCTGCTGAGGATGTGGTTGTATAATTTTTACCTTGGCTTTCATTTATTTCAAAACTTGGTGATAGTGGGAACTATGCTCCAGTTCAAAGCACAAAAGATACCAATAGATAACACAATAGATACGTCTGTGAATTTTTAGTCATCAAACTCTTGGATTTGAAAATCTGAATGAAACATTCTATATAATACTTCAAAATAATTCATTGTACTAGGTTTAAAAAATCCAATCACTAAGAACTAAAATAGTGATATTATTGACTATATTCATGGTTTACATACAAAGAGAAGTGGAGTCCCATGCTTTCAGTCTGTCATCTCTATTCATTAATGTCCTCATTATTTCTTTTCTGTTTCTTTTAATGGACAAAAGCAATATTCTTAAGTATACTTGTCCAATAATACAGTTGACTTCCTTGCCAATGAACACAGGGAACATTTTCAGTAATCCATGTTCTTTTATTAGGCAAACAATAACAAAAATTATATGCAAGGGTTTTTGTCATTGTTAGAGTGCTGCTTCTGTTGAGCTGGAAAATGATAGTGGTAAATTCTTTTAAAGAACTTGGCTGCCCCTCAAAAACTAAAACGCCTGCACTCCCTCCTCTTTACCCACCCACAATCTGATAATGCATTGACTTTCCAAAGATATTGCTTTGCATAACGGTGCTGATATGCCTGGAAGTTAATTCAGGTGGACATAGAAATCTAGTACATGTTCTTTTTATCTCAAAGGAATTAACTAACTAGGAAGTCTTCCTCCCGTTCAGTGTACTAGTCTGGGTCTCTTTACCAAGTACATGGAAGTGTTATGCAAGATAGTAAAGATTTCAAAAGATAAAACAAGACAACAATCCTCTGCCTTTTCCCCAGAGACAGTGGAATATTGAATGAGCATTAGTAATCATTCTGCTCAAAATAGTATAGATGGCATAAAATCTGAGCAAAATTCCTTGTCACCAGGCTAATATCTGGAATCTCTGCCTTGGGAATGTAGATTTGTATGGTATAGTAAAATGAGAACACTCCTGAAAATACTTGTATTACCATAATCAATTAAAAATGAAGCCTTATATTAACTTCATCCATTTTTATTTCAATTTGTACCAACTGCATCTTGCCATTTTTCTAGATGCATAAATATTGAAATTTGTAACAATACTTACCAATTATCACTGATCACTACCTTTCAGTGAATAAGTCATAAACATTATTAACATGAAGGACATTCACTTTCACCATCTATCCCTCTTTCTCTAGCTCTCATCCCACTGTTCTCAAAACTACGGTAAAAGACTATGCCTTGCAGCATGTTCCAAAGGCTGAAAGATTCAGTGAGGAACTGAGTTTCAACGTCACTACCTCCTCACATTTATTAATTATTATCAATCATTGTCATCATCGCCAGTGTTATCACAGCACCTTGAGGCCCCATTCAAGATCAAGACCTTCTTGTGTAAGATTGATCATATTGTAAAAACAGTCTCTACTCTGAAGAGCTTACAGTCTAAACAAAGGAGGAGAAGGACATCACAGGCAGAGAGAAGCAAACAGCTTTGCTCAAGGCCACACAGTAGGTCACTGGCAGAGCCAAGATTAGAACCCAGTTCTTCTGTCTTTTCTACCAGACCACTCTGCCATCAGTTCTTCTTTGTTTAAAGCCTGCGACTGTCAGTGTAAATTGGCTGTTTTCGTTTTCCAAGTAACCATATGAAGGAAGAGCTAGTCTCTCAGGTAGCCATGTTGCTTTCTGCTGAAGGCATCATAGGTTAAAACCAGCACTTTGTGAGGCATCTGGAAATAAACTAAAAGCAGAGAAGAGATGTACCGTATTCCCTGAAAATGCACCACCAAGCAACCATTTTGCTAGCTGAAGTTTCCAAATGGTCCAAAGTTTCCAAATGGTCCAAAGTTTCCAAATG
>ML675601.1:60824725-60942194 GCA_007922155.1 Mesoclemmys tuberculata | reverse complement strand
GTTTCCAAATGGTCCAAAGTTTCCAAATGGTCCAAAGTTTCCAAATGAACCAACTAGCTGAAGTTTCCAAATGGTCTTCCAAAGTAACCTGAAGTAGAACAATACCAAATATCATACTGACAATGTCACAGATAACAGTGGTGAGCTCTTCCTATTATTCATATTAGTGAGTTAACACAGCACTGATACATTCTAATCTATGACTCTGATTGGTGAAAGATGGCCAAGGTCACAGAAGGATGAAAGTCCCAGCATCTTTTGATTGACTTGTAAATAGACTGTAATTAGAGGTGGACTCAGATAAAGAAAAGCTGTGCTGTGTTATAGCCTCAAAGGCTTTGTGGTGGTAGTGGGTGTTGCAACTGGGGTTTGGGTAGTCAGATCAAATGGAATCTTAAGTCAAGGATCAGAGTCGTAGCAAAACACTAGGGGCAGGGATCAGGAACGAGACAGGGAAGGCAAGAACCAGGAGCATATCAGGAAAACAGGAACCAGGCCAAATTCAAAAGGCAGGGTTCAGGAGTCAGGCAAGAAAGCAGGGTCTGATATAGTAGCCAGCCAGTAATTCACCCAGTTGCATGGACAAGTTCCTGTGTCTCTTTCTGTCTTAATCAGTATACCTGGTCCAATCAGGGACTCAGGAATTCCTTCAATCAGGCCCCTGTGGGAAGTATCTTTACATCTCCAGTTACTAGCAGAGCCCAGTTGTATTGTGCAGGCGTCAATGCCCACGTGCCTTGGTTTAGGACCGAAGGGTCCTCACAGTTGGCTTGTGGACATGGAGCTGAATGAGAGGGCTTTTGAAAAAAGGTGTTCTAGTGTTCATTCATCCTAAAAAGAGATAAAATATTCTCCCCAAAACAGACCAGGAGGGAAAGCCTGTAAGATTGATAAGGAAAGTCTGGAAAAAAACCAAAATTATTTGTGACACACATAACATAATGTGTGAATAGCAAGGTTATTTCCTCTTGCGTATTCAGAGAATGTTAAGGGGCACCACTGAGTTTTCATGTATCCAATATTAATCTCCATATTTCTTGTAGTTTCAGGATTCTGTCTGGCTTTAGAACCATCACCCATTTCCAACAACACTCCCTGGACATAAAATGGGGAATAACAATTGAACTAGTAATAACTTAAGACTGGAATGAGCTTTTTTCTACAAGGACCCACTCTACTGTGATTCCTCCATCCCAGAGAATACTCAGAAATAGTATCTCAGTGCTGGATCCTTCCTTTTTTTCTCCCCCACCTTTTCTTTGTAGAAGTGGAGGGAGCAGAGGAGACAGGGTAGGGAAGGGGGTGGAAAGGTGAAAGTCTCATAGAGATTTGCCATAGCATTTGCCATCTTTCTTCCCCTGCTCTGTTCATTATTTCTCTGGTCCTTTTTCATTGTTTTGTTTTCAGATAACCCACTTTTGGCTACTCTCATCACAAGGATATGTGTTCACTTTGGAAAGAATATTCAACACTGTAGGGTAGTCCAGTTATGGTACTACCCTTCCTCTAGCAATAACTAAGCAAGGCAAGATACTGTCTGTATATGCACAGCTCTGGCCATAATACCAATAAGCCTGGAGAATGGAAGGGTTGGAGGCAGCCAAACTATTTTCTTTAGGTTGGCATAAAATTATTTTCAGTGGGAAAGATCCTGAGCCGGTGTTAATTTTTATTGCTCCATTCATGTCAATGGACCATTGACCATTTACACCAGCTGATGATCCACTGCCATGCATTTTTAATTTATTATTTTTATTCATTTGCATACTCTACTCACATGTAATGAAAACAATAACAACACACAATCATTTTTCTTCATGTTGTGGAATTTCCATTTCAGATGGCAAAATTCAATATCTTCCATTGTAAAATGTGTAGATATATCTGCACAGATATGATGACCAATACTTATTACATCAAGATCCTTGGATCCTACACATGTCTATTGCAACATGTGGTGTATCTCAGCCTGTGCACTAAAAGCTCAATAACAACTATGTGGGTGAAAAAAAGCTAATCACTACACTCTTGAATGAACTCGCATAGAAAAATGATAAAAGACAAAAAAAATGTCCTATCACCTGCGGGAGAACACTTTTCACAAACAATAAATGATATTACTTCACCCACCTTGTCTTTCTAATAGTCCTATAAAGCTTAGAAATCTGAACTCTGGAATCTACTTTAGAGTTGATAGTATCAGAGTCTCTCTCTTAAGAACCTGCTTACTATTAAGAACATAAGACTGGCCATACTGGGTCAGACCAATGGTTCATCTAGCCCAGTATCCTGTCTTCTGACAATGGCCAATGCAGGTGCTTCGCTGTTAGTTACGGTCTTGAGAAGACCATCCTTGACACTCAACCTACCTGTTTCCATGTTCGAGGCCCATTGAACTCTGTTCCTAGTTTTTTGTTTCACGTTTTTCCTTTTAACTTACTAATTTTCTTCTTCTCATCCTTATTCTTCCTAATAGGCACTTAAATGGGTAATGGGGTTCTATTTCAACCCATATCACTCACTGTGTTTGTTCCAGTATCACTCAGTCACAGCCTTTTCACGTCATCATTGATGTAATCTTTACAGGAGCCCCAAATTCATGCTAAGCACTTTGAACGCAGAAAATATCAACCCTTTTAACTCTGGGCCTGCAGTTTCTGGTACCAGGCCTTATTGCAGTATCCTCACCAGTATTTCAGCTTATACTTGGTGTTGATGTTACAGTGCAGTATATTTCCACCTCATACCTCCGATACATTTCTGGCCATCTTTAGAGGCTGTCTAAAATCATGTGGCCAAAAAAAAACAGATAAACCTAAAATATATAAAAATATAAAGGGCTATATCACTGATGTCATTATATGCTATGACATCCAAGTTTGTGTATGAACTATTTCTGTCTGTTACATTTTACCGGGGTAGTCACCACACTAGTTATCAGTGTTTTACTCCAAACTTCGTAAATCACTCCAGGATACCTAGAGTAGTAACAGCACTATATAAAGCCTCATTCTAGTCTGTTCTTCTTTAGTGGTGCATTGCTCCATTGATATTCAAGAGGTTCAGTGGCACTTCAGTCTTCAGATTTTGTAGGATTTTAAAAATTTATTTTCACACTTTGCCTCATCAGTAACAACAGCAAAAATCCACAAAGCAAGTGCAGTCCTCAGATTTATGACATTCAGACAAAAGAGGGAAAAGTGAAATGGTCAATAAGAGATAACAGAAAATAAAGCTGTTTACTGGAAAACAGGGAGATGCCCAGAGCAATGTGAAAGATAACAATTCCAGAAAAGTAGGAGATGGGCAACTTGAGCAGGATCACAAAACCAAAGTGATTCACACAGCTTCTCTTCTTAACAGGGTATTTCTGTAATAACATACAGAGAAAACTGCTGAAGTGTAAAATATAACTTCTGCACCAGCAGCTATTCTTCACATCTAGCATCCTGCAAGTTCACAGGCTTTATCCTGCTCATGGTATTTTTCTTGGTCAATTTTTTCCTTTGGATTCAGTTCACTTATTTTATTATTTCTCATAAGCTTTTGTCTTTAACTCTAGTGTGTCACTACATGAAGTCAGAGAGCAGCAATTTTCAAACCTAACTGCAATCTTTTCCCTCTTGAGGATTCCAAATGCCTACTAATGGCAGCAGAATCATTTCTGAGGGAATATTTTGAACTGTTTAACGAGAGCAAAGAACAGGCTGCTGTTCATTAACTTTCAGATTCTTCATTTACAAGTAAAGAACACAAATTACTTAAAGAAGACAGGATGGGAGAAAAGTGGAAGACACTTAGACTCACAAAATTACTTCTAAATGACTAGGCAAATTGCTAAAAAAGGAAGACTCCCTCCTCCCCCAACATACATTCAAATTAATCTGCTGAAGAATAGATGTTCAACCCAGACAACTTTCACTTGCCTGAGCATTCGTTAGAAATGCCAGAAACAGAGGTGCTTTCAAGAATGAATAAAGTTTGATTCAACAGAATACATACAATTTCCCTAATTATGAATGCAAATATCCATGTAAGTCCTTAAAAGTACAAAGACCAGGGTTCAGTAAATGAAAACCAATCCTGGAGAATCAGGCAAAGGTATAGGCAGTGCTTGAGAGTGGAAAAACAACAGACAATAGAGAAAAGATAGGAAAGGAAACAGGGAACAAAATTTTCCAACAGAAATGAATTTTCCACTCTTAAAATAGATTCAAATCTCATATTTATTATTTCATAAATTTCCCTTTCCCAAACTGTGAGAGCATTACCTCAAGTTGAATAGATTTTGGGGGGGCATTCCTTACTAGGAATTACTGTCAGTTGCATTTGATACTCATACATGAATGTCAGCCTGACATGCACGGAAGGATGCCTCAGAATCCTACCTGGTTTCCAACAGAATTTTATTGAAATTGAAACAGTCCCTGAAGAATATTTCAATTTTGATGAAGTTGCAAATTCCAATGGAAAATATGTTCTGCTGATTTTTTTTTCAACCAGCTCTAATCTCAACAGATGTTGACTAGACTTGGTTTGACTAACAAAAAGATTTTTTCCCCAAAATATTCCTCCCCCCAAATTTTCCATTTTCAGTTCAAATATAAATGGTTCTACACTGAAATCTGTCTTGCTAGTGGTGCCTTAGAAGTAAAATGTTTACTGACACCACACAAATATTCTTTTTCTTATTAAATTCTTTAGAGAAATGAAATGAAATTTCTTTTCATCACCTTCTCATTCCATGAATTGCTGCACAAGACAGGCTCTGAGGGGATTGTTTTTCTTTGTTTTACTCAAGGCTGAAAACATGGAATGTGTTTTCTGAGTAACTCCAAGGACAAATTTAGTAGAATGTAGGGGACTGAGACACATCATTTAATGAATTCTATCAGCTCAGCAAAACCCATAATAAATAAGCAATATATTTCACTCAGTTCCAGGGAGTCATTTTCCTCTAACTCCTTTCTAGATTAAATTGGACCTGTATGTATATTCTCTTACTCTACCTTGAACCTCAGACACTCTGAAAATTGCAGATGCTTTCCAAACCCTATAAATACTCTATACATACTGTGAGACCCTCCAGTTGTCTCCTGGGTCCTCTGCTCTTTGAGAACTGAGCTGCTTGGCTCAGCAAGTCTGACAACTGCTCTTCAGAAATAGTTATGCCACTCCATTTAAATCTCTGAATTGTAGTGCACTCTGACTGGAACAGCGTCAGTGTAAGAAAGCTGAGAGGAGTATTATCTCTAGGCTTTACTTGTACTTTTCCAGCGTCCCACATTTTACGAAGCACTGGACATTTGGTAAAGAGGGATTTTGTAGAGGTGTTCTGAGAGGTTCTTAAGCTGTCTCAACACAGTTACATGCCTTTTTGCCACATAAACAAAACGGCTGGAGAAACCAGATGACTATATGTTGCTCTTCTAAGCCAAATGCTTGCAGAACTGGTGCAGCACACATGCCTGCTCCTGAAGGGCTGACTGAACCCCTGTTGTGATGATTTATGAGCACTCCTCTTTCATCCTGCTGCTGCACCCAATTGCCACCGGGGGCATTGGTAAACTCTGCCCATTCATCTGCCACTTCTCTGTTCTTTAGTAACTCTTTTATTTGCATCCTCGTCTCGCTGGGCTCCAAGCCAACCGAAGAGGTGTCACGAACATATCCTGCAGCTGGCTGAGAAACAAGGAGAAGAAATAAAGTGGTGGTCTTGGGAAAGGGGCTTCCTGGGAGACTCCTGCTGTCTAACAAGTCACTAGATAAAAGCACAATAGAAGGAGAGATTTGATTTAGGGGGCAGTGGAAGGGAAAAGGGAAAGAGGATCTTTTTGGGACAATGGAGGGACAAAGTATAAAGATAAACTAGGTTAAAAAAATGGGTACGTTCATAGAAGGTAAGTCCATCAAGACCTATTAGCCAAGATCACACAATCCCATGTTCCTGGTATCTCTAAACTTCCAATTGCCAGAAGCTGAGACTGGATGACAGGAGACAGGTCATTCCAATTTGCCCTTTTCTGTTCATTCCCTCTAAAGTGTCTAGCACTGGCCCCAGTCAGAAGGATAACTGAGCTAGATGGACCATTGGTCTTACCCAGTATGGTGGTTCTTATGCAATATAGGAAGGCAGGGGAGCTACGTGGGGATTGGAGAGAGATTTAGGGAAGTCTGGAGGAATACAGTTGTCTATTTCAGGGGTTAGCGTGGTCATCCTTTGGGAGATTTAAATGTAAGGAATCCATATATTAAATCACACAAATACACACCAGAAGCTGAACTAGAATCCTGGCCTTTCAGCTCACACCCACCCTAGCTAGAGGATAGCTCCATTAGTTGGCTGAAGTAAGCAGGTTCCTTATCTTTTGTAAGTCAGTCCCAAAAGGGCAATATCACACATTCAAATGCACCAAGCCAGTATATTTGGCGTGTGATATGGATCTAGGAGAGATGCTGGCCATGTGAAAAGGAGTGCAAGAAAGAAACTGCTTCACCACACTTCCCCAGTGTGCCTGGAAGTATTGCACCTAACATTGCCATAATGCTCCAGGGCTTACCACCCTAGCACTGAAACCTCTTTTCTCTTTCCAGCATCCTATTGCCCTCAAAATGTCATAATATGGCCCAGTTGTACACATAAGCTGCAGATTCAAGGACCTTGGGGGAAAGCCCCATCTTCACATCTATCTGCATCCTGTTAGGGTTTTAAGGAGAAGCCTAGTCTACTATAGCATATAAGCAACCTATTGGAAGAGTCTGTCTGCTACAGTTATAGTGTATATCTAATGGATAAAACAGTGAGTGTTAAGTTATGAGCCTTGATACTTCTCAAGAATTTCTACCAAGATTTTAAACAGAAAAATGCATGCAAGCAGTGCAATGGAAAAAAATGTACACTAAGCACCTACTTTAATCCAGTTTATTTAATACCTAAAACCATTTGATGCCTATTTTAGCTCGCATGAAAACAACATTTTCATTTCAATAAAGGCATGAACAGTCTTCCTCACCGAACCTTGCACACAAACTTAATGTTGAAAGTTAATGACCTGTAGAAGGAGACCTCATCCTGCCCATCTATAAACTTTAATGTATACTTACATTTCTGAAAACAGAGAATTATTTCCAAAGTGCCCACACCAAGTTTGTTGCTGGGCTTAAGGAATGATTTTGTAATGCATGTTTGCACTATATGGGGATAGGGAATTTTTTAATATTTACTTGGACTAATATTTAAAAGAGGTTAGTACATTAAACTCCTGCTGACTACATACTTGGTGAGAACACATTGCATGAGCCCCAAGAGAAAGGAATGTATAGAGTAAAAGCTTCTTCTGCACTACTTGCTATTGAAAACACACACGCACACACAAAAGCCCCTTGAAATTTATATGACCATAGTATATATTTTGGGGGGTTCTTGAACTTGAATCTTTATAGGTCAAGGATCACATTTGTACTATAATCTAGAGGGCCCTAAAAGCTTGTAGTAGGTCGAGGCTTGATTTAATTTTTTATTTCAGTTTTTGGCTATCCCCAAGTCTGTATTGTAAAGAGAAGCTTAATGTATAATTGGAAAAAACAGAAATTCAGTATAAAGTGAACCGCCCAGGTCCACCAACTGAAATCATCAACAACCATGCACTAGTTTTCAGAAGAAAAAATGCTTAGCTGTTGCTAAGTTACAGTGAATACCCATTGAATTACACATGAAACCTACATTAATTCCAAATACAGTCATTATAAGTGGTGGCATCGCAAAGAATACCAAATGGATTCAAAATAATGGAAACCTAAATTAAAGAGCTTCCATCGCCTTTTGCTACACGTTGCCTCTGCCTTTGTGGGTATTTTTAAAAATAGCTTAGCTGCCATGTGACATGACAAATTAAGGTAGCAGCACAGTACAAACCATTTCACCGCCTCTGAGGTGAAAGGAGGAGCAGGAAATGCAAAGTCAGAATTCAAGGGGAAACAGAGAGAAGAGAGAAGAAAACAGAGTTGGTGTCTGCTGATATGCGCTGCTGAATTCTACTGCATAATAGCTATTTTTCTGGGCATTTAACTGTGTCAAAACTTGTTGCTATTTTTCTGCCATTGCCACTATTGGAATTATACTTATCTGTGCTGGTCCCGGGTAGTTCATGAATATAATGCATCTTGTACCAGTGGGGAAAGAATAATTAGTGCCAGTTCCATAGCCCTGAAACCCATATGTCTGATGGCTTTATGATTTGATATGGCACTGTAGTTGAGCAGCTCATCTGAAGTCACTGCCACCACCCTCCAGTGCAGGAGACACCACATTGATTCCATGTACATGGCCCAGATTTTCAGCAGGTGTATCTGATCCTAAGCCTGTATCAGCCACTTTACACCAGCCAAGGGTCTGGCTCATAAGTTTCATCCTTTACTTGAATGCGCACTCACTGCTACCACATGAACCACTTCTGTGAATAAGGCCAGGCCTACACTAGAGCCCTGCAGCAGGACTGGGATCCTCTGTGGCCTGCAGGACCCACTGTCATAATAGTGGGAGTGGGTAAAATGCAGGTGGGATTAGGTGGGCAAGAAAACTAAAGCATAGTAATTTGTGGGAAAACAATCTCTCATCAGTTTTTCATAAATAGAATTTCAGCAATGTAAAGCAAGTTTTTCTTGTTTTATAAATAAAGGTTTTAATTTAAGCAAGGGAAAGAAATAAATTTAATGTCTATTATAACAGGACTTAAAGCATTTTTATATGGTTTAAGCAAGAATAGTTTTATTCTCTTAGTGGTAAAAATTTGGTCTGAATTCCATATATATATCTGTATATAAGATATTATACATATATTAAAAAACAACTTTCTTTTTTTGGTAGCATGGGGAAATCTGTCTCTCTTGCAGGATTTGTTGGATCTAAGATTTTTGTATGTGAGAGTGGGATAAAAATGCAAGAAACAATGCAGGAGTGGATGGGAGTGAGTATTGTGGAATAGGATGGGAGCATGATTTAAGAAACAGTCCCATGCAGGGTTCTAGTCTACACCACAACCTTTTACTGGCATAGCTATGTCCAGTGTGTGATGACATGTGATCTCTGACTGGCACAACTTTTCAGGCAAAAGCCCTTACTGCTGATAGAGTTATAATGAGACACAAATCCTTTTGCTCATATAGCTTACTCCATTCAGGGAACTAGGTGAAGTTATACTGGCAAAAGAATATCTATATTGGCAAACCCTTAAATGTATAGACGGTATTCTATTCCCTGCTTAGGCCTTGAAGTATGGGGAATTAGAAAGAGAAAACTGATTGGCTTTGTGATGAGGAAGAGACAAGGTGAATGGAGAGGAGGGAAAGATAAGATGGGGAAGTGAGAAAAGGAGATAAGAATTGGAAGAAATGGGCTGGGGTGAATAGAAGAAAGGGGAAGAGGATCAAGAAGATGCAGAAGACAAGGGACAAGAGAGACAACCGGGGGAGGAGATCAGGAGGTCAAGAAGGAAGAAGGAAACTGTTGTGGGGAAGAGAACATAGGAATCCCATATTGGATCAGACTAGAAGTCCTATATGCTGTCTGACAGTAGCCAGTGTCAGAGGCTTCAGAGGAAGTGACCCTGCCCTCAACAGTCACAGAATAATCTACTGCCAGAGAAATTTTCCTTCAGAACCATAATAGCTAGATGCCTGAAGTAGGAGGGTTTATAACCCTTCCACAACTTCTTGTTTATTATTATCAGGGACAATGTTTGAGAAACACCTAGAACATTTATTTAGATTTAGACAAATGTTAAAACAGGAACGCTATCCCTACACTCTTGGCTCTTTTAACATAACTCAAAGATACATTATGTCTAAAACCTTTAAAGTCCAGCTGTATACGTCAATATAATCCACCATCAATCAAGGCAACAGTAAGTTCAAATTCCATGCCAACAATTCCCTGCTTTTACAATCCCCATCTCCTTCTAACATTTCTCTTTTTCCTTTATCCCCATTTTCAAAATATCTAGGGGAAAAGTAGGAATGTGGAATCTTTCCAGAATACTCTGAAAATCAGATTCAGGCAATTTGAAACCAAGAGGAAGTGGGGGTAATTAGTTTCAAAATCTTGGGGCAAGAACAACCTGCTTATAGTCCTCATACCAGTAGAAAAAAAAATAGGTGGGTATCAGCTGTTTATTCATGGTCTTGGAGTTCATGACATTTTATCTTTATTCCGGCTGATTTCACATACCTGGCACAGAAGATAAGTGAAAGTATTGAATCTTGCAGCATATGTACTGTATGTACGTGCTTGAGCCATGCAAGCCCTGACAAATATCTTGGCTCAATCAGACCAAAGAAATCTGGCCTCCCACCACAATTCTGGAAGCATATTTCCAATAAAGACGGTAGCTCTAGCTGAAACCAAGCGTTATTTCTTACGATCCCATAGAAAATAACCCATACATCAAGTTATGGGGAAGTTGTATGACCATAATCTGCTTGTGAAATCTAAGAACATGAGGGGATCCTTTCATTTTAACTATTACACACACAAGCCATTCAGAACAAGGATAAATAAGACTTCAAGCAGATATAACACGACTTGACAGTTCAAGAGACACCCAATTTAAGCCAATGCTGTCAGATTAAAATAAATGTTTTGTAATATCAACCCTTCACTGTACTTTTGTTTCCCTTCAGCAAGTGAGAGCCCTGCAAGGATATATTATTTCTTTTACAGACCAAGGAACTGGCATTTCTCTGGCTGGAATACCCCATCAGACTCATGCTTCTTGTGTATTTGTTTGTATTCCTCAGACTCACCATTGTGATTAAATTAAATCTACCATTATCTGAACAGAACCAAAGACTGATACAATATCTGATAATTGGCAGAAATGTCCAAGTGCTATAGACAAGCACATTTATTGAGTTCCTTTCCCTAACCCTCTTTATATCAATCACCATTCCTGTTTGTGACATTGGGCATCTCAGGAAACTCTAAATAAATAACCACCAACACCTGTGGGTTGTGAGAGATGCACATGACATCACTGTAATAACTGAATTGCAGGGTATTCCTATTTTAAACCCTGTCTGTTTTTTCTCCTTAGGACATGGACTCATGCAGCTTCACTCTCTTGATTGTAGTCATTCTGTTGGGGTGATGCCAGAGAACCAGGAAAAAGCTGCTCAGTAAAATATCATCCTTCCTCTATCATTCTCGCTGTCAAGAATACCTGGGATGAATGCCTTGGCTTTGTCTTGTAGAATAAATAACAACAACTTCATTCTTTGTAAGGGCAAATTTTCAATTGCTCTTCCCAAGTGTCATTAGAGATGGATTCCAAACGCCCCAAGCCAAGGCATAGCCTGAAGAGGGAATACGTAGGCAGTGAATAATGTGAAATGCTAAGCTGTTGTGCAAATAAAAGATGTTTTGCTGTTTTATTGCATGAAAGTCAGCCTGAGAGACAGGCTTTCAGAGGCATGCAGTGTGGGAATGCTGGCTGAAAGTGTACTCTGCATTCTTGAACTTAACCAAATTTCAGCTCTGGCAGCCACTGTGAACACTCCAAACTCTGAGTCAAAGATGGCATGCTTTAACTCAGTTTATCAGTATGAGGAAATTAGTATCCCTTCATATGTAGTCTTTGTTAACTCCTTGCCTAATTAGCCAGATTGTTGTGCACGATTAAAACTATTTTTGTGTCAAGAGCAAGGATTTAATAGCTGTAATTTGACCACAGCGTCAAATACTATGGCTTTGTTCCCAAGGCCAATTGACTGTCCTCGAGTCCTACAATATCAGGCCCAATTACTCACACATCAGGCTGTCCCACAAGGCTCCAAGTAGGAATAAAACATAAAATAATCATCCCCAATTATGTTCTCAATTTGCCAGTTGTAAGATAATGAAACAGCCATGTTGATTTTGTGTAAGGGAGGGCTGACCAAACTATGGCTCTGCAGGCTTGTTAAGTTTCTCTGTAGATGCTTTTGTTGCACTGCAGCTAACAATAAAGGACATGAGAGTAGCAGAGAGGGCTTTTCTGATGTTTGTTCTACTGCTCTCTGGCTTTTAGTGCTAACAGGACCCGGTTAGCACATTTGAAGGAGCGCTAAAGGAGAAAACAAATATGACCAGGAAGCAAAAGATCTGAAAAAAATGAGAGGACGAGAATTAGAAAGTGTTACAGACACCATAAAAGTAAATATATAATATACAGTATTGAATATTGGACCAATCATCATCTCCTCCACTTGTGTTAGAATAGACTCCTATCAGACACCAGTGGGGTTTAGGAGGGAAACACAAGGGACAACAGCAAAACAATGTAGCATGCTCCCCTTTCCTTCAGCTGTTCTTTGTATTAGAACAAGAGCTGGTGTTTAACAGTTATGGTATTTGCATTCAGGAATCACATAATACAGAAACCAGAGCCTATTTTAAGCTGCTTCCCTTGCTAGAGGGCTTTCCAGACTCCCACCCATGGGCTTGGGATAGACAACCCTCCTTCTACTTTTGGGAAGACAGGAATTCGTCTAGGAATCACTCCAGCACCATTATCAGCACAAACACGCAGCTGTATCAGCAACACCCAGATCAGCATCCAAACATCCCCAGCCCCAGTATCTCTGTGGTGCAAACTTGAATTGCTGAGTTGCTGTTCTCTGCTACATTTGACATCTGCTGCCTATAGGCCCTGATCATCAGGCTTAGTGATGACTGCAAGAGATCAGTACACCAGTTAGAGCTGGGTCTAGGGTGGGCAGAGTCCAAGAAACGAGCTAAGGGTCAGTACCAGAGAGCCAGAAACTGAATGCCGGAACCAGAGGATGAGACAATTGTAAGCCAGAGCCAGGGATTGAACCCAAAATCTGAAGCTGGATCAGACTAGGGGCTAGAGTAGAGCAGGAGCAGGGACAGGAACAAAGCAGAAGCAGAGACTAGGACAGGCTGGAGCCATGCTGAAACAAAGAAAGAGCAGGAACCAGACCAAGGGCAAGACAAGGTGCAGGCAAGGTACTGTGGCAAACTGTGGCCAGCTACCCCCTCATGGGTCTCACGCTTTACCTCTGTCGCTTGCAGTCAGGACACCCCCAGCTACCTTGTCTCTCCTGATTGGGAAAGACCCTTCTCCAGCCCTAGCCCTAGCCCTAGCCCTACTGGCAGCTTTTCCTGCATGTGTTCCCTCTCCTTCCTTAAGGAAGGCAGGGTTTAAATACCCCTGGCATGGCCTGGCCCTTCATTGGGCCCAGATGCCATTAGTTGCCCTGCTCTGCTCTTCCCTCTGCCTACTAGGCAGAGGGTTTTTAACCCTTTCGGGCCCTCATACACTCTTTTGTAGCCATCTGGCCTGACTTTACCACAGTACCCATTGGGCAGCTGCTGATCTGTAACGGGGGCCAGTCTATAAGCACGGCTGCTAAACCAGCAGCCAGGCAGGGGCTGTGGCCACTTTTTCAGTTCCAAGGCAGTGTGGTGAAGTTAGTCATGGAGCAGGCCAGCAGCTAGTCCTAGCTGGTCTGGTCTCTGACACTGCCATAATCTGGGTACTGGCCTGGACTTCTCTGCTGGGTCTTGGCTGCCCTCCTGACTGGTCCCCGGGTCAACCCCTCAGCCAGAGGTGTTCTCTCTTGCACAGCTGCAGCAACATACAGCTCCAGGCTGCCCCATGATGTGGGACACAATGGAACGATGCATCCGTTCTGCACCACCCCATTCAGTCCCTGATGAGGGGCCTCCTTCTCTTTGGGCTCTGGCTGATTCTTATGTGCAGTGCTGTGCAGGTTCACAAGGGTACATGTTCAGGCTGCTTTCTGGACCTGTTGCCTAGGCCAGAACTGGCTCTCAGACTGTTGTGTCCCTGCAAAAGCAGCCACAGAGGCCACTGTGACTGTGCCATTGCTGCCGTGGCGAGCCTGTCTTCTTAACAAGACAGCTTTCCACAGGAAAAGGGGGCAGGATTCTCTGCCACTTCTCTACCTCATCAGCATGTGGTGGGGAGAAGAGGGAAAGGGAAGAGGGAAATAAACCAATCTCTTCTATTTGCTCATCCCCTTCCAGTCAGAGCCCTGGAAGCCAGGCTAGTTTTTACGGAATTGCTTCTGTTCTGCAGAGAGGGACTCCATACCTCCACCCTGCCCCCTGCAGTCCGGAACCCTGCCTTCCAAAATGGAGATTGACTTTTGGGTTTTGAAGCCATGTACCACCTCATTACACAATGATAGCAGCTGCTGCACACATTCCTCCCAGAAGATACATGATGTGTCATAGCTTTTACAGGTCAGTAGAGTGCATTATAGGGCAGGTTTGGGAGATAAATATTTAGCTAGGTAAAATACCTTTTACCCTTTCTGCCCCCTGGGAAAAGAGACTGAGAGGCACAAGCCGGTAGAAGCTATGGACCACTGGCAAGTGAGGGACCTGGGCTGTGATGGCAGGGAGGGTGGATTGAAGAAGCATTTAGAATTCCCTGCAGACATCATAGCACACATTTATCAGGAAGGCAAAGCCCCCTGTTCCCTCTATAGGGAGCAATTCCTACTCCCACAACCTGTAGGGATAATCTGAAGGAAACTGTGCACATCATTACATATAGGGCACACATAGCAAAACTCCAATTGATTTCTATGGGACCAGGGCTTCACCCATGGTGTTTCCTGGCCCTTAAGATAGGTATACCCCATGGGGGGATTGTATACATAGCACTTTAATCTGTCTTTTTTCTGTTTAGTAGCCTGCCAAAACAAAACCCTTTCACCAAGAAAGAATAACATAATTAAATCCCTATGGTGAATCTTTCATTTCGAAGAGAGGAGTAACTCTGTGAGCAATATCACTAACATTAAACATTAAACTTCTATTAATGATAGACACCAGGGTGCAGATCTAAAATTACAGATTGAATGGATATGATGTTTGGAATATCACTCACATACATTGATAACATGCTGATATTTTATCATTTAGCAAGAGATGTGAGAAAAATCATTTACTCTATTAATTCATTATTCATAACGATAAGTAAATTATGAGTTTAATAAAGATAATTTATTCATGGCAATACATTTACATGGAACTTTACTTCCTCTGATGAAGATCTTACTCAAATATTTATTTTTATTATAATTTATATACTTTGATAGATGTAAACTGTGCTTTACACAGCAGCTTAGTAATGGTTCCATTCTAATTGTATGGAGAAGATCTACACTTCAGGCTGAGACAGAGTAATTCTTACAGGGAAAGTAATGATCCACTTCCTGTGGCAATTCCTTTATATGTACAACTTCATTTATTTTTTAACAAACGTATTGACATTGAAATCGAATCATTATAATAATGAGCACTTATCAAGTGCTTTGCATTCTTAAACGACTTTTAAAAATTTAACTGAGGAATACTTCGAAATTATCACTGGAAGTATATTACATTTCCAGATTGACGTAAGGCCAAAAAAAATCCCATTCAAAATGATATTTACTACAATTAGTTTATTAAATATAGCCTAGAGAGGAGGCACACTTTGCTCAATTGGAAAGGAACGCTTTAGCTAAGCCAGATTCAGAAGATAAGCAAATAATCTTCATATAATTGTTCTCGTCATCAGGACAAAAACACAACTCTGGGCAATGCTAGTCCGATGAGAACAGTTAGTTCCATCTGTAAATAAAGCACCATAGAATTATAGAAATGTAGGCCTGGAAGGAACTTCAATAGGTTCCTGCACTGAGGCAGGACTAAGTATTATCTAGTCCATCCCTGACAAGTGTTTGGAGATTCCACAAGCTCTGTAGGTAATTTGTTCCAGTGCTTAACTACTTTTACAGTTAGGAAATTTTCCTAATGTCTACCTTAAATCTCCCTGGCAGCAGTATAGACCCATTACTTCTTGTCTTGTCCTCAGTGGTTACAGAGAACAATTTAGCACCCTCCTCTTTATATCAACCTGTTATGTACTTGTAGACTGTTATAATGGACATCCTCAGCCTTCTCTTCTCCAGACTAAACAAACCCATGTTTTTCAATCTTTCCTCACATTTTCTAGACCTTTAATCATTCTTGTTGCTCTCCTCTGGACTTTCTCCAATGTAGTGTCCAGAACTTCACACAATACTCCAGCTGAGGCCTTATCAGAGCTGAGTAGAGAGGCAGAATTACTTCTTGTGTTTTGCTTACCACACTGTTGTTAACACATCTCAGAATGGCATTTGCTTTGGCTTTGAAACAATGAAAAAATAGAAAAAAAAGAAAGAAATCCAATTTCAGTGGAGGAAAAAAGCCACTTTTGGAAAAGAATGATTCTGGGGCACTTGTCTTTCATACTTCTCAGCAATTGTGGTAGTATTTCAGGGCTGTCTGAGGCTAACTAACAACAAGAAATAATAACATCAGCAAACACTGTATTGATGCTGCTGTAATCTAAACTGTCTGTAGTCTTCTCAGTCTCTGCGACTGTTTCCTGTCTATGTGTGTGAGAGAATCTATGAGAGTCAATAGGAAGTGTGACATTGCCCAGTGTCCTAAAGGATGTCTGAGGCAGATTTCAGGAGAATTTATTTATTTAACTGAATGTGCTCATTATGGAACACAATGAATTTCTTGTGCATGTCCCTTCTTCGCCATTATGTTCTGCTTCATGTTGTGCGTAGTTTGAATGTTCAATGTTCTGATCCAGCACCCTGAGATAAAGACCAATACAAACTAATTCCTTGACAAGAATAGATTCTTTAAGGCCCTGGAAGAAATAATTTGCCTGCTCTTTGCAGTGGTTCTCTGCTGAAATCAATCTGTGTTCTGTAAATAAATTGTTAATAAACACTCCTGCTTATGGGCATCAGCCAGAGGAACAGATAAAATCCCCAGCCAATTACTTCACTGTTCTAGGAATCAGGTAGTTAGCTGATTTGCAGTCAGATACACAGTCTTTCTATCCTAGGGGGGTTCTCTGGGGAATGCTTCCTGAACTGCATACATATCACCCTATCACAAGAAAAAACACCTTAGCCGGCTGCAAGCTTCTAGCTCACACAATGTCAAAGGCAAAAGCTCAAGGTGCAAAACTTTCATGCTAGCTTCCCTAAGAGACACAAAATTTGCTGCTACTAAAACAGGTTTGTCAAAAAAGGACAGCTCATGCAAGTGACACGAGGGGAAAACAAGTCTCTGATGGCTTTTCATGTCCAATTGAAACAGTGTCTTTTTCACCATTTATATTGACAGTCGTTTATATGACACTTTGTAGATGGGGTTTACATCTGAAGCATCTATATGCAAGGATTATGGATTAGGAGGCAAAAGTTTATATTGTCCCTAGGATGGCACTGCTTATGAGTAGACATGAGTGCATGATAAAGTTACCTTGCAAAAATTGAAGCTTAGCTTGCAGCATATCTTTATAGACAGCTTTGTAAGAAAACCAAAGTTTCTGAGAGATTCTTGCCATCTCGGCAAGCTCCCATGGAAAATCATGTAAAAACACTTTTTTTTTATTTTCCTAGAGTACTGAGCAAATAATTCATAATGAATTATTTATTAGATGAATTTTGCTTCTTTTTCTGTCTCCAGGATGTCTGCAAACAGATCACAATTTTCTCAAATTTATTTGTTATTCAAAATTATTTGACAGGTCTTTTGTGTCTGTGAATTTATTACTCTGTAGATTGCAATTTGGAATTTGAAATTATAGCTTTCCTGCTTAGTTGTGACTGGTTATATGAGTCACACGGCATTGTCTCTCTTTTTTTATTATATTAGCATGCAGCTTATATGGGAAGGGCTTGCTTCCACTGAAGTCCATGACAAAACTTCATAGAAATCCAGGGCTGCAGGATCAGACTTATAATCAGTGTGAGTTTGGAAGGGATTTACAATGTCAGCTTAGCTCATTTTTTTCTAATGCTATTGTTTTATTATTAATAATTACAATAATTCATTTTACTTTATTGGTGCCCAATGCCAGAAGACAAGTATAACAGATATCTTACAAACAATACATTCTGAAAAGTAACCCCATGTTCATCTTGCTGAACAAGTCTGTGGCATTTGATATAATTGGTCATCAAATACTTCTGTATGACCTCCAAGAAGCACTTAATGGGGACTTGGTTCCCTATCAAAAATCAAGTAATAATGGAGAAGTTAAACACAGAGCCTCATTCTGGTCTTTTATCACTCTGATATGAACTTCAATCCATTCATTTCAGTGGATTTAAGTCAGGTGAAAATTTCACCTATTTCATACACGACAATTTAAATTTGACGCACACACACACACACACAAAAGGAATGTTTTATCCTGTCCCTACAGGAAAAGATATGGGAGGGGAAGGAAATGCTTTATCACTGAAAGATGATATATCCATGGGCCTCAGAGAGATTAAACTAAAAACAGCCTTCACATGCTAATCATTAATACATTAAGACTAGCAAAAAGTACATTTTAAAGCCAAGCAGAAACAAAGGAAAACAGCTTCTGCCGAAATATTGAGTGGATTAGTTGTGGACGTGAAAGCAATGGCAGCAACGAGTTGATTTCTAGCCAGGGATTTAGAATTTAAGCTCACAATTAGATTGTAGTGCTTTCCAGATCTCATTTGCACCTTCATGAGGAAGGAGGAGGGAGGACAGAGAAATGGGGTTGTGGTGTTCTTCATAGTGATAACAAGCATAGGAAGGAAGCCCCAAGGAGGAAGGAAAGGAAATTAAAACTGTAGCATACCGCCAGAGCTGGTATACATTGCTGACTGAGAATCAGGCACTGACAGGCAACAACTCCAGGGGAGCTGTCAGTGGTTCCACTCTAAGCTTTTCTAGCAGGTGTCATTGTAAGATAGTAGCATCGAATAAGCTGGAGACAGGTTGGAGAAAAACTGCAAACACTGCATAACCGAAAGTAAATATAGATATATATAAATATGTGAAATAGCTTCGTTGTATGTGCGATACCTGAGAGAATAATTAAATATAGTTTTTCTATAACGTCTCCTTTGACTAAGGAAACAAATGGTAGAACATTTTCAAACCTTTTTATCCATGCTGGAGGATGTGGCATTAAACCAAGCAGTTGCTTGTTCATATGCATCTTATGCACAAGACACAAAAGGCTTAATGACATAGAACAGACCAGGAAAACCAAATGTGTGTGTGTGTGCGCTTTCATGCCAGCCCTTTTATACCAACATTCAGTCTAAACTGAAGACAAATCGATGCAGTGCCTTTGCAACTGCAGCCATGTTTAGTGCATAAGGTTTCAAATGACAGGTTCATTCTATTTTTAGCCTTTACTCCTGATTTTCTAATTTTCTCTCATTGCAATATAATTTTATTGTGTAGGTTTTATACTTCTCATTCCTCCATTACTTTGCCCTTCAGACACTATTTCGATTTGTGTTCTGGCTGACTGGATCCACAGCATCAGATGCCTCCTTGTCAGACAGTCAGGAGAGACTCTAGTTTTATTGCCCATAACAAATAAAAGTTATCTTCCCTCTTTAAAGCTTATCTATGACTCCGAGAGTCTCCAAGTTCAACAGCACACTGTTGATGGAAGCCTATAATTCCAATGAGCAGATGAGACAATTAGATTGTAACCATTTGTTTAAAGGATTTAGGGTCTCTTTACAGCCTCTGTGAGCCATTATTAGTATTTTATTGCTGTGCCTTGCTGTGGAAGGACAGATAAGACAAAAGATAATTTTTCAGTTTTCTTCATGGCAAGATGTGGTAGGAGAATCCATTAAAAATGATTTCTGGAGCCTATGAGCTACCTGCATTATGCAGTATTCAAAACCACAGATTGCTTGAGAAAGTGCTCGTTATAAGGGGAAAAATGACTTCTTTCTAGCAAACAACTTTGTATTCTAGAAAATGTTCTGAATGTACCCTGAAAACCTCTTATCTCAAGCAACTTGTACTCACAGATCTTCCTTTCAGCAAAATTCCTTTGCTGATAACCCTAATATATTGTCAATTATTTGTGGCTATATTTTCTCCATATTGTATTAACTAAATATTGAAGAAAGAAAATCTCCCAGCTATGGGGGGATGGAGGAGGAGTTGAGGGGGCCTGATACCCCCCCTCCAAAAAAGACGACTTTTCAAAGGGCAAACACCAAAGCATCCGAATCTTTATAACATGCAACTACATCTGGCAGTAAGTTCCAGCATCAGAAATAGCTTTTGGGCTCCTGTTGAAGATGGCAGAAATGCAGATCAAGAACAAAGGTTTTAAATTCAGCACTGAGCTCCCCACCCTCCTACTGGACAATTTCAGTATTCATAGAAAGAAAATTGTTCTGAGAGCCAGCTGCCTACTGACACATTGCAGGGAATTCACTTCTATTCTTCTGCCTTGTATAAGGATGTTTCCAAAGGAAGCAACAGCACTCTATGAGATGCATGGGGTTCTTTGGCTCAGAGGCAGCTCCAAGACAAATTGTGCATTTGAGGCCTTCAAGTTGCTTGGAGACTTAAAGACTTGCCATCCTTGCAATATACAGTATCAATTAATATTATTTTCCCCTTTCATTTATTAGGCATCACAAACTCCAGAGTTCAAAGCTTGTTCAAGCCTTTCAACTTGAAATAGTAAGAGCTTTACAAAGCAAACATGTTTTCATCCTCAAAGAATGACATTTGAAAAACTATCTTAAAAGCTAATAGTACATTTAAATGTTTGCTTATATATCTAGGCCAGTAGCATATCATACTTTTTGTAGAACAATGCAAGTAAAAGTGTTTTTCTCTCTCCCACTAAAAAGAATTGCAGATAAAACTTTACTGTAAAACAAGCAAAAACTTGAAGTGATTGAAACTGTGACATTGGGAAAAATAAATCTGTAATTGCCAATTATCTTACATTAGTAAGTGTTATTTGCTGCTACTTCTAATTACCAGAAGTAAACTTGTTCATCTATTTCAAATAGTTGTGTTACAACACAGTAATGTAATAGCTTACTAATTAAGGTACTGCAAACAAGGGAGACAGACAATTAGGGTATTGCAAGTAATATGGTGAGTGCAAAAATACCTGTTTCAGAATGTATTGATACAGCTTATCTGGGTTGACATCTCCTGGTCTTGTGTCCAGAAGTGGATGTCTCCCTTCAAATTAAAGGGGGAAAAGCTGCTAACTGTGGAAGGTCATTAGGAAGGTCATTAGGAAGGGAAGAAAAGTTGTAAATAAGAAAAGAGAGAGAGACAGGAGTCAGTGCGTGACCATCCCTCTTTCAGCTCTACCAGAAGGACTTCTTTTAAAAAGCCAGTGGCAGACGACTGCTACACAGATGTACTCAGGATGCTTGGTGACCAGAGAGTAAATCCGTAGAAAGGCTGCTATCTTTTTAGTCACAAGGATGACCCATTGACTAATGAGTGTTCCTGCTGCATTTGGGGAGAAGAATGTGGAGGAGAAGATAGAGGATTCAACATATGACTGGAAATAATCAGTGTCTGCAGCTGGACATAAAACAGAAGCACTGCAAAGAGAGTCAAGAGCTGATCAGATAACAGAAACATTTTTCACAATACAACTTTCACAACATAAAAAAAAGTCTTTTGTGTCATTTAAAAAATCAAAATTCATTTTTTACTAGGTCTAATGATATCCTAATCTGATGACCCCACCAGTAACCACTGAAAAACGTTTGTGTATGTGTGAACAGGGAGTAGGTTGAGGTTATCATGATGAGAAGATCTTTAGATGTATCCTTATAAGAGTGTTGCTTTCAAATAAACCAACCAACCATGTATGGTGACTGGTGAACTTTACTTAGATGGTTGTGTATGCAGAAAGAGGGCACACAAGGGGAACAGAAGAGAAAAGAAATCCTTTTCTTATGAAGCCCAGGGATGTCTAATTGGAGCAGAAAAAGACTGATGGAAACTGAATGAAAAAAATGTGATTACTCTGCCCATGTCTTTAAAAGAAGCCCATCCACTGTAAGAATGTCTTGAAGTGTCCAATAAGGCCTTGACATTTTAAAATGTTATATTGCATTATATTATATATATTATATAGCTTAATATTATATAATTTTTTTCTTGAAAATGATTTTTTTGAAAAATTTCAAATTTGTTTTTTGAAAATTTTGAAATTTTCATGTTTTGTTCCTAATTGAAAAAAAATATATAAAAACTTTGTAAAATCATGCTGATTTCTTCAAAATTTAATCTTCTTTCTTGAAAATTAAATTTTGGCAAAATCAACACGATTTCACAAAGTGTTTAGATTTCAATGGATATGCATTTTTTAGTGAAAGAAAGTTCCATTAAGATTTTTTTCTGAAAAACCCTAGGCATATCTGCTGAATTAGCTGAAAAAAATAAATTTGTACCAGTACAGTATCTCAGAGCCAAAAGAGCTATGGAAAGCCAGGTGGATTCTATTTAGCTTTGTGAGTCATCAGAACATTTCTGACTAAGGATGAGTCTTTAGGCATTCCTGCGGATCCTTTGAAAATCCTATCCTAAATTCTAACTGCAGAATATGCACTAGAATTCTAATTAAGAGCCTGATCTTCTATGACCAGTATGCAGAGTGCTTTGGGAGCAGGCTCTAATAATTTGATGATCGAAGAAGTAGAAACACAACTCAAAATCCCAGGGTTGGACTTGCAGACAAAATACAAAAAGAAAAAGAAAAAAAAAAAACCCTTAGACTTCAGCACTGAGTAAATTTGACAGGGACATCAGTGATAAAGAATAAATATTAAACCCATGAAGTCATCTTCCCAGACTCACATTTCAAAGCACAATTGCACTTTAAGGCTAAAACAATGTATCTGAGAAACAAAGAAATTCTGTGGTGTACAGAAGAAGGAAAAAGACAATACTATAGACATGAAATTAAAATTGAAGATCAGTTAAATCCACAAAGAAAGTTATTAAACATCTATTGTTTGAAGCTTTTAAGTAAAAAGGAAGGATAAATAAAGAACTCATTTAAAGATGACAATATCTGTAATTGGTGAGAGAAATGGAATTCGCCAACCTGAACCACCATCCACTCTACACTATTAGAGTTTATCACCTGTAATCAGAAGAAAAGAAAGATTTAAAGTTAATGGCCAGAGTTAGATTTATTTGGTGCTGAAGCTGAAGCCTAAAACTTTTCTCGACTTTTGCAATTAAGTTTATTAGCTGTGGGGTGGAAGAGAAAATTGTTCTCCATTCATTAAGTCAGTTTAGAGCCTTGACAAAATTGTCAACAGACTGTTATCAGTTTGAGAGTCACAGGGAATAAAAAATGTCCATGACATCCTCAACCTCTAATATGTATCATCTTTTGTCACATTCCCAAACCAACATCATCAGATTAAATTTCCTGAAAGAAGAATTCTGAATTAAAGACTTGATGTTTCTACCTATGTATATAACAGAGTCAAGTAAAGATATTATATAGAATGCTTCCAGGTTTCCCCCAGTGAGAAGCAATCATTCCATCACACACCCACATATTCTAGTTACTCTATCTATACTAGTAAACTGGTAGGTTTTGACAGTGGTCCAGGAAAAATTGTATATTAAAAGCCATTGTTTCCTTTTTTCATCATTTCTATTTTATCAGTCTACTGGTATTTCAGAAAATAAAACACTACTGTCACAGCCTGAGATAGATCTTTCTGATATGTAACTAAATTGGATCCAAAACCCAAGCCTAGAAGAGGCCGAATGATCCCTGTAGGGGATATGAACAAGGCTGACACTACTGCTTGTTAACTGGTATATGGATGGTTTAGAGCAAGATCATATTTAGTTCTCAGGTTTTGACTTTTCACAAGTTGGAAAAAAGTAAAAAAAAAAAAGTACTCTGAGCCGATTTCACTTTGCCTATTTTCACCTAGCCAAGAAGCATTTATTTATTTAATTTTTGGCCAGAAGGAAAGCTTTATGCTTAGTAAGAAAATACTCTTTATCTGTAACAAATTGAGGTTGGAGCTGAAGGTTAAAGGATAAACTCCACTTGCTGTGATGTGTTTTCACAGATTGAATCTTATCCAAGCTCACAATGGGGGAGAATCTGGAAAAAAAGAAAGCAAGAGCCAATGGACATCCATCTCTGAAGACAGTCATAAAAAACTTACAGGAAAACAGGTCAGCTGATCAGTGAATTCCAATAATCAAACTTCTTTGCTTTTTACGCCCTGCCCATATTTTTATGGTTTGGAAACATACCTTAAAAAAAAAAGATGGGTGACTCTCACAATGTTTGATGGTGGGTAAGCTCAGTTTGGCGAAGTAGAGCAGATCCACCTTCTTAGCAAAAGTTTTTCTGAGGTTGCCCAAGATCTTTCAGCCTGTAAACCTCCTGAGAGCAGATTTTCTCAGGAGATTTCCAACTTTCGGATAGACCAAAAGCAAGATAACAAGTCTCCTTTGTAACATTGCCTCATGGTAGCATCCAGTCTTGTAGGAAGTGCAAAGAAGAAAAGTACAGGGCTTGGTAGCTTTCTGTCACAGAGTTCATGCAAGTATTTGCTTTGGTTTCAATGTGAATGGGTTTGCACTCTCTGAGTTAATTGCAAGCTTTCCCTTTGAGAAAATCTTTGTGTGACCTCTGAACCAAAAGCCATTTGTGCAGTTCTACTTTGAACTTCCTGCTTTGGGCCAGGTCTAAAAGCAGGACTACAGCATTCTGAGGAGCAAGGCTCTCTTTGCATTTAATCCATCATTCCTGAGATCTGGCCACCTTGAAGAAATGGGTTGGGTAAGCCAAATAAACTAAAAAACTCAAAGCAAAACTCAAATTTCATTTAGTTTCATTTTGAAATGACAAGAACCCTAAGTTTCATTATGCAACTAGAAAATATTTATACTGGAGGTGGAAAGTGTAATTTCCAGTTAGAGTACACATGCCCATCCTAATTCAATGAGCACTATCCTTCTAAAAACAGAAGTGTAGCCACAGCAGTCTGAGCAGTGGGAGGGGCTAGCTGCCCATGGATATCCCTAGGGTCTTTAATGGGATAAAAAATCTCTCTTAAATTCTTAACTCAGATCAACAAACCTGTGTTAGTTAGCGTGGGTTAAAATAGCAGTGAAAACACAGCAAGTCAGCTTCTACCTCAGATTAATAGCTCAGGTTAAAGCCCACAGAGGAGGCTGGGTTTGAACTTGGCACTACTTCAATACAAATAAATACATAATTCATAATAATAATAATATAATTTATCCATAATGTAGCTTAATTCTGTGTGCAAATTATCTGGGTACAGGTTGTGAATTTACAACTGTGTTTCTATTTGCTGTGGTTCAATAAATAGCTTGCGTCAATTCATTTTAGTTTAGGGTTTGTTCAGTAGCCTATCACTGAGACTATTCATTATTCATGCTATATGATTCGTCATCTAAATTATGTCGCATTCTGTTCCCTGAATAGATGATTTATAAATAGCTTTATAAACAGAATGAGTCCTCTTTTCTGTTATCCGATTTATTGTGAACATTTGTAAGTGTTCAAAATTTCAGTCATATAAAAAGCAGCTTTTCAAAATGCTGGTGAAATGCATTGCTGGTGCCAGCACATTCATGTTCACTAGAATTAGTCACAGTTTTGTTTCTTGGAGACATACTTGAAAATAAGCATTTACTAACTTGGATACTTTTAAACAAATGAATAAAAGGTGTTGCAAGTAATATGAATTGGGATGGGCATGGGGATGTTGACAACAATATTTGCAACTTCTTTTTAGCAGTATTTGTATAACTGATACCAACAGAAAACTTCAAAATGACTCACTCTAATTTTTTCACAGGCTAAACAACAGGGACTGGATAAATCAATAGGCATATGATAGCCCTCATTGTGCAACCTGAGCTCCATGGGTACACCCTTCTATCTGTGCATAGCCTCACTGAAATCAGAGGTGGTCTGCCTAAATGTAGCAGCTTGTGGGCAGATGGTTGTGGGTTTCCTAATACCAGTTTTATCTAATTCTAGCACTGAAATGTGTGAAAGTTTTGTGTGTGTGTGTTGGAGGGGCGAGGGGGGATTGCAAGTTTGGGTTAAGTGTTGTATTGCTTGGGTTCTTCTTCTGTTCAGAATTACAAACATATTTCTCCTTGTTTGGAGAAAAAATGGATGAGGAGGGAACTGCTGCTACCGTGAAAACGAAGGTGCTTCTTTTTTTCTAAGCGTGCAAGATCATCTGGAACTGATAAGATAGGGAGAAGGGGCAGAGAAGATAATCAAAACTCCTATAAGGGGGAAATAAATTCAAGGGAGAGGGGAAAAAGACCCACAAAATGCTCAAACCTCCAAATTACAGCTTTCCTTTCAGTTTGGTCTAGCCCAAGAACTGCTCAACTCACAAAACAGCAGGAAGCAATCAAAAAGTCCCTGGTCCTGGGGACAGCGATGCCCCGGAAACAATGAGAAGATGTACAGCTGTAGCATCTTCCTCTGACTTGCATTTTACATAGGCATTTACAGCAGTGGCAGCATCTGGGCCTCAAACTTAATTGCATGACTCAGTAGGGTTAGAATATAAAAAAAAGAAAAAGAAAGAAATGTAAATCAATGGTTAGGGTCCTACAGCTGCCTGGCATTTAACTACCATCAAAAATATCAAGAGCCAATTTCTTTTTGAGGTTTAAAAAAAACCAAACATACAAAATAATTTTTTTTCTGAAATAACAAGACAAGACAATGAACCACCAGTGGAAGGAATACAATCAATTCCTCCTACTGAAATCACCTTGCAGAAGAAGGACAAGCAGCCACAATTTTATACCTCCTTCTTTATTTAGATTTTGAAAGAGCGGTTAGGACTGAGCTCAAAGTGGGCTGATAAAGCATTCCAGGGTTTTATTGCACTGATGGAGCCCCTGCCAGGCATTTCAAAAGTGCTGTTCATGCTCCTTTTTGGGGCTGCTGTGTAAGTGCAGTGGTGATTGGCTCTGGGCCCATTCTGCCCGGAATCAAGGAAGTAAGTGGAATGCTAGGAGCACGGGGGAGTTCAGAGAGAGGTTATCTTGCTCAGAGTTAGTCACCAGGATAGAGGGGAAAAAAAGAGGCAGAGCCTTCCAGTAGCCAAGACGGTGAGAATAGAACATCTCTTTCCCCTACTCCCAGCAGTCACAGAGAGAGTGGAAAGAGTGGGCCTGGTAAATAGTTTTTCTGGGAATAGAGACAAGCAATGCTGATTGGGTGAACATCACCTTTTTCTCCCCATGTCAAGCCTGGGTGATAGGAAGACAAGAAATGTGTGAATATCTGTCTTCATTATGGGCCAAAGACTCAATTTGCCATGCTTCGCCACCTGTGACAATGGCTGCTGTACTGAGATTCCATCTCAGAAAGGCATTAAAAACTACTGCTGGGTTTGGCATTTTCTCCTTTCTTTTCTTCCTCTCGTTTCTATTTAAATGTCGCTTGCAGATGCTCATTCACACTCTGTAATGTGTGCTAACAAGTATTTTCCAGCAAAGATGAGTGGGAAGAGAGAGGAAGGGAAGGAGGAAGAAGTATGAGGATATTAAGAAAGGCTAGTTTGAAGTGTGGGGAAAGGAGATAAGGCACTTGATTTTCCATTGCAGCCAGTCATGGTTCCCTGATTCTCAGCCACCTGTACATGTTGTAATCTGAAGCAGCAATGGCTTTAATTTATGCTCGTGTAAGTAGCATACAGCAGTAGGAACTTGGTCACTCCACCTCTCCTCCATTTCTGCTCCACCCCTGACACACACCCTCCTTCTTCTTATGCTAGGCAGTAGTTTTCTAGCATAGGGGGCAACAGCATCAGACCACCACCTGCTTTCCACCCACTGGAGAGTCTCCCTACAAAGGAGGAATATTCTAATACAAAGATCCAACCATTTTAAGGTCACTTTGGGCTGCAGAAGGGGAGGACCTCAGAATCTGGTCCAGGATCTTCCACATTTTAAAAATTACCCCAATTGCTCCTCCGCCAGGCAGGCACGTCCAAGCTTTTCCTGTAGTTATTTTTAAACATTAAGACAGATTGGACCCAGTATTGCAAAGATGTAGCTGTAGGAAAGAAGTTCAAGGACCTTTCCCCATCCTTAGGTCCCTGTGCAGGGGTGGAGCACAACTGCAGTACTTGCTCCGAGGACTCACAGGACGGTGTAAATCTAGCACCAGAAAAAGCACTAGCCAGAGTAGCCTCCCCATAGGGAAGGATTATGGCTCCAGCACTCTGTGGATAGGCCATCAGAGCTGGCCTTCTATACTGGAAATCAGATTTAAAATGTTTATTAAAGATAATGTTTCAAAATGATCAGGTGCAGAGATTAAACGGAAGAGCATTGAACATCCAGGCATAAGGTACAGATTATTAGCGGGTACAGAGTTTGGATGGGAATCAGGGAGTACAGCAAAAGCATAGCTTGTGGTATCCTGGATGGGGTGTAGTAGGTTTGACGGTTAACAGAACAGATCAGTAATTCGGGAACATCCCTTATTGCACGGGTTACATGGTTAAGGGGAGGCAGATATGTCCATAATAGTGAAATGTCCCTCATTGAGTCAGTGGAGTGTGTACATAGTCTTTCAGTCGATAAGTTCCTCAAGGCAGCACTCCAGCTTACTCGTCACAGTATTGCCTGTGCTCAGTGATGTGCTCGATGTAGATGTCCCTGGACCACCGAATGCTGTCAGACACCATAAGGCGCCACATCAGTCGGGCGTAGCGCCAGCCGACGCTGCAGGCCCACAGCACGCACTCGTTGCAGGGGTCCCAAGAGCACAGGGCTCTGACGATCAGGGCGTGGGTCTGGACCTTGTAGCCCTTCGCTCTCAGGACATTGGCCAGGGGGACATAATTCTCTTCTTTATGAGCCTGGGCCATGTGAAAGGCCAGGGTCCTCTTTTCAAACAGGACCATGACGTCCACCATGATGATCTTCCTCTGGTCCTCATTGGTGATGACGACATCTGGTCTCAGTGGGCTGTTGGATCCGGGGACGGCAGAGTTTATGGCGACCTTTCCCAGACGGGCTGGGATGGCTTTCACCAGTTGGTCCTGGACCACATTGTGCCGCAGCTGCCAGGCTCTGGAGTGGGGCTTGCAGCTGCAGAGGACTTTGGGGCAGGGTTTTGTTGGTGTATCCTGCAGCATTTGTCTCGGTTCCCATGACAGATGGTCCCATTCAGCGGGAGGCAGTTGAGTCGGGCCCAGTGGATGAACCGCCAGTCCACGAATCACGTGTAACTGCCCCCTGGCAGAAAGTGGTTGCTGGCATCCCACTTGCTGGTCAGTTCGAAGGCCTTTCCCTGGTCGAGTTTCTTTTTCAGGGCCTCCATGTTCAGCGCATGGATGGCGGCCTTCAGGAACCTCTCCAGCAAGCCCGAGACGCAAGCGGTGACGATGGTGTGGTCAGGGGCTCTGATCCATGGCACCAGGACTGACAGCTCCTGGCGCTCCTCGCACCATGTCCAGTGGCAGCCAATGCATTTACCCAGGTGTGGGGTGGTGTTGTGAGCGCGGGTCCAGAACGAGGCGATGTCTCCCCCATCCCAGCCAAATTTGCCATCCAGGAAGCCACTGAGGTAGGTGGCGATGTCTTGGATGGAGGGGGTCCTGCTGATCCACTTTTGGATGACCTTGCCCAACGCGTTCGCCGTTACGTTCTTCACAGTGGTGTCCAGGCAGGTCAGCAGGTGGAAGGCCTGGGTGAGGACCACAATGTCACAGAGGTCACCCATGAGGGGGACATTGGCACCTCTCTGCCTGTGTCCGATGCAGGTCAGCTCATTGCTCATCAAGGAGGTAGGAGTCCGGCAGAGTTGCTTGCATCGTTTGAAGAGGGCTGAGAGCACCAGGCAGCCAGGATCCCGTTTCTTCAGGATGTCGTAGCATATGTCGTCTTTCCCCAGTGCCGTGTTCTTCATCCTGCCAAGCCTGGCCAACACCTCTTGGGGTGTGAAGTCAGCCTCCAGATCCCCTGCATCGCCAACCTTCGGTAGCGGATGGAGACACGCTGGGCGCTCAGTGACGCTTGGATCCAAGTGGTCAGATATGTTTTTGAAGTATGACACCAGCCTCTCGGGGAAAATAATGCAGTAGGATGAAGGTCTGTCGAGGATCTCTCGGACAGTCTTGGTGAGGTTCACCAAGCTTCTGGTTCACAGCTTCTGGATCCTTGAGGCTGCGGCATTCCTCCTTCCGGGGTCTCTCCTGCCATCGCTGCGGTTCACTGGTGTTTTGTGAGAGGCTGGGCGGTCTCCTAGTTTGGCCTTCTCCCTGCTGCAATTTCTGCAGCTAGCTCCTGGGTGAGCCTGCCCATGACGAGGTTGAAGTCGCTGAAGGACTCTGCTGCATCTAGCTTCTTCATCTAGCTGAGCTGCCAGGGCATGGTGGTCTGTGTCGCTGGTTGCTGGTCGTTTTGGTGTGTCACAGGGGTGGGCTCGGGCTGCCTGCCTGTAGTGTGGGGGGCCTGCAGTCTCCCTTCAGCCAAACACTCGAGGTTCCCATCGCTCGGGTGGGGGGTTGGGGTCTTTGGCGGTGTGGTGGTGTCACTGAGATCTGGGCCTGCTCTTGGTGCCTGGGCAGTGCTGGCCCTTCTGTGGAGGATGGACTTGGAAGCTCTCACTCTGGTCATTGGTGGGGCATGGTCCAGTAGCTGGGATTCTGCGATGCAACTGGTCCTTCTGCAGCTGGGTTCCACCCGGGTGGACTCTGAAGGAGCAGGCAGTGTTCTGGGGACGGGACCCTGCATGGTGGACCTATGGGTGAGCTGATCCACTTGGGGGCCTGATGCTGAGGTCTGGCAGCAGGGCTGTTTCCACCATTGGCTGGGGTTTGCTGTGTGGTCTGGGGGGTTGTGCCAGCCTTCCTGGAAGCAGTTTCTGAGGTGGCCAGTTGAAGGGGTGCACTGAACCTTCTCGGGACAGGGTGGCATTGAGTGCATGGCTGCCCTGGAGCACTTAGCCATCTGTAGATGGGGTTCTTCTGGCCATTCACGGAAGGGCGCTGGGCCCTTTGTTGATGGAGACCTGGCAGGAGGACTTTGAGCTGGTCATCGTCCTACAAGCAGCGGCATCCTGTTTTGCCAAGCCAGGGGCGGTCCTCATGCTGGTGGGTTGGTGGGACGCACCCCCCTGCCGTTGCTCTGGAGCAGATGGCTGGGGTGTAGCGGTGGGAGCGATGGGTGGGTCGATAGCCGGACTCAGGGTGTGCGGTGCTTCTGCAGTCTGAGCAGGGTCGGGGACCAGCCTCCCCAGAGCGGGACACCTATTGCAGGTCATTTGGTGCGACTTGCATTTCTTCTGTGTCTCGAGGGGCACACCACAGTGCACGCAATTGAAGGCCACTCGCTTGTTGTGGAATTTCTTCAGGTGCCTCGTAACACCGCCCAAGAGGTGGAATACTTGGGCCGGGTGGCAGCTGGGGCAGAAGAGGGTGTCCTTGATGAGTGGATAGCGAAAGTAGATGCAGTCCTCTTCCCTTCCAGCCTCCTGCCCTGGAAGGGTTCCCGCTGGGTCGGTGGTTCCTGGGAAAAGGCAGGTTCTGTCTGTGGGGGTGTCCTCAGAGAGGGTGAGGGGAGCCGTGGGGGTGTTGGGATTCTGGGCAGCAGAATCTGGTGGTAGTGATGCCCTCCAGGATATTGTTCCTTCAAAGATAGTTGAGGACAGCGGTGACCCTGGTTGCGATATCCCGTTGGACTGCCCTTGGGGGACAGAGTCCTGTTACAGAAGCATCTCGGGGTCGAGAAGCTGTTGGCAGGGTGGTGTCGCTGTCCTTATCTGATGTCTCAGGTGCGCCGGTGGTCATCTTCAAAGCCGCCTTCTGAGCTGGATAGCGTGGGGCTGCGGAAGCGATGGCTTCCCGGGGAGCGTTTCTGGACGAGCGAGAGATGGATGCAGCAGTTGAAGAAGTATCGGCTGGAGCTGCGTCCCCAGAGGAATTTCCTGAGGGAGCAACAGCAGCAGCCACTTCTCTGGGGGCTCTCTGTAAGGCAGGGGGAGCAGGAGGGTTAACGGTGCCAGACGGATCCATTTCCTGGGGGGCATCTCAAGCATACGGGGCAGCCACATCCTGCGGGGTGGACCTAGAGAGAGGAAAGTTTGTCTTAATGGGAATGTTAAATGTCCTAAAGGAATTTTGACTGAACTCTCATATTGTGATCAGGAAACTAACTGCAAAAAGTAGTGTGATTTTTTTTTTTAGAATAAATGGTTAAAGGGATTGCAGTACGTTTGCATTCCTTTCTGGTTAATATCAGTCAAAATGGGGGAAAATGCAACAGAGGCCACTAGGTCAAGTAACAATGCAAATGTTAGTGTATAAGTAATAAGCAGGAGGCTTTAAAAACTGATCCAGAACAATAAAACAGAAGCAAATTAAAAAGATAATTAGAGGAGAAAACGAACTCTAAGAGTCTATTTCAGCCTTGGCCATTCAGACAAATTTGCATTAAATAGAAGGTCACTGTTACTGGTTATGACAATTTTATTTTCTTTCATTTGACATTGTAAAAGAATAGCACACTCTAAGACCCTTTCCAGAAACAGAGGGCTCCTCTGCAGAACTTTTGCTCTCGCTCAGGTGATAAAGCACTTCGCTTAGGTTCAGTCTAATGACTGCAGATATCCTGCTGCCAGGTGGGGCCAGTTAAACCAGCTAGGATATAAGGGGCAGGGAGAGGGAGAAGATTATATCTTTTAGCCAGAAAAACCTAAAAAGCTAGGAGGGAAACCACTGCAAATGGATAAGCATAAACTGAGATTGATAAAGCCCAGCCCCAGGAAGTGGGTGATTTTGACCCTAACTTGGGTTCTCTGTGCTTTCTTGAGAGAAGGGTAGGGAATCTCCCAACACACGGAGTGCTAGAGAGATACTAGTTAACCTTCCAGGTTCAGAAAATAAAATGAACCCGCAAAGGTTCAGATACGTCTGAGGCTTCCTTTCCATCTTTCAGCAGCCATCCGGTTCACTTTTTCCTGCTTGAAATTTTACGGAAATCCCTGAGCTGACTGCTATCATGTTTGTTCTGCTAATAGGCCTATTGATTCCTGTGTTCTAGGCAATGCCATAGTAGAGGCGAGCACCCTTCCCCCCACCCTCCAGCTCCTTGTTTACCAGTCTCCATTTTTTTCCCCAAGCTGTGACCCTTTGTGCAGATTCCCTATTATCCTTTTCTTTGAAGAATGCCTTCCTGAATTTAGAATTCTAATATCCCCTTGGGAGTGGGGGGAACTAGCAGCCACTGTATCCAAATTTTACACACTCTAGTGTTAGGAGTTGACATGAAGAACTACACAACAAGAAGTCAGTTGTACTGGTCCTACAAAACTCAGAAGCTATGCTAAGTACGTCTGAGCACTTTGTACTGGCACCTTATCTATTAACTAACTATACATATTCAGACACAGAGATTTTTCAAATCTTTCTTCCTATAATAGAAACTGAGTAATTTCAATTAACTATACAGTCTTTGAAATTATTATGAAACTTTACTGCTTTTCCATTTCCTGTAGTGTTATCCAAAGTCTCATACTTCTCATGCTGTTTGTTCGTAGGAGATTTCTGTGGTGCTAGACATTTTGGAGCCATCTTCACCAATTCCTAGGGGTTGACAATAGCTAAACTCTGACTGTCCTGTCTGTAATTCAGAGAGCTCTTTATTCCATTTGTCACAGTGATATTTGGCTTGCTGTCTCTGCTGTTTGTTTTCTTCCTTGGCTATTAACTAATTATTTATGTGTATATATAGATTTAGAGTGCTCTTGTAACATCTGGGATTGTGAGCTTTAGAGTACATTGAGCATCCCCAAGTGTACAAAATAATTGAATACAGAAGGGGCTAGAGTTCAGACAAGAAATTGAAAAAACGTTCTGAGTCTTATTAGAGGATAGCAAAAATATGTTGTTTGTAGAAAGGAATTATTTGTAGATCAGCTGGAGAGGGCTGTTGTAGGTGGGAAGGAAAGACAAGTTTCTTAGAGCACAGCAAGCCAGGAGGGATGTCTTTGTAGCAATATTGGTACTTGAGAGAGAGAGGAAGAAGATTAAAGAATCTTGATCTGAGCTTGTTCCAGACCTTAAAAGTCTGAGTATGGTTCAAGAAAAGCCAAAGGTTCTGGATGAATTTTATGTTCTGAACTAGTTTACCCATTTTAATTTTTGGTGTCACCAGAAATACTTATGTACAAATGAGGGGATTGTTGTTCCTTCATTAAATAAATATAATTAATTAGGTCTCTTTTATAATACTAGTTGAGTTTTAGTTAGGAAGAGATTGTTCTCTTACACCATGGGGCAACCAAGATGAATCTGTACTTTCAGAATATTGAGAAAATGGATTACAAAACCCAAAATTTATTCTCAAAATGGAAGAGAAGATTCTGAGATGACCTGAAAAAGGTATTCATAGTTATAAGGGTACTACACTAACAAAGGTTCAACAAAGTTCACAATGGCAAAGAATTCAAACATTAGAGTCCACAATTTAAATTCAGAAAAGTATAGAGCCAAAGGAGTTCAGAAGAGAAGAATTTCACTCAGAGTAGTTGCCAACTAAGGCCATCAAAACAAACAGCACAAGTGAGTTTCAGAAATAGCTAGGTGTTTTTGTGCAGAGAGTGAATCAAAGGATACAGTTACTAAGTAGGAAAATGGGGGCGAGATCAATGTAAAGGTAATAGGCTTATTGGGTCAGCTATCCTTTCCCTATCACAGTGTCTTGTATCCTTATTTCCTAATCTTTTATAAAAAGGAGAATTGAAAAATAGTCAGAAAAAGCCACAAAAAGACTATAATTAAAAGGTACTGTAAATATTTTAATTTGTGCTTTGTGTTTTTATTTGGGATTTTTACATTAATTAGAGAGAGTCTAAATGTTGTTGCAGCCATTTTATCAAACACAGAGGCTTAAAGAACAAACTAACTAAGAGAAAGAGAGATACTTTGCCGGAGAGAGCATCTCTTGCATATAATCCAAAACAAGTTTGAGAGAAGAAAACTGCATAAAAATGAAAGAGGAAAACAAAAGCAATAGTATAAAGGAATTAATCAAGGCAATACAAACCACAGACTGAAGTATCTATTAGAAAGCAGTCTTGTCGAATCCAGCTATCTATCTGGATAAAAACTAAGCACAGGTTGCAATGTTAGATACATTACATCAGTATATAATTTTTAATATGCAGCCCAATGGAAATAATTTGCATATTATAATTACCTTTCCAACTGTCTTTTCAGAGATAAAAACACAGTCATTAACAAAACTTTAATGTATCACAGTTTCTTTACTACATAAATTTTGCTTTATATGATATTGCTTAACAATCTTTTGAGAAAATGGCAAAAAATGTTTCATTAAACACAAAAAACTGGAAACATTTCAGGTGTTTAAATATCAGTGCTAAAGAACAATTTTTAGCTAAAACTAACTTAATGATTAGATTTCAAACAAAGTACAGGTTTGTTTAATAGTTTCTGACTACATGCTTTTTTACATTGTTTAAATTAGTATAAAAAATAATGTTTAACACATCTTCAAAGTGATTTGCAAACAATTCATTAATTAAAGTTAATTAATTAATTAATTAAAGTTCAGAGCACCTTTTGTGTGAGGTACCTCAATAAATTGTTGTTGTTGTTAGAATTACCAATTTTCAGATGAAAAAATGGAGGTGAGAAAATTGTGACTTGTTCAATATTACAGGAGGAGTCACTACTAGAGCTAGGATTAGATCCTGGCCCCCCAGTTCTGTATTCAAACCACTTGATCATTTATAATGTGTGATCTCACAAAGTCTAGAGATATGGGACCAAGATATAAGAAAAGGCAGGCACTGCAGGGTTCTGAAGTGATTCGAGGTTAGCCACAGCTAGCATTTTCTAAATCTCAAAAAATAATGCTGATGTAAATAGTTCAGAGTGATATATGAAATACCACTCTATTTCTTAGAAGAAGTAGTAAATTTGATTCTAAAATGACATGCAGCTGTGCTAATGAGAGATGTGTGTGTCTGTCACTTCCAGTTTGGATTACTGTAATACATTCTATATGGGGGTACCCTTGAGGACTATTCAGAAACCTCAGCTAATGTAAAGTACATATCCCAACTCGCTGAGCAGTTTTTAACATGTGGAACATATTTAGCCAGTTCTTTGCTGTCTTCAAATTTGTTTCTAGCTGCAAATGATGATGGTGGTTTTGATTTATAAAGCTCTCTATCTTAGAGATGCCTTTCTTATTGGTGGTGCAAACAGTCAACTGAGATCAGTTGGGATGCTGACAGATGACAATCCCTAGATTTCTTTGGCTGGGGACAGAGTAATCTCTATGGAGGACCCTCAGGCATGGAGTTCTTTTGCACTCTTGGACCAACAGCACTTAAGCTTGCTGAATATCAGCATATGTTATTGGGTCTACCTAACCCTTTTAAAAGGCATTTTATTATTGTTAATCCCTCTGCATTGAATTGATGTTTATGAAGAGAGTCCCCATGTTATTTTTATGTTTTGTACATCCTACATTAATGCAGAGAAAGGAAATTCCATTTGTGGGGGATTTTGATATTTTGAAATCTGGATTCTCTCCAATTTAGAAAAAAAATCAGAAATTCTCCATGAAAAGGAAAACCCTAGGGTCCACAATCCTAGGGCAGTCCGCCTGTCTGACTGTCGCAGAATCCTGGACCCCAGAAGCGCTGGGAGCCTGGGCTGCCAAGGAGACAAGCAGATGAGCTGACAGGAAAACAAATAGGGTTCCAGTGAAACCCTGCCTGGTTTCTATCAGACCTTTGTCTAAATCACACCATCTCTGCAGAACATTTCGATTTCAACAAATCTGCATTCTCTGATTGAAAAACATTGCATCAGAGAATTTCCAACTAGCTCAAGTACATACACTTAGATTGTAGCAGGGGTGTATTTTATATGTTGAAAATGGTAAACTATACAATAGCAGTTAATCTGAGGTCAGAAACATGTCTTATGATATGCATAGTGAAGGACAAGTATAAGACCATAGCCTAAATTTATTTTCATTTATGATCTGGGGACCTGAACATGAGCTTTTAAATGTCCTCTGAAAGATGAGTCCTGTGCTGCCTAACCTCCACAAAGGTTTCTGATCTTGTGTAAATATAGCTTGTGTAAAAAAAATCTTGAAGTGCATATGTTATTAAAATGTACAGAGTAGTACCTGCTCTCTGATCTTAACTACAGAGAAGTACTGAGTGAAACCAAAGAGGCAGATTTACTGCAAAGTAAATATATTTTTTGTTTCATTTTCATAGATTTAGTTTTCCAAATAAGCTCTATAGTTTAAATTTAAAATGCAAATGTACCTGAAGATATTAGAATTTGTTTACTTTGCATTCTGTGTGAGGAGCTCACTTCCCTAGTTCTCAGTGATTTTTTTTCATGCTGAGGTGGGCTTCTTTATGTGTTGGAACATAGGGAACCCCTTTACTCTCTGTATCATCTTGCTAGAATACAATATTCACCTTTTCAGTGTCTGGTCTCAGTGATGTAATGTAAGGAAATGTTTCAACATAAGTTGCTAAGGGCAATGCTTAGAGATATGCCAACACATCTGTTTGGTTAAATGGTGTTATGGGGACCTATGTTGTTATACCTTCAGCTAACTATGGGCTAGTGAATCCATATTTGGTTCCTAATACTGATGGGAAAAATGACAATGACATTAAGAAAATGTAGTCAGTTCACATTGTATTTATACATATATATATATATATACATATATATATGATATCTCTGGAATAAAGGTCCACTCTCACTTCATTGCTCTTCCCAGATCTTATTATTTTCTGCTGTTGATAAGGCTCTAAAAGTATTTTGAATCCCCGTGGGTGTGATTTTATTTGACAATGCATTCAAAGCACAGACAAGCTGATTCAGTTAAACAAAGATCTGAAGTTGTCAGTATAGGAAGAAGTTGAATGTTTCTTTTTATATAATTAATTGTACATCTAACACACAGAAGACGTGCAATGGAAGAGCATTCTCTTGCCTCATACAACTGCTTTGCTTTGACAAGAAAGTTCGTTCTTCATGGTTTTGTGAGATTCAGAATTTTCAATAAAAAGCAAAGCTAGAAAAAAATATACTTAGCTCATCTGTTGGTGTCACCAAGCACCCTACTGTGAATAAATGTGTTATGTGATCCACCTGGATGAGTGCCACCCGCTGAAATCACCTATAAACTCACAGCTTGAGGTTGCACCAAATAGTCTGTCATCAGCATTCATGCCACAACCATAATATAAAGGTAGAAAAAAAATAGAAATAGGCATGGGAAAGACATAAAGGGAGACAAAGAGCCGTGAATGGAAAACTTACGTTCCTAACCCTGTCGTGAATGAACACACTCTCTCTTGCTCTCCTCCATGACTCAATCAACTGGCATATGCAATATTCTGCTAAATTATCAGCAGCACAAATATAATGCAGCTCATATTGGGTAATTAGCCAGTCAGGAGTTAGATTTTTCTCTGGGAAATTCAGGAATGTAGGAGCTGCACTACTGGATCAGATCCAAGGTCCAGTTTTCTATTTCTAACAGTGGTCAATACTAGATGTTAGCAATGCTAGGTGTAAGAACCCTTCTGCAGGTAGATGTGGAATAATCTTCCCCTACATATATAAATAAAAAAAAATTATTTTATTTTATTTCTCTTCTAGGGAAACAATCTCATTTTTTCAATTTCTCTTTTCATGAGAGCTTTTCCCATAAGTTAAATTCTGTCACAGAAAGAACATGAAGAGTTCTATGATTATTACTGCATTTTGTCATTGCCACTACTTTCAGATCAACATTTCCTCTGAGAAAGAATCTGGAAGGGCACGGGTATTGGAAGAGCAGCATTTTGCAGAGTCCTTCTGTCCATTTCAATTCCATGGGCTGCCGTTAATGTTTACTGAGCTAGATCCTTGAGTAGTGTAAATGGACATTCTCCACTGAAATCAGGTACACCAGTTTATGTTAGATCTGGATCTGGCCCAGATTGATGACACGTCAGATGGCATAGAGCTCAGCTAGAGAGGAGCAGTGGGTTTGTTTGTTTTTTGGTTTGTTTCGTTGTTGTTTTTTAAGAGCTGGTCACATCTTACTTCTCAGTTCACATACCTACTAATTTGCTAACAATGTTCTTTCACTTACAAAAAGACAGTTTGAGTTTATTTGCACATCCTGCTTTTTGTTGTGGGCTACAAGATTCTGATGAAAGTGGAAGAAATTCACAATTTCCGTCTTTTCAACCTTGAGTTTGTTAACATAGGCTAGTCAATACTGCCACTGTACTCCAGGGACAAAGTGGGTGAAATAATATCTTTTACTTCTGTTGATGAGAGATACTCAACTCCAGGGAAAGTTTTGCATAAGAACTAGTTTTTGGAAGCTTTCGTATCATGGGCTTTTGTGTTTTAAAAATGCTTTCTCAATGGCACATTGTATTCAGCATTCCCTTGAGTTGGTTGGAAACTCCTGCCTTCTGCAAATTAGTTTCCTCTGGAAACTAGGCTAGCGTATAGTTAATCATTTAATGGATTGAACCAAGGGTCCAAATAACAGATGCCATGCAGGACCTCATTTCAGGACTACCGTCAGCACTCAGAATGCCTTTTGCTAAGTAAGTTAAAGAAGTGGCCAAAACATAATGCATATATGAAGCCAAGCACCATTCTATGCTATTACTTTTACATGAAGGCAAACTACTATTGCAGTTGATACCATCACTCCTGTAGCAGGTTTAATGTAACATTAAATGGAATCATTCACAGCGCAGTACTGCACGTTTCCTTATTTTGAAATGGGACAGCAGAGAGCTTGCAGACAACTCCAGTGTTGTTTATATTACCTATCAATACAGTAGAACCTCAGAGTTATGGACACCTTGGGAATGGAGGTTCTTCGTAACTCTGAAATGCTCATAAATCTGAACAAAGCGTTATGGCTGTTCTTTCAGATGTTTACAACTGAACATTGACGTAGTACAGCTTTGAAACTTTACTATGCAGAAGAAAAATGCTGCTTTCCCTTTCTTTTCTTAGTAGTTTATGCTTAACACAGTACTGTACTGTATTATTTTTTTTCTGCTGCTGCCTGATCGCGTACTTCCAGTTCCAATCGAGGTGTGTGGTTGACTGGTCAGTTTGTAACTCTGGTGTTCTACTGTATTTCTAACCTCAGGATTTCCGCAATGCTCAGGAAAGGATGACCTTTTGGAATCGTCCTCCAACTATCCTGGAGGAAAATAGTGGAGCAACAGCAGGGGAGTTCCAAACATCTTTTAGGTGGTTCATCTTGAACAGAGCCCCTGAGGTAAGCTGTGATGATGTTTATAGAGCTGGTTGAAAATCCATCCCCATCCCTACCCTCCTCCAAAAAGTGAAATTTTGGAAAATGTTGACCAGCTTTAGTTGCCTATGAGATGGTTGTCCCCTATGCATTAAGTGGACTGGTGTGAAATGGGGATGATGGTGTGTCAGAGGTACAGCTTCTCATTTATGCATGGTATCCTAGGGGCACTAGCTGGTGGAATGTCACAGGGCAGGAGCTGTGTACTGTTTCCCTAAAGAAGCTGTATCAGTGGGATGTTGAGGGCATCCTGACAATTTGATTCCTGAGGCTTTGAGCATGTTCTTAATAAATTCCCTCAAGTCCAAGAATACAGTGTGATATTTATTCCACAAGAAATTATACACGAGCCGATATGGAATATATTCCTAACAGGAAAAGGTCTTGTCCTTGAAATTCTTGTCAGAAGCTTCTGAAACTACTAAGTATTTTTGTTTTAAGCTCCACTAGAGTAAAGCAGCATGGGGAGGAGAACAGAGACCATTAAGCTGCCACAGGTGATGACACCCATGGACCTGCAGAATGTGTATGGCCAGTTTTCCCATCTCCAGCTTTTTGGCAGTTTGTCTGATTACACTGTGTACAATAAACATGGGGCTCGGACACCAATCTGTAGCACAGCCCATTGAGAGGTGCAATCAAATCAGCGGTGCAGGGAATGGGACTCCGTCAATACCATTCAAGCATACCTTGGTGGGGAGCAGGAACTCCAGAACAACTGGATGTGTAGCAGTGCTGGAGACACCTTCCAGTTATTGGGGTCAGGTGATTTGAGCACAGTGCATAACATGGTTTGTGAGCTGGTCACGCTATGCAGAGGTGAAGGAAGGAAGCTAAGGTCCTAATGGATGCTGATTTACTGATGGAATCAAATTTAGCTTTGTTAGTTTTTCTTTAGCAACTGCTATGATTGAATGTTATGTACTTTATTTCTGTTCTCTCTTATTTCTTCTCTGTATTATTCTGCTGCTGTAGCCTTGTTCTCTTTATGCTCATGATGTACCAATTTACATTATAGTTGACACATGTTTATTTCCATTGGGTGTCTAGTATTCACTCCTATTTTCTGCTAATTTGCATTGCTTTGCTATTTTTCTCATGCACTGCACTGTTTTAGTATATTTTTTGATGCTGTGATTATTTTGGAGCTTTTCAATGAATAAGTCCCACAGTCCACAATGGACATCAATGTCAGGATATTTTTCCATGATATTCAGCCTAAATGTTTCTTGGTTCTTTTTTATCCTCTTCTTCCTACATACGTCTTTTGGACTATAGGAGAAACTTCTTCTCCTTGCTTAGTGTTTACACCCTTCAAATTCTTGTAGAAGGTTATTGTATCCCCCTTAGTTGTCGTTTGGCTGAGCTATTTAGTTCTTGTAATATTTTCTCAGAAGTCAGCCTCTCCAGTCCTTTAATCATTTTTATTGCTCCTCTCAGTTCTCTCTGAGCTGTGTGCAGTATACTAGGTGCAAGCTAACTTGCAGTAAAAGAGGGCTTTTCACCTCCCTTATCCCTTATTTTATGCAGCTTGATTGCATTGGCTGTTTTTGTCACCATATATCACCTTATAACTTCATATCTACTTTTCTGACCCTTTATCAGCTCTGGCTATATTGGCATTGCATCTTTCCAAGTATTTCCCTCCATTGCATATCTATGTTCAGAAATATTTTTCCCCTGAAGTATTAGTTTGCACTTTTCAGGTTGAATTTCATGCCTTTGTCCCTTGGTATTGCTTCTCAGGGCTCTTTGAAACTTGCTACACCTCCCAATTTAGTATAATCTGCAAATTTTAATTACAGTGCTGTTAGCCCCTTTTTTTCAATTCAGTCTTAAAGAAGAATGGCAAAGATATTAAGATGACTCTTGTCAAGAAGTAAATATAATTTAATGCTAATATATAAGAGTAAATCTCAGGAAAATGACTAAATAGAGGTAATGTCTTTTAGCTGGGAAGAATGAAGCAAAATTTGTGCCAGATGAGAATTTTGGGAATCTCTGCAGAAGGCTTTTGTAACCTTTCAACTGGCCTGTAGGTATAGTCAAGAAAACAAACAAAATGCTGAGATAAATTACAGGAGACACAAACATTATAAATCAGAGGTGGTACAAGGGTGACGTATGATGTCTTCCGTTTTATCTCACAGCTATGAGAGAAGTAACGAGTAGCATTAGTGTGAAATGTCTAGTTTTAGATTCTCCACAGTTTCACTGGAGGTACTGGTTTCTTGAGTACTGTGGTAGGTAAAGGCACAAAGTATGATGCAGAATTATTTGGCAGTTCAGAAGATAATTTGCATACCTACAATAGTACTATTGCTAAGTGATATTGGCTGGATACCCTGTTTAGTACAGTAGCTAGTATACATCTCAGCCTCAACATGGTAAAAACAGAGCTTCTCATTTCCCTCGGTTTGCCCTTGATCGTTCCTCTGTTGTCCTTGTCACTCAAATGTACAACCTCGATGCCCGAATAGACCCCTCTTTCTCCTCAACTCTAAATAGCCAAGCTGCTACAAAACCATTTCAATTCTCCCTCCACCACCTTTCTAAAAGAGCTTTTTAATCTCCCCTATTTCTATTAGAACACAGTTAGAGCCACCAAAACCTGTGATGTAAGACAATGACAATGACCTACAGGAATGTAGATTTTTATAGAATTGAACAAACAAGATTATTAGAATAAGGAACACAGTGTATTGTCCCTGATCCTGCTTTATTTTTAGATTTGTTCTTTAAAATAATTCTGTCACAACATGGCCTCATTATTGTACCACCCATGTCAACATTAGCATAAACATTGACTACAGTATGATCAGACTCAGAGCAATGGTCAGGTAATATCATGACAGAACAATTCTAAAAGTTGTGTTGGGGAAAACTGGGGCCATGTTTACACTGTCAGGTATCCTTGTATCCCCCACAAATTCCCACTGACACTAAAATCCTTCCCTTTTTTATATCATTGATATATATTATGAGCCAGATCCTCAGCTACTGTAAATTGGCTTAGGAACACTGGCTTCAATGAAGTATCTATCCCACTACCTCCAGGAAAGAGTTACTTTGTGGAATGGCCAGACAACGTTGGCCAACACGCATTGTGTGACACTGTGATGTAATCCCTGGCAGTTGCACATGTACATAGTTGAAATCCAAGAATAGCATATCTGAGACACTGGCATCCACTGGATGAAAGATGGTTTGGGCAGGCAAAATACCTCTAAAATACAGCCACTTTCAAATGGCCACTGTGCAATCTGATTTATTTGAATTTCAGAGCTACCACAAAAATCATGAAATTAGTCAAGCCAATTTAAAAAGAGATTTTCTTGGATGAGGGGGGAGGAAGAGAAAACAGCAATATCCTAGGTCTCTCCACATATATTGTAGCACTGAAACAAATATTTTTTATAAAATGAAAAACATTCTAAAGAACTCCCTTGAGGAGATAACAGCAACACAAGGTAGCTATTACTTGTACTCACAATTGCATCAATCTTTGATCTTTATTGTTATAGTATTATTCCTATGCTAGTGCCATAAAAATATTCCTTGTGGAGTTTCCTTAAATAATAAATGTGCCTACCCTAAAACTGCTTGGAAAGAAAGACAGTTGCAGGTCCCCGCTGCAAATAAAAGCTAAGAAGACCCTTTATTTAATATAATACAGAACTGACTGTGAGATTGCTATCTTGACAGAGTACCAAAAATAAGTTTTCACATTTTTTCCTACATCAATCCTTATAATTCAAAAGTGATTTTTATGCCATTTCCTGCTCGTATTACAATTTTTATCATGAAAATGAGGTACTGCATTAGAATTTTAATCCATAAATATATAATGTGAAATATCAAAGCATTCTGTACTTTTCAACCTTTCCATTAGACTGTATTTCATATTTTGGTATATAAAAAACATATTACCTTCAATTTACTGAGTGCTGTAAATTGGGTCTAAATTAGAAAGTACAGGTTTTCCCACTCCTAATTTGAGTACATAAAGTCCTGAATAAAAATATTCACAAGATTTACAAATGTACAAATATTACTACCACCGGAGTAGTGATTCATATTGATGACCACTTTAAGTATAGTAGACACAGAACAGTTTAAATCATACTGGTGCTTTCTCTAGAAGATGCTAAATACAGGATGAGGCATTGTTTCATTTTCATAACACTGAACAGTAAGAAGAAAAAACAGCCAAACTGATACTAAAAAAATAAAAGAACTAGCATATATTTCCGAAAGAAGGCTCAGGGGGGATATGCTTGCTCTATATAAATATATCAGGGGGATTAACGTTAGGGAGGGAGAGGAATTATTTAAGTTTAGTACTATTATAGGCACGAGGACGAATGGGTACAAATTGGATATTAGGAAATTTAGACTAGAAATTAGACGAAGGTTTCTAACCATTAGGGGAGTGAAGTTCTGGAATAGCCTTCCGAGGGAAGTAGTGGGGGCAAATGACTTATCTGGCTTTAAGACTAAGCTTGATAAGTATATGGAGGGGATGTTATGATGGGATAGTTTAATTTGAGCAATTGATTTTGGATTATCGGCAGATAAGTCTGCTCAATGGTCTGTGGGAATGCTGGATGGGATGGGAACTGAGTTACTGCAGAGAAATCTTTTTTGGGTGCTGGCTGGTGAGTCTTGCCCACATGCTCAGGGTTTAGCTGATCGCCATATTTGGGGTCGGGAAGGAATTTTCCTCCGGGGCGGATTGGCAGGGGCCACGAAGGTTTTTCGCCTTCCTCTGCAGCATGGGGCATGAGTCACTTGCTGGTGGATTCCCTGCAGCTTGAGGTCTTCAAATCTCACTTTTGAGGATTTCAATAACTCAGCCATGGGTTCGGGGTTGTTATAAATGTGTATGGGTAGGGTTTTGTGGCCTGCCTTGTGCGGGAGGTCAGACTAGATGATCATATTGGTCCCTTCTGACCTATGAGTCTATGAGTCTATGAGAAATGCATTGCTAATATCAATTTACTATACATTATTTAAAGAGAGAGGATTTTTTAAAATATTCTGCAATTCACAAATTATTCTGCCAGTTTAAATTTTCTAATTCACTCAGGTTGGACAATTAAACTAGACTGATGAGATTTACACTTGTTTCCAGTCCATTTCACATTCTTATTCTCATGTAAGCTACTGCTTTGTCTCTAGTACTGCATGGGAATGTATGAACCCAGAAAAAAGGAAAATAATCTTTGATTTTTAAAAAGAAATTATTGAAACATTTAAATCCACATGAGATTTAGTGCACCCATTTGTATTATTATTTGGCATCCAGATAGCACTAGTGCCTAGAGACCAGCCTGGGTTGTGTCCTGTTTTATGAGTTGCTGTACAAATTGTATGATAAATGACAACTCCTACTCCAAGGAGCTTACAGTCTAACAGACCAGCCATAACAGAAGAATGAGACAGATAAATAGGGAAAGGGTGAGGGGGGTAGGAGATGGGATAACAGAAATAATGGGATGTGTGTAATTTTAGTTGGTGGAGAGCAGTAATCCCAACTCGCCTCCTGCACAGTCATTGTCAGTTGCTGTTTTCTGAATGCAGTACAGCAGAGGTGAGTCTGAAAGAATTTTGAAGGAGCATAAATTGGTGGATTTATGGATTTGATTGGGAGTTTTTTCCACGCGTAAAGGGTGGCATGACTCCATATTCACCATCACTACCTCTTCCTCCTTTCCATTCCCAGTGGAAAAGGCTGAACATAAAGAACAGAACAAGCAGTGCATCCTCCACAGTCTCTGCCCTCCTAGAGCTCCTTTCAGGGTGGTGCAACTTTATAAACTCACTTTATTGAGAGCATGCAATCAATGGAAATTGCTGCATGAGCACCTACGTAGCCACAGACAGACTCCCAAACAATATTTTAAAAATTACTTAGAAAGGTGAAAAGGGGAGAAAGAACATTTTGCCTCCCCATTCCTTGTCTCCTGCTTTTCACACCACTTGTTCATGGGTTCATCTTCCAGTCACATGACTTCCATTCCTCATTCCCCTGGATGAGTGCTGAAATTGAGCTATTAAGGAAATCACACTTAAAACTTCAATTCCTTTAATATTCTTCCATTAATATTCCAAAGAATCTGCTTCCCATGTTCGGTTCCCATGCGGTCCAACTGAGCATATTGTCCTGTATGGTCCCCCATCCATTTTCCATATATGAGCAAAAGGGAGTCTCAGGACCACAATGTCTCCATTAGCATTATGCTGTTGCTACAGTAGGGAATTCTTCATTCTAAGAATCAAAAGTAGTGTCTGCCCACATGCACAGAGATAATTTTGGGCTGGATAAGGCTCTAAGTGATATTCCAAAGTCATAAAGACACCGTAAACCAATGTGAGAGTCTAAATGCTTTAATAAAGAGAAGAAGCAATTTCTTGCAAGCTCCAGAGGGCTACCGACAGGTTGAAAGGCAATGCTGCAATAGTCTGTCTACATTATTTTAAATATAGGTGGGGCATGTCCTTTGTCTCTTCTCAGCACTTACTCACTGCTTCATTGCACTAAAGTGACTAGATCCTTTCCTCAAGCTAGAGTCTGTTATTAGTTTTTGCTCATAACAGTCTCTCTTTTAGCAGTTCACTTTGATCTGTGTAGCTCAGACTCATTACCCAGTCATTAAAGTAAACAAACCTGAATTCCCCCCATATTCAGAGCACAAAACTGCAGGATGTTGCTGTAATATTAAGCATAATAGTACTGAATTATTGCTGTCATATTTCAGTAATGTGCTACTGTGCTGTTAAGGTCAGGACAACCTGCATAAGTGATATGTAAAAGGAGAATGCATTAGATTTGAAAATGTCAACTGTAAGTGCTGTAAACAATCGCTTTCTTAAAGGAATGAAACAGCACTACCATGTAGAGGTGTGAGATCCAGGAAAAACTTAGTGGGGATACAGGAAGAAAATATAATGCTTTTTCCAATTTTGCACTATTGGCTTTATGAATGTGTTGAACGTTGATCTAAAGGATATATGACAAAATTATGAAACTGGGGACACCTGCTTGACAGATTTTGGATAGAGTATGACAGAATGTTTTAAATATATTTCAGTATATTTAGGCCAGATTTTTAGTCACTAGTTTCATATTTTTTCATAGTGTAAATGAAGGGCTCAGTTTTTCACCTGAAGTTAAGGAGCTTAGATTTGTGAGAGCAATCAAAAATATTGTCATCTTAGCAACCTAAATAGCTGGTGCAAAATTGAACTTATAATTATTTGAGACTGCAAAAATGGAAGTCCAGGGAAAAGCAGGACAGTTTGGCCCTTTAAATACATTGTAACTGTACAGATCATAAATACGCCCCAACCATATGTCCCTCCATAACCTACTAATTGTTCACGTGGTTAAATGTGTCTGAAACTAATGAGTAAAAATATGTTAAATACCAGTTAGAGTGTATATAACAGTTGCAAAATCATTATGGAACCAGGGCAGTCATCTGGTCTCTTCTGTTAATTTACTGCACTCTTCTCTTGTTTGCTGTCTACACTTCGCTGAACAAAGTGTCAGAAAACCCTCATTGTTAATATATTCCCTAAGAAGTTTTTGTGCAATTGTTTAGACTTAGGTGTTTTAGTGCTGGATCAACCTTCCCTTGTGAGTAAACCTCTTTGAAAGGTTGCTGGCTTAATGCTGTTCACTTCAGAGGTTTGCTTTTCCATTTCCACAACCTTCCACTGGAACAGGAAAGGACAGTAATGATAAACACACATGGAAAATAAAGCCTCAAACATTATGTGAAGCTGTAATGTGGGGCAGATGTTATCTACCTTTGAGAGACACCTGAGAGGTTTGTCTCTTTTACACTTTGGCATCACTTGTATAGCTTGCCATGCTAATAAAGTGTTATTGAATTCAATTGACAAGATGGAGCTTGAAAGGGACAGTGAGAATAAAAGCTTCAGTGCTTACATAACTTCACGCCTAGCAGATGGGAAATGCAGTCATTTCAAACAGGAGGAATCAATACAATTTGCTGAAAAAAAAGATGTTCATATTCAGAAAAAAGATATTCATATTCAGGTTCATATTCAGAACAAGTTCATTATGTTACTCTGAATACATATTTTTAGGTATATTAGGGCAAGCCTATTGTTGTATTAGAGACAAAAGGAGACACATGGAGCAGCCATTCAGTCCTTTTTTTTTTACCCCCTAAAGCATCCGAGAGAAAGCAGAAGAAATGATTCCCAAGTCATGTATTTTATTTTTATCTATATCAGAGAGATACATTAAAGTAAAATAAGTAGCACAAGATAAAATGGTTTGATTAAGAACCACATTTTCAAACAGGACCTGAACTACACCCATGAATATATGAACACTGAACAGCTAATTGCACTACAAAACCTATGTTTGCATGGGAAACCCAGTTTACTATGTGTTTAAATCTATATAGCGAGCACCGGGGCGAATGGAAGAATAGCCTGTTTGTGCAAAAATGCGTTGGAGGGCACAATTCAAGCCCAGTTGTGAAATAATATAAGATGATATATTCATAACTTAATTTTATTCAAATTTTTTCCATAGCTTGGATTTTTATTTTTCTCTCTTTTCTCTTTGATTCCCAGCATGTGCTTTTCCCTGGCTTCAGAGATTTGAAAACCTGGAACTCCCTTGACAAAAATTGCAAACTGCTTCTTCAGGTAGATTTTTTTTCATTTTTAATTCATTTTGCAAGATACTAATATAATAGATTAATGCAAAAGCAAAAGTTTTCTATTAAGGTAGTGTCACTTTTTCAATGAAACGAACAAAGTCCAACTAATGTTTGGATGAAAATTAATAATTATTATAATAAAAAACCCATAATTATTGTATAACTCACATTTCTTTGCAGGTAGCCATTAAAAATGTCAACACCACACATTTTATTCAGATGATAAGATTGGGATAATTACATGGGCACAGAAATTCTCATTTGAGAAACAACAGAATTTTACAATAAGACTCATGGTTAACATAAATTTCCCTGGTCAGGGCCCTCCTTTCTGTACAGAGCTTTTGCAAACCTTAGTTTGTTCTGGAAACCAAGTGGGTTGGATCACAAGTAGATTTTAATGATATAGTCAAGACTGCGTCACATAGAAAGCAGTAGTGAATAGTTGTGCTTCTCCACGAGCATCCCAGGAATGGAATTATGAAGTAAACAACCACAATTTATTTCCTGCTACCTCCTGAGGGAGGTAATATACTCAGGGCCAATACCAGTAATAAATCACAACTAACGCTCAGTCTCCCTCCCACAACCTATGGTGGCCAGGGAGTGGGAGAGGTGGAGCTGATATTTTTTTTAAAAAGTAAAATAAAATTAATAATAAAATCAGTAAAAGGATAAAAAAAAGATAAAAGAGGTGGTTAGAGGCAAAAAGGCATCCTTTAAAAATTGGAAGTCAAATCCTACTGAGGAAAATATTAGCAAGAAGCACAAAATTAGCAATTAGCAAGGAGCACAAAATCTAAACAACAAAAAATGTTTAAGTACATTGGAAGCAGGAAGACAGTCAAACAGTCAGTGGAGCCAGTGGATGATCGAGGTGCTAAAGGAGCACTCAAGGAAAACAAAGCAGTTACAGAGAAGCTAAATGAATTCTTTGCATCAAGTGTTCATTGCAGAAGCTGTGAGGAAGGTTTCCATGTTTGAGCCATTCTTCTTAGATGACAAATATGAGGAGCTGTCCCAGATTGAGGTGTCATTAGAGGAGGTTATGGAACAAATCAATAAATTAAACAGTACTAAGTCACCAGGACAAGATGGTATTCACTCAAGAGTTCTGAATCTCAAATATGAAATTGCAGAACTACTAACTGTAGTAATTAACTTTAAATCAGCCTGTCTACCAGATACCTGGTTTTTAAAAAGGCTCCAGATGTGATCCTGGCAATTACAGGCTGGCAAGCCTTACTTCATTACTGGGTAAATTATTTGAAACTATAATAAAGAACAGAATGATCAGACACATAAATGAATATGATTTGTTGGGAAGAGTCAACATGGCTTTTATAAAGTGAAATCATGCCTCACAAATTTATTAGAATTCTTTGCGGGGGATCAACATACATGTGGATAATGGTGATCCAGTGGATATAGTGTACTTGGATTTTCAGAAAGTTTTAGACAAGATCCCTCACCAAACACTCATAATTAAAATAAGCAGTCATGGATAAGAAGGAAGATCCTCTCATGGATCAGTAACTGGTTAAAAGACAGGAAACAAAGGAATAAATGGTCAGTTTTCCAATGGAGAGAGGTAAATAGTGGGGATCTGTACTGGAAACAGTGCTGTTCAGCATATTCCCAAAAAATGATCTGGAAAAAGGGGTGAACAGTGAGGTTGCAAAGTTTGTCAATAATAAAAAAATATTACTCAAGGTATTTAAGTCCAAAGCACACTGCAAAGAGTTACAATGGGAAATCACAAAACTGGGTGAGTGGGAAAGAAAATGACAGATGAAATTCAGAGTTGTTGAACGCAAATTAGTAAACATAATCGCAACTATCCATTCAAAATTATGGCATCTAAATTAACTGTTAATACTCGGGAAAGTAATCTTGAAGTAATTGTGGATTGTTCTCTGAAAAGATCTGCTTAGTTTGCTTAAAAGAGCTAACAGAATGTTAGGACCCATTAGAAAAGGAACAGAAAATGACAGTAAATATCCTAATGCTACTATAATCCACAGTATGCTTGTATGTTGAATACTGTGTGCAATTCTAGTTGCCCCATCTAAAAAAAGATATAGTATAATTGGAAAATGTCCAGAGAAGGGCAAACAAAAATGATTAGGGGTTTAGTAAAGCTTCCATATGAGGACAGATTAAGAAGACTGGGATGTTCATTTTAGAAAGGAGAGTACTAAGGGGGGATATGACAGAAGTCTATAAAATCGTGAATGGTGTGGAGACAGTGAATAAGGCCTGATCTACACTTAACTTCCGGATTCGGCGGCAGTTGATGGGAGATACGCAAGTGATGTAAAAAACTTGCGTATCTCCCATCGACTTCACTGCGTCTGTTCCGCGCGCCATCCACACTGCGCTGCACCACTTACAGAGGTGGTTTTCCTCCGTTGATTTCTGGATCAACTGAGCGGGTCTACACAGACTGCTCATTCGATCCAGAGACATCGATCTGACGGCAGCGAATTTGCCGCAGTCAGTATAGACATAGCCTAAGAAAATGTTATTTACCGTTTCACATAAGGACCAAGAACTAGGGGTCACCCACTGAAATTAATAGGTATCATTTTGAAACAAATAAAAGGAAATACATCTGCACACAAGACACAGTCAACCTGTGGAACTCGGTGCCAGGGAATGTTGTGAAGGCCAAAAGTATAACTGGGTTCAAAGAGATGAGTTCATGGAAGATATGTTGATCAATAGCTATTAGCCAAGATGGTCACAGATGCTATGCCATGCTCTGGGGGTCCCTAAATCTCTGACTTCCAGAAGCTGGCACTGAATGGCAGGGGATGGATTACTCAGTAAGTGCCCTTTTCTGTTCATTCCCTCTGAAGTATCTAGCAGCAGCCACTGTTGGAAGACAGGGTACTGGGATAGATGGAACATTGGTCTATTCTAGTAAGGCAGTTTCTTTGTTCTTATGTTTAAGTCACTCCACATCCACCTTCTCCAGGGAGAAAATAAAAAAGCACATAACCCTATTTACTCTTGTGTGCTTGACCCCAGTTTCAGGCAGCAATTTGGGGTATTTAAGGGGGCGCTACTCCTAACTCCTTTGCATGTGCAGGAAAACCTTGTCACAATGCAAAAACAGGAGGCATTATCTTGCCCTCTACCACTTATCCCTCTTCCTCAATATTTATCCATCTATTGTGCGTCATCATATGCTAAGAAAGTAAGCTGTTTAGAGTTGTTTCTTCATTTAATATGTATACAGCACCTAGCACAATGGGGGGGCGGGGGCCTGAACCCTGACTGGGGGGGTTCTAGGCACTTCCACAGCACAAATAATACATAATGATTTAGTTTTATAACAGAATAGATAATTAGGCTGTTTCAGCATCAATTTGCTTCATTTCTGGGATTATTTCCATGAACAGTTGATTATTTATATGTGCTAAATTTTGAAAGCACAATTAGTACTTCATAATTGCGAAATAATTTATCAGCAAATTGTCTTACAGTTTTCAAAATTCAGTTGCCTTTAGATTAAGTAACAAAAATGTAACAAAATATTTTAAAGAATGTTCTCTCTTGTTTTTTTAAAGGAGAATATAAACCATCAACAGCCCCCATTTTGATCTCAAAGCATCATGACAAATAGAAAAAGATTTCTGGGGGTAATTGACGGAAGGAAAACAAATTTTGACAATGTGTAAAACTTTTTTCAGATAAAGTTTAAAGAAATCCAGTGGCCCATTTTTATCATCTAATTAAATAATTGAATAAGATGAGATTTTCAAAGTCTTCTCAGTTCATTATTTTTGTAATATAGTATTTTTATTAATAATAATTAATTGGTGTCACTTTTAGTAAGGCTTTATTGATACATAGGTTTTAAAGTATTAAAACATTATTAATGGATGTTTTTAATAAATGTTTAATAATTGTTGGTTGTTATAGCATCTAGCAGATTAAAATGTTGATTATTAGCATGGTTATACCAGTGTATAGCATTTTCTATGGATTTGTTTATAACTGTCTACCACACATACCACTCATGTCTGTAACTTGCTTACAACATCTATTCATCATTATAAACGTTTTATAAATGGAACCTTAATGTAAAGTGTGACAGATTTAAATTTGTCAGTGCCTAATGCTAAACATTTTTTCAAGCAACTTAAAAAAGATATATCAAAAAGTACATCTCCTTCACCTCATTGTAGAGCATAGTACATATAAGTGAGCACCAAATGCTCTTGTTCTATCTTCAGGAGAGCACAGTGGTGAACTGAAATGACTTGAAACAGGTCTTTTCTCTCAGAACCCAGACAGCTGTTACAGACAGCTGCTCCTCCATCTCTATAGCCCTCATTTCTCTGTATTGCTCAATTTCTATTTGAAACTTTTGGAAGAGCTGAGAAGACAACAGAGCTTGAAGTGCCAAGGCAGTGTACAGATGGAACCAGTTCTACATCTCTTTTATGGGAAATAGGAAGGATACCATTCCCAGCTTTTGCAGTGTTTATCTGAATGCAGCATCTGCATAAAAAGCATTGTAAGAACTAAATGCAAAACTCTTCTCTTCAATTTAGACTTTTTCTCAATGATCTTTCCACACAGGCACATGCTGCATGCAATCACTCATTTACACAAACATAAGCAGACAAACAATACACAAATTAAGCTATTTCTTCTACAGTCAGGGAAGGGAGAGATTCCCCCTATTAATTCTGTTTTTTAATACCTGAGAGGTGCCCAGACTTTATGGCAAGGTAGGTGTCAGACAGACAAAAAGCATATTCTGAGTAGAAAGACACTAGGCACCATTAAAAATCTAACACTGTCACCTTGTAATGTCTGCAGTACCATGGTATTTCCTGGTTTAACAAAGGGAGGTTGATTCCATGGTTATTGCAAAGAGCAGACAAAAGCAAACAACTCCAAACTAATTGGAAAATTCAGAACTGGATCCAAAATTTGTGACTGGAATCCATCTCTAATAGAAAGAGAAAAGATAACTTGGGGTAGATTGAGGATGCCATAATCTGTATGATAACGGATGTGTGTGTTTATGTGTACCACAAGAACAAGCCTAAGTATTTTATGAAATAAAAAGGTCAACTGAGGAAAGACTCCATAGGGTTTCTCTGTCTCACTCACAAACGCAATGCTTCAGAACAATATTTTCCTTCCTTGCTATTTATTAGTATTAGGCAGAATATACAGTAACAGGGCGAGCTGTGCTTTAGACTCCTTTTTTCCCCCCTCAAGGGTACCCTTCAGATGACAGGCTTTGCTTCCTTCACCTCTCTGAGGGGTGGAACTATGCAGTTCAACCACTCCTAGACTTGATCTCCGGGTGGCAGTCCCCCTGTTTATCAACCATGTTAACCTGACTGGCCCAGATGGGTTTGGGCATCTGTAAGCCTTTTCCCCTGGGGGAGTCTGTGACAGAATAAGTTTAGAGTGACAGAAACAACTGCTTCAAAACGCAGCATTATTTATGCCTTCGCTCAAAGGGACAAAACACAGGAGCAAATTATATAAAATGTAAAAGGTCTGCAAACATAATTTCCCTGATCCTGACCTTAATCTTTCTTTGCAAGCTTTAGTAAGCTCCATTCAGCTCTACCTCCATCTCGAGGCTGGGAGTAGTTGATTGCTGCTTCTGAGCGTCTGTTTGAGACTCACTTTCAGCCATTCACTGATGACAGCTCCTTCACTGCCCCTCCCCACCACCACTTCAGAGGTTTAATTCAGGGTAATTTTTTCTGAAAAGACAGAAATACGTTCTGTGCTTCAACAAAGAGTTAAACTACAGTGCAAGAAGAAAGGGAATGTAATAATTACACATAACACTGCCTCAGCATGTCCCTGCCCTGGTCTTTGATTGTTGTGTGTTGTGTGCCTGGCCACATTCGTCACATGGAGTCTGATTCTCTTCTCACTTACATCATTGTAAATCAAGAATAACCCAACTGAAGGCACAGGAATTACACTGATGTAAAACTTGGCCAGTTGGAAGGCAAATCAGATGCTATTGTCTGTTTGCTGACTGATGGAGTATAACTGCAACAAAGAAGGAGAAAGTATGATGAAGTCCTCTGTGATGAAGTCATGGAGGAGGTATTATTTTGGGAGAATCAGGGAATTCTTAGGATACTTAAAACCTTTCCTTTCCAGATCACTTGATGTCTCAAGCCAACACATACTCACTGCAAGAATAATTAGAGTAGTATAATATTAGAGGTCAGAGTCAGATTCAAAATCAAGGGAGAATCCTTAGTGGAATAGCAACTCCGGTGGTATCCCCCTTCTGACATAGGTGGCAGAGATGGGGCTGAGTCTCAGATAACATAATGACCCCAGTGGGCTGTCAGCAAACACTATTAGATACAGCAGCCTTTAAATGCCCTGTATTGCACTGGCAACTGGATCATGTATCCAAAAGGGTGGCTTAATGCCAGTACATTTTGCCTTCATTTGTGTGCATTCTTTCCCTAACTGTAGGTGACTGCCCATTTATATGAGAAGAGGTAAATCTATACCCATTATTCATTAAAAAAAAATACAGCAGTAACAAAGATGGTGCTAATGCTAACAGCTTTGAGTTGCCAACCAGCTGTGCAGTTTCTGGTTCATTGTGTAAGCTACAGACATAAATATACTCTTGATGAAGGAAACGATAGGTCCATCAAAAGGACCACAACAAAGCTTTTTGATTTGGAATTTGGCTCCCACCATTATTTTATTACATTAGGTTATATTTGAAGAGCTTTCAGAGCATTTTTAGCCTAGAAAAGTCAATGTGTGTGATAGAAATTAATACATTTTACAAAAATAACCAAACAATTTAACACTAAGGCCTTTTTACGTTCAAATAACATCATTTTTCCTCTAAAACACCATTACAGGCAGTTATGGTTGGATGCTGTTTGTCATATTTGGATAAGAGAGAAATGCATGGGATGATGAAACTAACTCCAGCTTATAGGATGCTGACATTTGAACAAGGAAGAAATTGCAATGTGTTTGGCTGCTGAATGTGTAAATTGCAAAAATAATTTAGCAGCCAAAAGCGAAAACGAATGAACAAGCAAACGATCTAATCTCTGTTGGAACACATCACCAGTGTGATTTTTCAGTTTCTGAGAAACAAAGGAGCAGATGAAGTGGGAGGAGCACCTGTGGTATTAGCTGGGAAAAAAATCAATAACAAATACAGTCTGAGTGCCAGCAAACAAAAAAGCTTCCTGCTACTTTATGAAGAACCGGGACATGAGAAATAGTGAAAGTCTAGACTCTTACTAATGCTCTGTACACTCTCTGCCACAAGCGTTTGTTTTATCCAAAATTTGGCCATCTGTAGTTCATTTTGAGGTAATGGCCTACTGGGAGGCAGTTTCAGAGAAAAGGGTGAAATTGAACTCTGTTTTGATGGGGAAAAAGTTCCTTGCCATTTGTGGAGCAAAACCAAAAGCAGGGACCAGGGTGTCTTTTGATGTGGAGGAAATACAAAGCCCAGAGAAACAGTTAGGGTGCAAAGTATCTTCACAGAAGAGTGGCAACTCACCAAGTGCTATTGCAGCAAGCAATACAGATTCATACAGTGTAATTAATTGGATTTCATGACCTGCTCAGAACAACATGCAACCAGTGTTTTAGATCATGATACACCTACCCACAGGGATGAAGCTCCCATGCCCCTTCAAGGAAGAACAGCATGAGACAGGCTATCAAAGAAGCACTGGAAAAATAACAGAAGACTCACAAGTAGATTCTTTAAAAGGGTTTAAGCTGAAAATATTTTTGGTGGGGTCCAGTGATTCTCTAAAATGAATATTGTCGTCTAAAATATATAACTTCCATGTCACTTGGTCCTTGCTGGGCCAACCTCAGTGCCTACTGACATTTCTGTAATCCTGCTCCAGGGAGAGAATGCAGCCTTCTCCATGTGTTGGAACTCCGAGCATAGACAATCGTTTTATTCTGGTTTTGCTTCCCGTGTGTGAAGAAAATATTATACCCACCAAGAGAGCAATGGATGCAGTGGAAACCTTTAAAAGGCAACTTTTGCCACCCAGTTACCACACAGTGGTGTCTGTGATTACTACAGTTTTCCCTGTAATGGAATAGGAGATAGCTGCGGTAACGGTGTGGCAACGCTTTGGGAGGTATTGATCAAGTAATAGCATTTTTCTTTGATGTGAAAGTCTCAACGTTCTCAGTATGTTACAGAGTGAATTGGACCTATAAAAATAATTAAGGTCCCAGGCTAAGGCCTGTGCCTGAGTAGAGTGACCAGGACTCATATGACGGCAGCCTGAAGGCAGCATCGCCTATAAAAGGAATTGCCTGTTGACATAGTGAAGAGACATGTAAGAAGCAGGAAATATAGTATCAGGATGAAGAAGCTGGCTAGGATTTAGTGGTTTCTGGTGAAAGGAAAGTTGGAGAGAGACCTGTTGGGATGCTTTCAGTGCATGAAATTCTGAAGAGGGTTGGGTTGGAAGTGGGAAGAGTCAACCTGACGGCAGGAATAAGGGAAGGAACCTGCAATCCAGCCTTGTGACACAGAGGCAGAAAATTACAAAGCCTGACAGGGTAGAGGGATAGCTTATGAAGCCCTGCTGATTACAGACTGGGGACCAACGAGCTAGGCAGCAGTTCTGCAGAAAAGGATCTGGGGGTTACAATGGATAAGAAGCTGGATATGAGTCAGCAGTGTGCCTTGGTTGCCAAGAAGGCTAATGGCATATTGGGCTGCATTAGTAAGAGCATTGCCAGCAGATCTCAGGAAGTGATTATTCCCCTCTATTTGGCATTGGTGAGGCCGCATTTGGAGTATTGTGTCCAGTTTTGGGGTCCCCACTACAAAAAGGATGTGGACAAGTTGGAGAGAGTCCAGTGGAGGGCAACAAAAATGATCAGGGGGCTGGAGCACAAGACTTATGAGGAGAGGCTGAAAGAACTAGGCCTGTTTAGTCTGCAGAAGAGAAGAATGAGGGGGGATTTGACAGCAGCCTTTAACTAGCTGAAAAGGGGTTCCAGGGAGGATGGAGCTAGGCTGTTTTCAGTGGTGGCAGATGACAGAACAAGGAGCAATGGTCTCAAGTTGCAGTGGGGGAGGTCTAAGTTGGACATTAGGAAAAAGTTTTTCACTAGGAGGGTGGTGAAGGATTGGAATGGGTTACCTAGGGAGGTGGTGGCATCTCCATCTTTAGAGGTTTTTAAGCTGAGGCTTGACAAAACCCTCGCCGGGATGATTTAGCTGAGGATAGTCCTGCTTTGAGCAAGGGATTGGACTAGATGACCTCCTGAGGTCCCTTCCAACTCTAATATTCTAATATTCTGTGATTAGTGAAGAGACACTGGTACCAGACACTGGTATCGGAAAAGGCAAAGCAAACTACTTTCTATGTTATGGAACCAGAATTTTTTAATAATGGAGATTCCTAAGAGGAAGTTAATTTTAAATTCTGAATGCATGTGAGTTAATTGAAGAGGCAGAGGAGAAACTGGGACCAGCTATAGTGCACATTGCATTGGGCCCAGGGAGGAGGCATACCACTACAGTGAGAGCTCCCAAAAGTATTTCACCTTAGAACACAATGCATCCCTATGCCAGGGAAGGCACATTTATTGTTGTACATTCTGCATCTGTTTCCTCTCAGGTGGAGCTTGCCACTACTTATTCCAGCCCCTCCTTAGTCACGTTAGAGAGCCACCACTGATATGATCTCCCCTATCTGCATGACTAGTTTGTTCTATTTTAAGAGGATCTCCCACAGCCTAGGTGTTTATGCAGAATCACAGGGAACACCTTTCTCTGAAGCATGGTAACACAAATCCTATGCATATTTTCTAATTAAACCTCTTTTTATCTGGCACAAAGATTGAACTCAGCACCTTTCCGGAAGCAAACTTTAATTACCATGTCAATCACAGGCATAAATCCATGGTATAAAGTAAACTGGATTCAGATTTGCAATGCAAAGGGCACTCTGTGATGCTTTAAAGTGATAGAGGATACAAATGTACAAATATCAAAAAGAATGAAATTTGGACATAGGCCTATCATGAAAATAAATAAATAAGAACTGGTCCGATGGATAGAGCCTGACCTCGGGGTCAGTTTGTCTGGGCATTGTTCTGCTGTCACTGTCTTTTTGTATATTACCTTGGGAAAGTTGCTTCTCTCTATGCCACTCTCCACATGTACTTTCATGACTTGTCTATTTTGAATGTAAGCACTTCGGGGCAGAGACTGTCTCTTACTGTTTGTTTGCAGTTTGTTGTACAATGGGTCTGAGTCTGCACTGGGCTTTATGGAACTGCCGTAAAACAAATAATAATAATGCTAAGGCAGGCATCACCAACTGGCACTGTTACACATCAGCTTTCCATTTTTTTTCTTAATATGCAAGCAAGTTTTGACTTTTGTGAAGACATACTGTGTCGTTAGTATTGGGGGTATGCAAGGTTTTATACAGAGGGAACTCTGTGAGCAGCTAGAGAGTTTACTCTTTGGCTCAGGCTTTTGTCAGAGTCAGTTCTTGAGGTGAAATTACTCCCTGGGAAGAAGGTATAGGTACTGAGTTGAGGTTCCTTGAAGAAAGGATTGTTCTGCATGCTGTTTGACCACCTCTGTTTCAGGACTGGTGTATGTGTAAATAAAGCATGTTACACATAGAAGAACCCCAGACTCTGTGTCACTGATTTCTCCTCCAGTGGATTTGCCAAGGCCCCAGACATCTGCTTCCACTCAGCATAGGGGTGACATTGGTAAGAGAAAAAGGGACAAGGGTCCATGTTATTAATTATTATCATTCTTGTAATTAATCACTGCAGAATGTGGTGTTCACACGAGACTTAGCACTATTATTTTACTATTTTTATGTGGTTCCTTGAGCACCCACTATGTGGTAGCTGCTGTACAAACATAATAGAAAGCATGATTATTACCCCAAAAAGCTTACACTGTAGTTTCACTGACTTCAGCAGACCTACTTCTAATCACTGCAGTCAGTAATAACTGTTTGCAGAATTGGGCCCTATGGCTGCAATTCTTAAATTTGAGAAAGCGACAGAACACTTTTCCTTCAGCTCATGCCTGATGCCTGCAGACTGGTAGAGACATGGGGCAAGACCATGTAAGGTGAGTTTTCTTTTCTTTATTGTAAACTGGCAATGTGTAGCAGAGGGAGTGAGTGACACAGAGCTGGCATATACTCCAGTAGGAGATTCCCTACGACAAGGGAGTCCCCAGCTGTCTCTTTGAGGAAGATCTGAATCCTTCCCTTTGCCACTGGGATTACACAGAAGGAATTTAGCCTGGGCCAAGGAGTTGACCCTAATATTTTTTTTTGTAAGTTTGCCCATCACTTGTCATACAACGTTGTCTCAGCTATGTATGATCTAGAAAAATATAAAAGTTTAATAAATATATTTCAAACTAATGTGGAGAACACTTACTCTACATGGCAATTCATAGTTTGAAGTTAATTATTTGAATTAATATAACATTTTATATCACTATGGGAAACAGATTTTTAAATTAATGGCCATAATAGCTTGGATAAAATATTGAAGGAGTCACATGAATCAAAACTTTGAATTCTTCAGAAGATCAAAGCATGAAATATAATATAATGATTTAGATTTAAAATGACATGGAAATTGATGGTGGTCTGTATCTATTTTTAGCTGGATTAATAGTACTTAAACTATGAATCTGTAAACTTTAACATTGAACTTTCATGCCTAGTTGAACTTTAGAAACTTTTTTTTAAAAAAAACAGAAGCAGTATATGTTTCATGTATTTTTGGTGATGTCCCTCTCTAAATGGATTACATTTATTATATACATATGTTTATATTTCCCATGTTATCCTCAGGCTCTTCCTAATTGTTTAAATAAGCTATATTTGTGTGATAATGACTGTGTGGGCAAACAAAGATTCCAGTAGTGGTGATGCTTCAATACATTGGCAGAAAGAGGGAATAGACTAAATGATGATTTGTCAGATGATTTTTTTTTAAACAGCATGTCTTGGTTAAACTCACTTCATCACCTCTCATGTTTTATTATGTTTTTTTCTAAACATAAAATATTTCTAATTACATCTGATTTATTATGATCACATGTTGACTTGCAAGCACCTCCATATTCTAATCATTAGTGACCTGTCTCTTCTGAACTGTATTAAAATGATTATTTGTATCATGGTAGCACCTAAAGACTCCAACCAAGATTGGAGCTCCATTGTGGCAGGCAATATACAAGCACCTAGAAAGAGACAGACTCTGACCTGAAGAGTTTACAATCTCAATATACAAGACATACAACAGATGGGAGGGGAAATGGGTGCAGAAAGTTGAAGTGACTTGCCCAAAGTCATGCAGCCGGTAAGTGGAAGAGACAGGAATACAACCCAGGTCTCCTGACGCCCAGTCCCATACCCTGTACACTAGATTCTGCTGCCTCTTGTAAAGACCAAGAAAGATTGTGGATTCCATGTTTGTATAGACAGTAATGCTAGATAAAAAAGTGTACTATAGGGTAAGATTGTGGAATGTAATACAGTGCTTCCATTGAGGAAGGTGCAAAATCACAAATTGTCATAGAGGGAGCTCCAAGAGGGCAGGGATTGTGTCTCAAGATGGGTGATGAAGTGTGCATTCCTCTTACCTAAGGACCTTGGTCTGTGGATGTACTGCTCAAAAGCTATATATCCTAATTATAATTCCACAGCATGTTTATTAAAATGAATTGGGTCACGGAAGATTGGCTTTGTTCTTTTATTCTCACTTCCACAAGTCTTTGAATCTTTCTTCTCTAAATAGCAATATGGCTAATAAAAAAGTAAACATAACATAGACCAACCATCTTTAGTCACAACGGCTACACTTTTATATGGCTGGGCTCTCCCCAGCTAATTGACAGGATCTTTCATGAGGAAGAACAGAATATCACCCCAAATGAGACCAAGAGAGATACAACAAAATTGTTTGCTCATTTTTAGAATCTAACATTCGGGGTTAATGTTCCCCTGCTTTTCACATTCATCATTCGAAGATAACCCAAATAACTGATTAGCTCATCCAGCTTACAAGGAAAACAGGTGAGAAAGCCATCTTTGCTGTAGACTTTGTGCTGGGTCATTTGCTTATGGCAACTCATACCACACCCAGAACTAGATGGAAGGGTTCACCATGCAAATGTAGGTTTAAGGTAGGCTTTCCTTAAGTTTATACACACCCCAGGGCGCGTTAATTATACTGTGTGTGAAGTCAGCTGGATAAAGTTGCAATTACTCTAAACCTATCAAAACTTAATCCGTACATAAGAAAAATAGGACTTAAAATATATAGACAATCCGCATGTCAGACAGATGTGCACAGGGTCATTCTACAGCAAGAGTTATAGATCAGAAATTCTAAGGAATGGGATGTAGGCGAGAAGTTGTTTCCTCTAGAAACTCATTTGTAATGCAAATATTTGCCATATAGAACATACATGAAAGAGGTCATTCCTGTTTGTTTTATTGAATAACACTGTTCAATAAATTTTATTGAAATTTAACACCTGTGGTCAAAAAAATACATGGATTTAAATGATATTGTACATCTGTGAACATGAGTTAAACCCCGAACTCCAGATCAGAGAAAGAAGAAAAACTGAAACAAGAAACCACTAAAAGCTATTCAAGCACTAGTGAAATAAGGCAACAATTTGAGACATGGGGAAAAAATCCCAGGTCTATGGAAGTCAAGGGCAAAACTCCATTAACTTCAATAGGGACAGAAATCCATGTACAATAAATTGCTTCATTTGGGCTATTGTTCTTACAGTGCCTCAATAAGGGAGATGCACTAGAGTTACAAAATTTCATGTACAGGCCGATCCTCTGCAGATACAAATTGTCACAGATCCATTAATTTCAATGGAGCTGTGACAATTTACACGTGTGGAGGGTCTGCCCCCATAAATTTTAAACCCCCCAAAGTAGGCAAGCATTTGGACAGAGATTATTACATTTCTCTATTCTGTGTGGTTTTGCACAGCATGAATAAATAAATAGTCTATTTTAGCAGTTCACCTTAAACATTATTGGCCCAATTTCACCCTTATATTGGCTTTGAATGGAATTGCTCCTTTTTTCCCCTTTAGAGATAAAAGGACAATCAACCTTATGGGATATCAACAGCCACCTTAATTCTGAGTTCTTTACAGAAGAATAACACAAAAGGGTTTTGTTTGGTTGGTTTTTGTTTTTTTGCTGACCTGCAACTGGTGATATTTTTATTAACCGGAGAATATGTTTAAATTCCAAAGGTAACAGGAGTTTGTTCCAGCTCATCGTAAAGGACCAGATGAGGAATTCAGATCTAGATTTGGCTTTGAATCCCAAAGCTCTCCACAAACAAAACAAAAATAGAGAAGTATTGTATCTGGGACCTTGATTTGTGCCCACCTCTAATTACGCATGGTTTTAGTCAGTGTATAAGGAGGAACTGTGGTGAGAAATGTGATTCTGGTTCTCAAAGGACTTCTCGGTCCTGTGGAAGTGGCAAAATATTTCAAACCATTTAGAAGCATGTTGTCACTGAAAGTGGAGCATGGCATTAGAGGTGCCCACTTTGCAAATGTAATTTCTTACTTCTGAAAAGTGATTGAACATATTCTGTTTTGTTATTTCCTTCTTCTGCTATATGGCATTCTCCAAATTCTCTGTATTAGGTTTAAAAAATTCTCTATTGAATGATAATTTGGACAGCCTCATCTCAGCATTCACTATCCAGCAGCTTGTAAATCTGATGCGATCAGTCTCCTCTGCTGTATGTGTCACTCTATCTGCAAAAGAGTAACTACCAGTACTCTTCTTCAGGATTTCTTATCCCTACAGAATACTATGAGCAATTGATTTTTGCGCATGACTGTAGGGTGGTTGTGATTATAAAATGATATACAGATTGTTTTATCTCTCAAACAGAAACTCTTAAAAAGAATCCTTTCCTTCATCTAGCATTCATGAATGTAACATATCTGCCTCTGGGGAAAGAGAGAGAACTCCTACAGAACTCAATGTGCACCGTTCATTCAAGTCCACTTCAACATCAAGATAGCTGGCTGATACTGAACTACACATGACCCTAGTCTGGTTGGGAGTGCAAATATATAGCCATTATTTACCCACCATGTAAACTATATAGTATTGCATTAAAATTTCAAATGTTGGTAGCATGTAGAGTACTGATGGAAAACAGGTTCTCAGGCAATTTTTCCTTTACCACTTTAGTATGCATTATGCCCTTGAAAATTTATGGATGTGCTTGTCATATTTTTCAGTGATGATTTTATTAATCCAATCTTTTATTTATATATGGAGCCAGCTCCTCAACAGGTCTTCCAGAAATCAGTGCATCTCCACTGATGTCAATGGAGCTAAGCCAATTTATATCAGGAGAGGAATTGACCCCATATATACCTGTGCACCTAAACAGACACACATTTAGTCATTAATGCAGATTTCAAAATTGCATACATTGAATTTTAAGTATTCTATTTCAAGTTTATTGATTCATTGTTTTTTATTTTCCCAACTGAGAAATGTCAAATGAAAGAATACAGAGACAAGGTGGGTGAGATAATATCTTTTGTTAGGCCAGCTTCTGTTGATGAAAGAGAAAAGCTTTCGAGCACCACAGACTTACTGGTTAAAAGATAGGAGGGAAAAGGTAGGAATAAATGGTCAGTTTTCATAATAGAGCTAAGTAAATAGTGGGTTCCCCCAAGGATCTGCACTGAGACCATTACTGTTCAACATGTTCATAAGTGATCTGGAAAAGGTAGTAAATGGTGAGGTGCCAAAGGTTGCAAATGACACAGAACTACTCAAGGTAGTTAAGTCCAAAGCCAACTGAAAAATTACAAAGGAATCTCATAAAACTAGGAGAGTGGGCCAGAAAATGGCAGATGAAATTCATGTTGATAAGTGCAAAGTAGTGCAGCTAGGAAAACATAATCACAAATATCCATGCAAAATGTTGAGGTCTAAATTAGCTACCAGTCAAGGAAGAGATCTTGGAATTATAACGGATTGCTCCCTGAAAACATCTACTCAATATGCAGCAGCAATCAAAACAGCTAACAGAATGTTAGTAATCATTAGCAAAGGGAAAGTACATATCATAATGCCACTATATAAATGCATGGTGTGCCCACATCTTGAATATTGCATGCAATTCTGGCCCTCTCAAAAAAAGATAGATCTGGGAAAAGTCCAGAGAAGGTCAACAAAAATGATTAGGGGCATGGAACAGCTTCCATATGAGGAGATATTAAAAAGACTGAGACTATTTAGCTTAGATAAAAGACAACTAAGCGGGGATATGATAGAGGTCTATAAAATCATCAATAGTAAGGAGAAAGCGAATAAGGAATGTGAGAGTCCTTGCTCAGGGGTTGATTGGTAGGGTAGCTTCACCTAGTGGTCACGGTTTTGACCCGTGACTTGCAAGGGGGTGATTGGCAGGGAAACTCGTTAAGGATCACGTTTGAGCTCTCCCCTCCTGCACTGAATTTCACCAAGTGGTTCTAAGCCACAATTCAGGATCTGACCCATTACCTTTCATATCTACTGTGATAGAAACAAAGACATAATTTCAACTCTATTCATACTGTACACTGCACTTTGATATCTACAAATCCATTTTGAAACATGTTTTTATTATATCTTGAATTTGAATACTGGCGATGTGCCTGAAAAAAATGCAATCAAATCAATATCCACACTTTCTTATCTATCATCTTTTACTGCTTGTTTTCTTTTATTTATTTTATTGAAGTCATATCCACACATCTAACACACGTCAGATTGCTAATACTGTCCACGTTTCCAAAATATATTCAGCTTAGGCACTACAGAAGAATCTCAGCATTACAAACACCTTGGGAATGGAGATTGTTCCTAATTGTGAAATGTTCATAACTCTGAACAAAACATTATGCTTCCTCTTTCAAAAGTTTACATTGACTTATTACAGCTTTGAAACATTATTATGCAGAAGAAAAATGCTGCTTTCCCTTTATTTTTTAGTAATTTATCTTTAACACAATACTATACTGTATTTGCTTTTTTCATTTGTTGTCTGCTGCTGCCTGATTGTGTCCTTCGTGTTGCAAATGAGGTGTGTGTTGGCTGGTCAGTTCATAACTCTGGTGTTCGTAACTCTGAGGTTCTACTATAATTTCTTGTCTCTATATTGGTTCAATCAAACCCATAACTCTGAATGAACTCAGGATCTGAATGTTCCCAAATTTGGGGAGGTTTGGATTCAGTCCATAATAATGAAAAGTTCATGCTGCAAACTCTTTTCTGGATTGACAGTGCAGCTCAGTCCTATGGATAATTACTATCCAAATTGGTTTAAAGAATGTAGCAAAAGTAAGAGTTAAATTTCATCTTAGATATCTGGTTCACATGTTATAGGTAGGTTACCAGTTCAGATGAACTAATGTCACTATTTTTTTTGTTTAGCGAGGTTTGTGTGAACCTTTTTTTAAGTTTGTGTTCTCATAGGAAAACCTGCCCTAAGCTTCACCTTGAGGTCTGAAGCTCATAAGCCAAGAACTCAAAATAAAACTCAGCCAAAGCAACACATTACATACCTAGGGCCTGGTCTACACTTACCTTCCGGATTCGGCGGCAGTTAACGGGAGATACGCAAATGACATAAATCACTTGCATATCTCCCGTCGACTTCGCTGCATCTGTTTCACGTGCCGGCCACACTGCATTGCACTGACGGGAACAGTGTTCCCTTTGACGCAGTGCTACGCCACTTACTGGGGTGGTTTTCCTATGTCGATTGCTGGATTGACTGAGCAGGTCTTCATAGAGCACTCAATTGATCCAGAGACATCAATCTGATGACAGCGAATTTGCTGCCGTCAGTATAGACGCAGCCTAGGTTTGGGTTGAGCAATGAAAACAATGTGTTTTTAAGTGTTCCTGCACAAAATGAAACTCAAGTTTTGCTTTGGTCATGTGGTCTGAAAACTGGCTAGTCTCTCTTGAATTTCAGGCTTCGTTATGAAAGTTCTGCACAACACTAGCTATCAGGTTACAAATGGAGATGAATATTCAGTGGAGTACAGGAGTATATCAAGAATTGACCAGTGACTGTGATCTTATGCTCACTAGCACAACTAGTTATATCAAAATATTTTCCCCTTCCTTGGAAGGATTACAGACTTTGATTCCTTGTATTTCCTACATTCTCAGTGTGGAAATAAGTAAACATGAAGTGCTTTTATAACTGGAAGGCAAAGTCATTACAGATGGTAGGTAGGTCACTCTCTGTCTTTCTTTTCTTTTCCCCCAAAACAAATATATATTACTGGTAACTGACTTAGTTGCAGATGCTATTTCTTAAATTGTTTTCCATTAGGGAAATCACAGTGGGCTAACATGGAACAACTGTACTTCAGAGAGCTTGAAGAAGTGTACAGATAAAATAGCCCATCAATCTAACCCATTAACATGATACATGAATGGCTATCAGATAACTCTTATTATAACTAAATAATTATTGTATCATTATGTTATATCACTTCTGTTAATAAGACCAGGAATAAAACGAAAAGATAAAACACACCTCATGTTTCATATAGCTAATACCAAGTGTTCATGAGCTGAATGAAAAGCTGCTTTATAAACAAAAACAGGAAGTGGCAGAAAAGTGAGAGCTGACTACTAGAGAACTGCTGATTTGGTGGACAATTGCTTCAAAGAACAAGTTAAAATGAATATTTTTTAACAAAGCTTGCTGCAAATGTAATGTTTTACTTCAGGAGCTCAGTACTTGATTTTTTCACTGAGTTGAAATGAGTGTAGTCTAAAAAGAATGATCTATTTGGACTTCAAGCATATCTTCATGGCTGCAATTTGTAAAAAGTGTTCTGCGCCTAGCAAGGGGCCTTCCATCTCTGTTTTCGGTAAAGCAGAAGCAATTAGGGAAAGTAATGTTATACCTCATTGTATTTAGGATATATCTCAACATTAACAGTGGATAACTTTTTAATCCCTTTGTATAAAATCTTTTAGGAGCACTCTGATTTGCTGTGTACACCATGAATTTGAGTCTCTGTAAAGGCTATGTACAATATAAATTTAATGACCAACACTGTAAAAGTACATATTTTAAACATCAAGCCATTATTTTAAAATACACTACAACAGATCATCAGACAGAATGGCAGAAAATGAAGATTGAATATAAATGTACTTTCCCATTAGAAGAAAAATAATGGGATTATCATATTATGCTTTTGTTTTGGACCAGATTCTGATATATTTATTAATGTTATACAGTGCCCAGTACTCTATGAGTACTCCTACTAAAGTTAGTGGGACCACTTTTGGAGTAAAGTGCTATTCAACATGACCCTAAATAGAAGCTCTCAGCCTTTCCAGACTACTGTGTCCCTTTCAGGAGTCTGATTTACCTTGCATACTCCTGAGTTCCACCTCACTTAAAAACTACTTGCTTACAAAATCAGATGTAAAAATACAAAAGTAACACCACGCGCTATTACTGGAAAATGGCTTACTTTTCCATTTTTACCATATAATTATAAAATAAATCAATTGAATTATAAATATTGTACTTACATCTCAGTGTAGTTTGTACTGCTTTTGCTAGTGCTTTTTACGGAGCTTGTTGTAAAACTAGACAAATATCTAGATGAGCTGATGTGCCCCCTGGAAGACTTCTGCGTACCTGCAGGGCTACGTGCACCCTAAAATATATATGCAAGTGAAAATAAGTCACCTATAAAGTCTTCTAACATAAGAACACAAATCCACTAACTGTACACATATCCTCTTGCCAGTGATGCTGCTGGTAAGGACTATCATTGTTTTATTCAGAAGTTCTGACATCTCATCAGATTGAAACTCAAACACAGATTGTTAGGTCAGACTCATTTCTTGTTTCACAAAAAGTGTATGTTTAGTCTTAAAAAGTTACAAAATAATCAAACTTGAGTTTAGAAATATTTTTATCCATGATTTAAACCAAATGGAGGTTCATTTAAAAATGTTAAATTTTGAATCTACCAAAAAATTGTTAACTTGAAAAAGTGTAACGTTAATAATAAAATACCCATGCTTAATAGAGTCATCTTTTTGACATTACAGACTACAGTATAATGAGTATTCTAACATGTAACGAAGTGTAAATCATGATTTGAGGACTTCAGTAAATCAGCCAGAGGTTAGGGGTCTATTACGGGGGGGAGGGAGAGGGAGGCTGATGTCCTGTTGCCTGCAATGTTCAAGAAGTCAGATTAGATTACCGTGATGGTCCCTTCTGACTTTATAGTTTGTCTATGAGATGTGTGTAATTTTAAAATGTGTTACAAGGTACTTACATGTTCGAAGACCACATAATAATTTATACATTTCTCTTTATCTTATAATGTTATAAAGCAGTCTCATACTTCCTTAATTCTTGTCAATGTACTTATAGATCAAAGTACAACACATAGACTGCACTAGTTTTGTTGGCCAATAATCTTCTGGCAAGAGACCAAAAATCGGGTGTCCACTGTGACACAGAGATCCCTTGGTAAAGGGTCTCCTGTTCTTTGCAAGCTTTTCTCAGAACTGACAAACTTCCTACACTAAACACATTTTACGGGATATTTATGAATAAAGAGTAACATGTAAGGTATTTACAGAAATACGTTTGTAAATTGTTAAAATTCATAATCATAGAAAAATGTATTGGATTAAAAATATGGAAGTAGAAGCCAAACTTGAACTGCTTAATGGGACTAAATCAAGGAGCCTGGATAATCTCCATCCAAGGATATTAAAGGAACTGGAACACGAAACTGCAAGCCATTAGCAAGGATTTTTAATGAATCTGTAAACTCAGAGTTTGTGCCATATGAATGAAGAATTGCTAACATAGTTCCTATTTTTAAGAAAGGGGAAAAAAGGGATCCAGGTAACTACAGGCCTGTTAGTTTGACCTCTGTAGTGTGCAAGGTGTTGGAAAAAATTGTGAAAGAAAAAGTAGATAAGGACATTGAGGTTAACAGTAATTGGGACAAAATACAACATGGCTTTACAAAAGGTAGATTGTTCCAGATCAACCTGAGCTTTTTTTGAGAAGATAACATACCTTTTAGACAAAGGGAAGGCAGTGGAACTAATTTACCTAGATTTGAGTAAGGCATTTTATATGGTATTACATGGGGAATTATTTGTTAAATTGGAAAAGATGGGGATTAATATGAAAACTGGAAGGTGGATAAGGAACTGGTTAAAGGGGAGACTACAGTGAGTCATGCTGAAAGACGAACTGTCCAGCTGAAGGGAAGTTACTAGTGGATTTTCTCAGGGATCAATCTTGGGACCAATCTTATTTAACTTTTTTATTGCAGACCTTGGCACAAAAAGTGGAGTTTGCTAATAATGTTTGTGGATGACACAAAGTTTGGAGGTATTGCTAATACAGAGAAAGACCAGGATGTGATACAACAAGATCTGGATGACCTTGGAGTAATCTGGATTAATAGAAATAGGATGAAATTTAATAGTGGAAAGTGCAAGGTTAGGCACTTACGGGCTAATAACAAGAACTTGGGGATGCATCAGTTGGAAGTGACAGAGGAGGAGAAGGACCAGGGCATATTGGTTGATTATGGGATTACTATGAGCTGCCAATGTGATGTTGGCCATGAAAAAAGCTAATGAGGTCTAGAATGCATCAGGCAACGTATTTCATGTAGAGATGTGTTAGTAGTGTTAAACAATGCGTTGGTCAGACTTCATCTGGAATACTGTGTGTAGTACTGGTCCCCCATGTTTAACAAAGATATATTCAAACTGGAACAGATGCAGAGAAGGGCTACTAGGATGATCCGAGGAATGGAAAACCTCCCTTATGAGAGGAGACTCAAAGAGCTTGGCTTGTTTAGCCTAACCAAAACAAGGCTGAGGGGAGATATGATTGCTTTCTATAAATACATCTGAGGGATAAATACCAGAGAGGGAGAGGAGTTATTTAAGTTCAGCACCAATGTGGACACAAGAACAAAGTGATATAATCTGGCTATCAGGAACTTTAGACTTGAAATTAGATGAAGGTTTCTAACCATCAGGGTAGTGAAGTTCTGAGAACAACCTTCCAAGGGGAGCAGTGGCGAAAAGAAACATAGTGGGCTTCAAGACTGAACTTGATAAATTTATGGAGGGGATAGTATGATAGGATAGCCTAATTTGGCAATTGACTGATCTTTGACACTAATGGTAAATATGCCCAATAGCCTGTGATGGCATGTTAGATGAGGTGGGTTCTGTGTTACTAGAGAGAATTCTTTCTGGGTGTCTGGCTGGTGAGTCTTGTCTACATGCTCAGGGTTTAACTGATCACAAAGGAATTTTCCCCCAGGGCAGATTGGCATAGGCCCTAAGGGTTTTTCACCTTCCTCTGCAGCATGGATCATGGGTCATTTGCTGATGAATTCTCTCTACCTTAAAGTCTTTAAATCATTATTTGAGGACTTCAATAACTCAATCTTAGGTTAGGGGTCTATTACAGGAGTGAGTGAGTGAAGTACTGTGGTCTGAGTTGTGCAGAAGGTCAGACTAGATGATCATAATGGTCCCTTCTGACCTTATTGTCTATGAGTCTATGAGTCTTTTATTTATGGCTAATATTAAAGAATAATGTATTTATACTGAAAGTATGCATCTTGGACTTGGAGTATAAGTTAGTCACCAGGATTAATGTGTTTCGGTGATGATCCCTTCAAGCAAGAGGGAGTTGTCACCCTTCCCTAGTCAGCCAGCAAGGTAATGCAAAGGTCAATTGTCTATCTTTGCCACATCCCTGCACAGTCAATGGAAAGCCATCAAAAACAAATGCAAATGATCAAAACTCTTTGAAGGTGAAAAGGAACATTATAGCAGGCAGGAGATGGCCCTGGCCAGTGTCAGAGGCTGTATATCACAAAGGAACGATTCAAAGGGACTATGTACAACTATTGATAACCGACAAGATGAAGATAGGGCTAGCACAGCCCAGAGGAGAATGCTTGAATGGCCCAAAGGCTGGTGGTGTCAAGAAGCTGACACCCAGCTACCACAAGCAAGACACCCTCTCTCTGGAAGCAATCCTTAACAAGGTGATTCAGTCCTGGATGCCCCCAGAGCCATCACATCGACAATGATTCTTTTAAACCTACTGGCTGATTTTGATTGGCTGATTGATCACAAGGTATTGTTGACAGGCCTACACATCCTGTCAAGAATAGATGGGGTCACTCTTGAATAGCTCCTTTCTTTTTCCTCCTAGAACACTCAGATGATGGTATGGAGTAATCACTCAACTTCTCAGATGCCTTTTTGCCTGGGGTCTCACCATCTTCTGTCACTTTCCTTTTCTACAGGTATATGAGAAAGTATGTGCATGATGCTCAACAGGATGGGTCTGATCCAAAGACCATTAAAATGTTTGGAAGGGCTCCCATTGATTTCTATTGACTGCTATCATTAGATTTTTGTCTCAGCAGATCTAGTTGGTGTGGCTGACTAATTGGAACCAGGAACCTCATTGGAACCAGGAGCTGGATGAAGGTGAGATGTTTAAGGCGTAACAACAGGTTAGAGAAAACAACTAAAAGTAACAGAAGATTGTATTAGCTCCCACATTTAAAAGGTATTACTTACTTGTTAACACTGAGGTTTGCAATTTGAGAGTTTTATTGGATCTTCAGGTGCTTCTGGATGTGCACTCCAGATAGCAGCAGTAGTTATGGAGCAGTAGAAGACTGCACCTCAATTTCTTGAAATAAGATTTGTGCACAATGATTCCTATACTGGTGATCCAGGCTTGATTATCTTTCAATAAACATTCGGAACCTCTGTTAAATCAATGCCTGGCCAGGAGGTTGTAATCTTTTCTTTCCAAAGTGGATCTTGTCCCAGTGATTTATACTTTTGTCACTTCTGAAATTCATTGTACATAGGGCTTCCTCCTAAAACCAGCTTTTTTGTCTCCAAGTGCAATTTAAAATATTGGCTTTAATTAGAGAGAGAGAAAAATAAAGAAAAAATACCTATTAATTAATATTCTTACAAAAACATTAAAGATTCACTTTCTCATGATCATTTTTGTTCAGTTATTTGCAAACATTCAGATGATGAGTGTTTTTTTGGTAGATATATGAAATACTGTGTGCTGTATATGGGATGGGGAAACTGCCCCCACAGAGATAATTAAATGAGCCAGACAAGGATCTGGCTGTCATCTGTACAAATAGGACAACACATGCATTCACACACATTTAATTGGTGTGAATGTGAAAAGAGGAAACTGAACATAAGGTCTCTAGACAGCCAATAAATCTGGCTTCTAACTTTCTTGCTCAATCAAGGAGGAAACTAGCTATTTTTAAATCTCAGGACCATGTACAATATTTTTTTCCCTGTTCAAAAAAGGGCAGAAAATGGTTTAAAATTAACTCACACTCCACAGGCCTATTTATTTCCCACTAGCTCTTAGTCTCTAAACTGCTCCATTTCTCAACCCACCATCTTTCTGAGAAAAATCAAAGCCTCATGATTGTATCAAGTCTCTTCCTGTTTGTTAAGGTCCCACAGTCAGGAAACTAACAAGAATTATTATATTTATTTATTATAATTCATTATTTAGATTACAGTAGTGCCTAAAGGCCTCAGCTGAGATCAAGGCCTCGTTGTACTAGACTCTGTACAAATATATAACGAGAGAACCTCTGCCGCACAGAGTTTACCATCTAAATAGATAAAGGGTGGCAGAAAACAAGAAGGGACTTAGGTAAAGCAACTTGCCCAGAGTAGATCATTGGCAGAGCCGGGACCAGAATCCAGGTCTCCTATAGCACAATCCAGTGTCTATCCACTAGACAATGCTGCTTTCTTTAGCTATGCAAATAGAGGTTAGGAAAAAAGGGGTGAGTAGGGCAGGAAGAAGAATGGCGAACCTGTTAGAGATATTTCTGTGCTGGTTTTCAAAATTTCAAAATTTCTGACAAATAGCATTTTATAAATAACAAATACTCATAACATCAGATGAGAGTAATTTACCATCTGACCAACACTGAGCTACCCCATCCAGGAGATGCAGTCCTAGCCACAGCACTGATCTATTTAAATGCTGTAGTGCAACCCTTCACCATGGCTGGCCATTTGCATCAGCCAGTGCAGACCAGGCAGGGGAAGGATAACTCATGCCAAAAAAAGGATATACACTTGTCAAATTTTGAGCCACAGTGTACGTTCCACTATAGTTTTAATCTATAAAGCTCTAAAGTGTTACTGTCTTCAATAAGTCAAACACCTCCACTGTCCTGATGCATTATTTATCAGCTGAAATCTGCTGAGAAGTTCAAGTCCCCTCGTTTAGCACTTGGGACAGAGATGGAGGCACATCACCTTCAATAAGAGCACTTTGGAACTTGCTCCTTCAGAATCTGAATGTACTGACCTTCAAGTCATGTTGCAAGTTCATTTATTCCCCCAGAGAAGAGGACTAATGGAATGGGAATGTGTGGTGGGAAAGTCTTAGTTTGGAAGTGGGATTTGAAAAGGTTTGGGTTAGCGTGTCTAGCCAGGGATCTAAGCTGTACATTATGGATTTTTGTTATTAAAATATCTGTAAATGTGCCCGGTGCGCTGGATTGAGTATGTTTTAAATACATCAATAAATAAACAAATTAGAATAATTTATTAGGGATCAAATCAGTTTGTGTTAGCTCTCCATTTATTATTTACGTGGTATTTAGATATGAAACCTTCACTTAAAGTGTGGCTGTGAGTGCTTTCTGTGTACTAAACAGCACATTTGAAAAATGAGCACTGAACAAACACAGTAATTTTCATAATATTCTTTTATTCAATGTGAACTCCTAATTCAAGTGATGAATGAGTAGTTTTTGTAGTATTAGAAATCATTATGTGAAGTAATAACTGTGAATAAATGCTAATATTTTTCTTCTCAATTCCCAAATCTGCAACAACCATTCCATAAACCTGTAAGACTCCAAGAATCAGAAGGCAGAACTTAAATCAGCATAGTAATTGAGCAAACATATATTTGAAAGCTGTGCTTTAATCCTTCCCCATTGGAGGTACATGCAAGTTAAATCCTTTACTGAAATTTCATGATTTTTGGAACTAATCTCTTTTTTACCTCTGTAATCCAGTAATCTTGGTGGTCCACTGACAAATTATCCATTAATCAGCACAATTTATAATTATGTGTGCAGTTAAATTCCAAAGTATCCTTAGAAAAAGCTTTACCCAAATAAAGATCCATGATCAAGTATTACACAAACTGTTGAGTTATGAAGACCACTCACTAAAGATTATGTGTACCCTTAGAGTCCTACAGGAATCCTCTCTACTATTGGATCTCCGTGTAAGGTCAGATGAACATAAGAATAGCCATACTAGGTCAGACTAATGGTTCATCTAATCCTGTATCTTATCTTCTGATAGTGGCCAATGCCACTTCTTTAGAGGGAATAAACAGAATAAACAGAACGGATAATCATCAAGTGACATCCAAAAGGTGCCAATATTGCTTCCAAGTATGGAGGGGTAGAAGACTACACCTCATCTTGTTGATTTGTACACAGCAGTTCAAATATTTGCGAACCTCCAGGCTTGATTATATTTAGATACTCTGAGCCTTGAACAAACTCCAACTAGGGCAGCAGGTAGTATCCTTCCTTCTTAGCAACAAAGGCTGCTGGGCGGACATTATTTTCATGTTACCATCAAGACTGTCTCTTGTGGAACATTGAGGCAAGTTCAGAGTGTTTGTCGTCATCTTCATCATAATCCATGGCAATGGCCAAAGGGACAGGAGGGAACACTCTCTTTACAATTACCATCTCTTATCAGAGCCACAGCTCGTTGGAACAATGGAACTATCCATCTAAAGAATGAGACTCATAAGCATTTGAGGCACAGAGATTTCTCTGCAGCAAGGTTCCACCTATGACAGTCACTCCCAGAAGAGTCTCACTAACTCAGAATGAAATACAAAACTCAGACTTTTTACCAAGCTTTTCTAGACACAGAGACAAAAGGGAGGGAAAGAAGGAAGAAAAAGGAAGGAAGAGTAGGAAAAAATGAAATGACAAAGGTTAAAAAAAAAAAAGAGGAATCTCACCCCTGCTAATGTAGGGATTTAGAGAGAGAGTTGTGATTTATTAACTTAAAAAATGTTAAGGAGCTAAGATATTTCAGTGATGAGTGCAGAATAAATAAAGAAGTATGACGAATTCCTACAATAAAATGGTTAGTGCCTACTTCTCAGCAGTGTGTAGCAATAAGGTCATATATTATTAAATTGCTCCTATTTTTATAAAATTAAAATGCAGTTTACAAATTTTTATGTAATAAAACTAGTTACACAAATTAGATAAAGTGAAAATGTATTTTAGTAAAGTAAGAGGTCAGAGTGGAGAAAATACTGTACTCTACTGAATGTTCATCTACAGGCTCCGAATCATAATATGTTTTTCTTAAAATGACCGACAGTGAAACTATATTAACATTTATGTTGGTATCATTAGGCTTTAGTGTTAACATCCAGTGGGATGGATAGGGTGAGTTCACACTTCTGATGAGACTAATGTTGTATGGTGTCTGGGAACTCAAAGTGTTAACAATGGACTGATTTTTTTTTTTTTTTTTTTGAAAATCTATCTAAGCCACACAGGTTTCAAAATGATTTTTTCTAGCTCTTTGAAAGCTTAAATTCTGCAGAAACAGATAAGGTTAAGAAAAGTGGTGGTATAGTAAACTCTTTTAATGGTAGCCCATGAACAAAATTTATTTTGTGGTTCGTTATCCTTCTTTTATTGTTTTCAAATTCACCTGGTGATTTGCAGTGGGTCTGCCAGTTTAAATTAATGAGGTTTTAGTGTATATTACTGTTTTTTCTTCCATAGACATTTTAATGGTATTAAGTTTATCTAAATAGCTGATCACATAATCAGAAAATTCTATTTCGATTACATTCAGATTAGTTGTTTGTTTCACAACTGTCATTTATAGTGCTTCTAGTTTATGAATTAAACAAAAACTGATGGGGGAAGCTGAGTTATGCACAGCTCTAAATATCCTTAATTTATAGCTTGGCCCAAAAGACCTCCTGAGCATACCTCACGTTAAAATTGAGAGTTTTGCGTACAAAAGGGCAATGGGCACTGTAGTCTGAAAAATCATACAGTAAATGTATGAGGCAGGGGTGTCAAACTCACTTCCTATGGGGGGCCACATTTAAATTAAATTAATTAATTTTAATTAATTAAATTAATCCGGGCCGGATTAAACAAGGCGGCGGACTAGATTCAGTACGCGGGCCAGATAACACAAGCTGGCGGGCCAGATTTGGCCCACGGGCCTTGTGTTTGACACCTGTGCTATGAGGGTATCTCACTGCTGAGATGCATTTTGGCTTGATAAACTGAGCTTGGTGCAAAGAGGTAAAATCATTCCAAGAGGAATAGCACTGAGCATTGATGTCGTTAGAAATTTGGTTTTGAGCAAACCTTTTTCAAAAACCCCTTAGCCTTCTCTTCGTCAAGAGCCTTCTCTTTGTCCCCTTCTCTTTGTCAAGTCACTATAAGGCACGCTTTCTAATAATTTAATCATTCTCATGGCTCTTCTCTGAATCCTTTTCAATTGACTGAGGAGACGGGATTTGAACAGATTTCCCATTTCTCAGGTGAGTGCCCTAGCCAGTGGCACCGACATTTTGGAGCTAGGAGCTTAAGTCTCTTTGTGGATATGGGCCCCAGCTCCCACTGACGTTCAAAGGGACTAGAAGATCTTACTAGGGCTGGTCAGGGATTTTTTGACGAAACAGTTTCTCACTGGAAAATACCAATTTGTTCGAGGTGAAACTATTAGTGGAAAAGTGTCAGTTTAAACAAAAATTTCTGAAAGTCAGGGTGGAATTTCTGTTGAGAGAGAGAGAGGGAGCCCCAATTCAGAATAGCCAATAGCCTAGTCATTAGTGCATTTATCTGAGATGTGAGAGAGAGGTTCAAAGTCCCTGCTCTGAATCGGCTGACCAGAGATGTATTCAATATTTACTGAGCCAGAGAGAGAATCAAGCAAAGCAAGAACTTAAAGTTGGGTTTCCCATATCACAGATGAGTGCCCTAACTACTGGGCTATTAGCAGGTCAGAGGTGGCGCTCTCTCTATTTTTTCCAAGGAAAAAAAATGTTCACATAGTCTTGTTTTTGTTTTGACATGAAACCAAACCAAACTCTGAAACTTCCAAATTTATCACAAATTGGTATTCTTGTTCTCTGGCCAGCCCTGCACCTAACTCCCTTAGGCTCTTTAGAAAATTCCATCCATAGTCTGAAATAATTCCCTTGGTGCATCCATCTATATAATGTATACCATAATATTGCTAAGTGTAGCAATGCCATAGAGCAAAAACTATTTCCCGTTTGCTCTATTAGGGATATATTTTAGTGCAGGGCATTCATACAGTGACTCAGGATATATATAAAACAAACAACTAGAAATTAAAAGTCTGGAAAGATTTTTTTTCTTTCAGGAAGAATAAACCTTAAAAAAATATTTTGAAAGCTTGTAGAATGAAGGCTGGAGCTAGCTTAGCTGTCTGATTCATCCACCCACTCCTACTTTTAACATTTCTTCCATCAGCACATACTGTAGGTTCCTCATTAACACTAATATGATAGAGCAGAACACCTGGTGGAATCACTAAACAATGAGGAAGTCATGCAAAAGACCTTATTCATTATTTATTTCATTAAAATGCATGAGACAAGCTGGATGAGGTATTATCTTTGAAAGCTTGTCTCTTTCACCAAGAGAAGTTGGTCCAATAAAAGATATTACCTCCTCCATCATGTCTCTCTTGTATCCTGGGACCAACACAGCTACAGTAACATTGCAAAAAATATTAAAATTAAAGTCATTGTTTAGATTATATAAGCCATAGTTATTTTCACTGAGTCCCTGTTTGACAAGATGGGGCTAGTTGACCTCTTTTTTTTCAAACTGGCAAAACTTACAAATATGCAGAAATGTAAATATCATAAAACATGCACTTACAGCAGAAAACCCAAATATAATAAACAGAGCAAGTGAGAGTCTAAAGGCTTAGGTCTTGCAATAAATTACTTAGTAAAATTAATATTTCTGTTGCAATGCAAATCTTTCAAAAACACACACAATATGTGAGATGTCAGAAGCAGAAACCAAATATTCAGCTAAATCAAGTCAAAGGATGGACTTATTATTCAGTTCAGATACTTTATTAAAATATTTGTGTTCTGCCTTTGGGGCCTGCTCTTCTTTCATTCTGCAAACAATTTTCATTAACATTAACAGGTGGTATGTGTGCAATAAGAAGCAAATTAAATCCTAATTATCAGTACTTCAAATTGCCTTTTTAAAAGAGAAGATGTCTGCAAGGGACTCTGAAAATACAAATACCTAACAAATAGTAACATAAGTATCTATTTGGATTTGGATGGTATTTATATAAAGGGGGAAAGTTTTTAGATAATATTCAGGTATTTTTTATTTTAGCTTCAGATAGATACAAAGGGAAGAGCTATAGTGTCTGGTTTGATTGGAAGGAGACTCAGAGCAGAAGCACAAGAGCAGAGAGGAAAGGAGAACTGGCATGTTTTCATTTCTTTTATTATGGTTATCTGTATCCTTTATGAAGTGGTAGCAGAAGGATTCATGACGCTCAAGAAGGGGCAGATGACAACAGCATCTGCTTCTGCAACTGCACACGGTTTGTACCCACCAGAAGTTGAGAAGCGATGTATTGGTGGATAGGGAACAAGAGGTCAGCAGTCTTGCAGCAGGACTACCGGTAATTGCTGCAGCTTCAACAACACCCAGTTGCCATTGGCTAGTGGATGGGCCACTGTACTTCATGAATGATCAGACAGGGGGATTCAGCATCTGACAGCATGTGTTGCTTTGCTCACAGCCTCCATCTCTTGGAAGAAAACATCCTGAAAATGGGAGAGACATTTACCACAGCATGCAAAATCTATGGACATTTCCGCTGTTCAATAAGAGCAACCAACCTTCTTTGGGCCGTTCAGACTAACAGACATACCAAATACATAGTGTGAGAAGCCACAGGCCTGTGCTGCTAATCCACATTGAATGGTATGTAGAAAAGGGCACAAGTGGAGTACTGTAGCCACCAGTAATAATACTGATTCTTGACAGAGACAATAGTAAGGGTATTAGACTCTCCTGAATGCAAAATACACAAGTTCAGTGAGAACACAGTATCACTGAGCCAAGCCATCACCGCACTGCATGAGTGCCAGGCTTCCACAATTAATTTCCTGAGGCAGGTGAAGAAGGATCCAGGGCAGAATTTTTGTTCAGGGTGCCAAGCAACTCTTCTGTAAAACCAGCTCACTACATATTGACAAGCTATGGGGGGAGGCATGGAATATATTCTGGGCAGCATGAGAAGCTGCTCTGCCTTCAGCATAGGGTGGCCAGAGAGCGGGTCAGGCGCCCAGCTCTGAGAGCAGTGCTAGTGCCAGCAGCAGCAGAGAAGTAAGGGTGGCATAGTATGGTATCGCCACCCTTTCTTCTCTGCTGCTGCTGGCAGCCCTGCTGCCTTAAGAGCTGAGTGCCCAGACAATAGCTCCTATTCTCCACTCTCCCTCCAAAGCTGAGTGGCCATACATTGTGAAGTTGCCGGTGTGGAAACTACTACAGACACAAAGAAGGGGGACATAATCAAATAAGTTTGAGAACCACTGCATAGGGAATGCGTCTTGAGTCAAAACCACTGGATAGAAAATGCTTCTGGGGAACGCATCTCTAGATAAAACCCTAGTTAAGTAAAATGCCACACTTTAGAGCTCTGTGAACTCTTGAAATGAGGCTTCGGTAACTTCAAGCAAAACTCCAAAGAGCACATAGGTGAACTAAGGCCAGTGACACTCCACCCCAGGTAGGCCTAGCAAGATCCTATATAAAACTGGACTCAGCTGCTTTCTCTTGATTCCTGATGGCTACCTGGCTATGTGTGCTCCAGTAAAAATCCCTCAAAATTAAAAAATCCCCTATTTTAGCACTGCAATGAGATTCAAAGGCAAATAGTTCCTGGATACCTACACTTGTTTCATCCTCTTTAAATAAATTATAGAAGTTTCAGTCTGTAGATTATTTGTATGACAAAATGTTTTCTGGAGTGCTTGCTAGCAAGAACCTTTCACAGCACTCACTGTCAAAGAGTTTCACTGACAGCTGTAGAACGAAACTGCTTCCACTCTGTTTGTGGCCAGAAAAAAGTAAACACTAATTCCAAACTGGTTGATTCATATGCAACGTATCACTGAGACTAAATCCAGTCACTGATTAATTGGAATGATCTAATTAGATTTTGGCAGCTCCCACTAACCTGTAACCTTTTGCTGGCATTTTTCTGAGTAACTTTTGGACACCTTCTGGATCAATATGTTATTGAATTTCAGGATATAATAAAAATTAATTATTTAGGATGGACAGCCCTAACAGCAAGTAGTCTTCAAGTAAAATAAGTGGAGATGGGCAAATAAGTGGTACTGAATAGTTCATTGTATGTATTCAGTTTACAAAAGTAGGCCTGTTTTGATGGGTTATATATGTCAAATGGCATTGTTTCTGTTCTGTTGCATATGCTCAAATTTCACTATTGAAATTTGCTTTCTGTGACTATTCTATACTATTCGGTTACAATGTATTGCTTCCACGCACAAAAAAATTTCTAGTGAATGTTTGCTGAAATATTTCTATAAATTGAACACCAAATGGGCATGAACACTTCCTGCTATTAAAATTTAGTAGGGAAAAGGCCAAATTGGATGGGTAGCAAGACACCCGGATTCTTTTACAAGGACTCTGAGATTGATGGGAAAGAACACCCCAGGTTGAATCAATGAATAGCTTTATTGATTATAACACAAACAAACAAGACAATTAACAATACTTCTTACAATCAAACAATTTGACAATTAACACTTACACTAATCAGTACTGTTTATGGAAACTTCTCTATTGATTATCCTTATCCTCGATAGATGAGCACTGGGACAAGTCCTTTAACTTATACACAACTTATGCGTGATCCTTAAACCTAAGCAAACCTAACTATTTCCCTTAATTTCCTATTAACCTTTATTCCCTATAAGCACCCTACCAATTGCCTAGGGGAGGTATGCTTTGCAGATCTCAATTAAATCCTGAACTATCCGGATGCTATACCCATGGCCAGACTCTGCCTCTGCCTCTGGTCTGGATCCTTGCTTCAAAACCCTCATCCTCGACAGGTGGTCACTGGGATCTGGAGCTCACAAGCTTCTTAGGGTTGGTGTCCTCTCAATAGACTCAAGAGTAGACACCTTCCTCTTGAGCCGGGCTGCAGTCCATTGAACCCTGTCTGCTCTGAGTATTTATTTACTTTTCCAAACAATCTGTGGTCGAACAATTTCACATGCTTTAGCTGTCTTGCAGAAGTCTTCCTAAGCACATCCGGTGTTCTGTGGGTGCTCACCTTTGGCAGATGGAGTGTGGTTGAGCATATTTCTATGATTCCATCTTGCTCAACTGGTTTAGCTCAGTTGTTGCTCTGTTGAAAGTTCCCTATGCAACGTCGCTCTATTGTAAGTTTCTTTATGCAACGTTGCCCTGTTGTAAGTTCCCGGTGCAATGTGATTACTGCTGTAAGTTTCCTGTGCACTTTGGTCAGTTTTTTATATTTTTCCAGGCCTTGCATTTTATCAGGCCTGCTGTCCAATTTCAATTATATCACAGAATACAATGAAGAAAATCCATAATTTTTATCTGAAAAAATATTGACACATTTTTCAAGAATATGTTCAGCTTAGTGCTATCAATAACTAGTGACTATGACCTAGATATAGAGCTATATTGTGTCAAGGTTTCTTTATAGCTCTGTGGTATTTTATTCAGAAAAGCACAGATTTCATGTTCTTGGTGAACTATTGCAGCCATGTATTTCACATATGAGAAGAAATCTTTCAAAATCAATAATCTTTTGCTCAAATTTCATATCATTTGAGTGTTTTGATTAAATAAGATTGTATTAATAAATGACTAAAACTATAAACATGAAAAAGACCAATTAAGTACACAATTTGTTAACAAAATGTATTTGTCTAGGCAAGTGCATCCTCGAGAAATGATTAATTTACATGAGAACCCTGAAGAAAGCAGTAACAATAAATACATTTCAGTTTTAATGGCATCTACTCATCAAATTCTCATGTCTTTGCCTCATATAAAACATTTATGTACAATTATATTTGTAACCTGTACAAGCTATTAGTTCAACATCTCATTCTATTACTGCTTATGAACAATAATCTTTAAATATCACCCACAGAGCAGCTCTTGACATTTTTTTAAAATTAATAACATTATTGAAATTTTTAGGTTGTTTACCACGTGCATACAATTTACTACAGCAGCACAATGGTTTGGTATTTTCTCTGAGAAGAAGCAAATAGAAATATATATACAGACTGTGTGTGTGTGTGTGTGTGTGTATTGAAGGAATAGCAGACAATACATATTATTATTTGAATTACCATAACACTTAGGGGTCCTAGTCAAAGCTATACAAACACATAACAAAATAATGAGCTAACAATCTAAGTGATACAGAATTATATAGAACTAAATATGAAATTCAAATACAAACCCTCCCGCCATAGTTAGTAATATAAAATAACTATTCATATATGGACAATAATGGTATCAGAACTGCAAGTTTCTCCATTGTAAGGATGACCCATGCTTTATTGAACCGAATGCCCATAGAAGTAAAATGGGGAGTATGCCATTAGATAGCAATGGAAAGTCCCGTAACTGTCAAAAGAAAACGAAGAAGTGAACGAATTTTTCTATTGATAACATCACTTTCAAAAACTAGCATGTCTGTGGACATTAATAGCTGTATGGGGAAAAATACTTTGTATTATCTATTACCTTCCATTATCTTTCATTTTGACTATTTCCCAGAAAACAAAAGCAAAGATAAACCAACAAAAAATATAAATGCACACTCCCACTATATATCTATGAAAAAACCTCCAGCAGAATTGCATCAGTAGCAATTTGGCCCTCTCTATATGAGATTAAGTAGTTCCCCTGCAATAGGTAACATGGGGTAATTAGATGGGTAATATCTATAGAAAATTTAGAATCTAGTTTCAAGGTTTTTTCCCAGAATTAATATTGAATTCATTTTAATATCCAGTATCCAAGACTCAATCAGTAAATGCGTAAGAAGTGGAAAACCACCATTATTAAGTAAAGTTCAAACTGACATAAAAAGACTATTCTGCCTGTGTTTTAAGTTAAGGAAACTAAGGATTCAGCTTTCTCTTCGCCCTTCTTCTGAGATTGTTATGTTATCTGATGACCTGTGGATTTTTTTCATGTAGTCAGGCTGGTCAGAGAATTTATAAAACAATAACATCCAAAAACTACAAAGAATAGCAAAAAGTTCTCATGTCTAGAAGCAAATTTAATATCAAACCACAGGAATGAGGTTGCTGGTGTTTTGAGAAGGTTGGTCACCCCAAAAAATGTATACCTTACAGGCTGAGGGAAAAGGCCCTGCTAGGGAATCCATGTACAACTTAAACACAAATAATGGGTTTGATGATGACTACAGCTATTGATAGCATTGGAGCTAGCCTGAAGCCCTGAACTCCCAGTTTATATTACGTAGTCAGATATTGTATCCATGTATTGGTCCTAAGTGTTATGTTGAGATCTGTACTCAGTAAAGGTTATTCTGTCTAATAAATACAACTGCATCTGAAACAATAAAGAAGAATTTACCTACTACCACCTATGTTCATTCTTGAACAACTGATCAGTTAGAATCACAGAATCATAGAAGATTAGAGTTGGGAAGGACCTCAGGAGGTCATCTAGTCCAACCCCCTGCTCAAAGCAGGACTAACTTCAGCTAAATTATCCCAGCAAGGGTTTTGTCAAGCCACAGCTTAAAAACCTCTAAAGATGGAGATGCCACCATCATTTCCCTAGGTAATCCATTCCAGTGCTTCACCACCCGCCTAGTGAAAAAGTTTTTCCTAATGTCCAAGGTAGACCTCCCCCACTGCAACTTGAGACTGTTGCTCCTTGTTCTGTCATCTGCCACCACTGAGAACAGCCTAGCTCCATCCTCCCTGGAAACCCCTTTCAGGTAGTTAAAGGCTGCTATCCTATCCCCCCTCATTTTTCTCTTCTGCAGACTAAAGAAACTTAGTTCCCTCAGCCTCTCCTCATAAGTCTTGTACTTCAGTCTTCTAATCATTTTTGTTGTCCTCTGCTGGACTCTCTTCAATTTTTCCACATCATTGGCCCCCAAAACTGGACACTTCAAATGTGGCCTCACGAGTGCCAAATAGAGGGAAATAATCACTTCTCTTAATTTGCTGACAATGCTTCTACTACTGCAGCCCAATATGCTATTAGCCTTCTTGGCAATAAGGGTACACTGCTGACTCACACTTATCCACTGTAAACCCCAGGTCCTTTTCTGCAGAACTGCTGCCTAGCTCGTCGATCCCCAGTCTGTGTCTGGCATTCTTCCTTTCTAAGTGGAGGACTCTGCACTTGTCCTTGTTGAACCTCATCAGATTTCTTTTGGCCCAATCCTCCAATTTTTCTAGGTCTCTCTGTATCCTATCCCTGTCCTCCAGCGTATCTACCACTCCTCCTTATTTTAGTATCATTTACAAACTTGCTGAGGGTGCAATTCACCTCCATATCATTAATGAAAACGTTGAACAAAACTGGCCCCAGGACCGACCCCTGAGGCACTCAGCTTGTTACTGGCTGCCAACTAGACCCTGAGCTGTTGATCACTGTCCAACGATCTAGCCAGCTTTCTATCCTCCTTATAATCTATCCATCCAACCCATAATTCTTTAACTTGCTGGCAAGAATACTATGGGAGACCATAACAAAAGTTTTGCTAAAGCCAAGGTATGTCACATCCACTGCTTTCCCCACATTCAGGGAGCCAGTCATCTCCTCCTAGAAGGCAATCAAGTTGGTCAGGCATGGTGAGTCCTTGGTGAATCCATGCTGACTGTTCCTGATCACCTTCCTTTCTTCCAAGTGCTTCAAAATGGATTCCTTGAGGACCTGCTCCATGATTTTTCCAGGAACTGGGTTGAGGCTGACCGGTCTGTATTTCCCTGGATCCTCCTTTTTCCCTTTTTTGAAGATGGGCACTATATTTGCTTTTTTCCAATTATCCAGGACCTTCCCCATGCACCACAAGTTTACAAAGGTAAAAGCCAATGACTCTATAATCACATCAGCCAACAACCTCAACACCCTTGGATGCATTGCATCCATCCCCATGGACTTCAGGATACTTTGAGATTGCCATTTTCTATGTTGATAACACTGTTCAATTTTTCCCCCCAGGTTTCTAGTTAAGTGACTTTTTTCACTAAAAGTATCTGCTTTCCACCTAAAATTTTAATTTTTTTCTCAAGACGCTGAATGCCTGCAAATCAAAAAATTTTGGTTTTCAACCCAAAACTGAAATATTTCTATTCAGATATGCTGCCACAGTACCTCACATAAGTTGTAGTTTGGTTGCTTTTTCCTTTTTCTCCCCTATGGGCTGTGGTCTCCAGCTGCAGTTCATTTCCCATGATGCATGGTGGCCATGGGACTCTCATGAAACGTCATGTCCCCTAACCAAGACTTTGATGCATCAAGGGGAGATACAATGTGAGTAGGAAGCCAACTACAGTAAAATGAAAGCATAAGGTACGTGAAATACAGCTCTCATGGGGCACCAGGATAGCATTTCCAAATGAAATTATTTCAGTTTTCAGTCTAATTAAAACTGGCTTCTGCCAGTAAGGTCAATCAAAGTCAGAACAGCCTAGTTATATGAAATTAATCATGTGAAATCTGTGTGGTACAATTGTACCTGTATGTACATATAAAAAACCAGTAAAAGCCCAGCATTTATTTTTTCAGTGCTTAAGCAATACAAAGTATATTCCAACACGAAATGTGTCAAAAACTTGAAAATTGCATATCTGAATTTTACTGAATGAATCAGAGTGATAGATGGATCATTTAAAAATTTTTTTAAAAAAAGATCCTGTGAATAGAATCAGCATAATCTCCGCAATGTGGTATGTATTTCCCTAGTGATTATAAAACTAAAGAAGGTAGGCCAGATTCTCAGCTAGGGCCAGCTGACATCGATTCATGGAAGTCTTTCTCTGATTTGCTGATGCCAGTGGAGCTATGCTGATTTACACCAGCTCACGATCTGGCCTGGTAGTCTAAATTCACTCACTCAGCAATTAATCAACCAGTGCACCTCTATCAGTAACTGCCATTTGCATGCATCTTACTTTTCAAGCTCTCTTAATATTTTCAGCAGCCACATGAATCTTTATTTAGACTAGGAAAGCTGTTTCTTCTGCAAGCGACGAAAGGCAGGTATTTACATTAGAATCCAACTAATGAAAAGAATTCCCAGATATGAACCAGTAGGTTGCAATACAATAGCATTGCTTAGAATTCTTGCTCCTCCTGATCTTTGAGCTCATTGAATATTTTTGTGTGTAAGCACTTCATGTTTCTCTGTTTGGAAATGGAACCCTTGAAAACTACGGTTGCGACTATGAAAATGCATGAGGAGTTCAGAGTTTTGTGAGATTTCATTCATCTCCCTTTGACAAGACAGCAAGTTGTTTGTGAAATAAGTACATGAGATGGTTATGCTTATGCTGTGCATTCCCATGATAGGTTCTCATTTTATTTCAAGGTTTAGGCAATTTTTGCCTTTGCGAAGATTCCAGACTTTGACTAAGAGAAAAATGTTCTATTTTCTTTCCTCTGAATATTTTATTTATTAAATTTTGAAATAAAAAGGATGCACACACCTCTCTATTGTTATAGAGAGGGCTAAAGACAATTTGATAGGATGGGTCCAATGCAAGAAGTGGGGGAAACAGGAACTGGACAGGGGTTCTCTATGATAAGTGTTCTCTATGATCTTTATGATCTCTGTGATCTTTGTCACAGTAGGAGCTAGGAATAGGCTAGGGCAAGAGCTGGAGTAGATCCTCTACGGCAAGGAACCATGCTACTATAAGATAAATATTTACTATAGCTACATGGCATAGTGGAGGCTCTGGCAGCATGGAGTCTACCATACCCTAAGCTGCACAATGGCACCACAGCTGATCTGTAGCCTAGGGAATGGAACCCTTCTTCCCTCATGCCACAAGGAGAACCCTCACTGACAACCCTGCTGTTTGGGCTAAGTCCTGATTTCCAAGATTTAGCCCAAAGAAGAAACAACATAAACAATCATGAGTAATTATGAAATCAGTGAGCAATTCTGCAAGTCTGAGAAAGAACTCAAATATCCAGCAAGACTAAAAAGCTAACAGTACATGAAATACACATCCTTACAAAAAAACAGGTAATGTGTCAAGCTAATTCAAGCACATTGCTAATGTTGATGTAGCTGTTTTAATGGTTTTGAGAGATTATTTGCATCACCTAGTAAAAGAAGTCTGAAGAGAACAGGAGAAGAATACATAACAAAGAGATGCATGAAAACAAGAAATAGCATCTAAACTAAAGCCAGGAAGAAAGGGAAGATGGTTTTGTGGTTAATTAACTAAGCAGGGAATCAGGAATGCTGATCTCAATTCTTTTTTCTGCCACAGGCTTTCTTTGTGACATTGGACATTGGTCTCTAATCTCTCTGTGCTTCAGTTTTCCATCTACATAATAGGGATAACAGTTCTCGGCCTGATAGAGGTGTCACAAAAATAAATCACTAATGTTTTTTAGGAGCACAGATACTTCAGCATAGAACTAATTAGGCAGAGAGAAAATAAGCAAGAAGAGATACCTAAATAGAATGAAAGCAGTCCATTTAGTCTGTTCCTTAATAATGCAATGTTGCAATGATTCACTCCAAAGGTAGGTGCGATCAACTGCTGTTGAAAAGCATGCTCTTCCCCAGTTAAATGTTAAACACAAGAACTTCCTTGTGTTCTAGGAGATGCACTGAAGACCCTGAGAAGTTGGTATACTTTCAGAAAAGAATACTGAGAGTTTCTTTGTTCCAAAATATTAGAAATGCAAACCCATTCTTCAGGCAAAGTCACTTTTGCTTGTGAATGAGTTGTCAGTTCTTCATAAACAGATGTTTTATTTCTTTTCTACATTATTACATTCAAGTATTTTCTGTACAAGAGATCTTGGCCTTGTCACATTAAAGTATGACAGGATAGGAGCCACTAAGATGATATGAAGACTGTAGAAGCTTTATTTCCTTTTTGAGTGTACTGTGAAAGAACCATGAAATCTCCTATTCGAGCCAGCTGTGAAGCTTCCAGAGGTTTTCTCTACAGCAAGTGCTGGGCTAAGATTAAACTAGGCAAAGTGCCTGAAGAGATACTGAATAGGTTTGATACAAATTACACTGTCCTGCTGGTTTGAAAGTGCACATTACTAGAATCATTAGTCATAATCATCCTCAATTACAAGCACTGTAAGCATGCATAGAGCAGTCTAATAAATGCAGCCATTGTTTGCATGCAATGGTCATAATTTACAAAGATATGGCCACCCCTTTCAATGCTTGAAACCACATTCCAATCTCCAGCAAGTATTCTGAATTATTTTTAACTTCTGAAATTGATTCGTCATTCTTTCCCCCCCCCACTTCCACCCCTCAACTGTTAAGAAAGTAAGTGTTGTCATGCTTCATTACTCTACTAAAGAAAGAGAATGTATTTTCAGATTGGTGAGGTCTCATATATTCCTAATGGCTTCCTTTAAACTGTGGTATTACTACTATATTTCCAAAACGCTCCCGAGCCCTTTCATCTCCACTGTCAAAAGAACAATTCAGAAAGTCCCAAATCCTGATATACTGGGAATGAAGAAACATAAATACAATCACATCCCTTCTGAGTCATCTATGGCAATATTACAGCCCTCCCTCAAAGGCTTTGGTTTGTCCAGTAAGCATGCAGCATGTATAATTTGTGCCCAGATAGCGAACAGAACCAGAACATATTTTTTTCATTATATGTAATAGATAATACAGAAATAGTGGGTGCTATTACTGTAATCTTTAAGTTGTTTCCTACTACTTTCCCATATGAAATCACAGCTATGAGAAATAATCAGTTATGTTAATATGAAGAATATTTTTTAAAAAGCTCTTAGGAGTTATTACATCTATTTTGATTTCATTAGGGAATGTAAACGTACCTTTTGCACTATATGTATAAATATATTATCTATTATTATAGGAGGGGGCTAACCGGAGACTGGGACTGACTGGGAAAATAGACTGGGCCTGGGAAACTGAGGTGGAGTTTGGGAACTCAGGGAAACTAGGACTGGCTGGACAAGGAGAGGGAAATTGGGAGCTGGATGAGGGAAACTAAGATCAGATGAGGAGCCAGGAAAGACTAACACTAGCTGGGCAAGGAGACTGAGACTGACATCCAATGAGGAAGGACAGGGGAGAGATCTGATGGACAGCCAGATTGCAGTCTGGGTGGAAGTGGGACTGGATAGGGAAAGAGACTGGGACAAGGAGCCAAGGCGAGTGAGATTGGATGAGGAGCACAGGGAAGAAGAATGGATTGGAATGCAATGGAACATGGATGGGGAGGTGACTAGACACCAGGACTGGGGAGAAAGAGAGATCAGCTGAAGAGCTGAGCGGTGGAGAACTGGGACTGTTTAGACAAAGAGACTGGGACTTAGAAAAGAACCTGAAGAATAGAGAATGAGACTGGTTTGATGAGCATAATGGGACTGGACAAAGAACTGGGGTGCAGACTGGACTGGCCCAAAACTCATTCAGTGCACAGAATAAACTTGAATAGATAAGAATCGATTCCCAGGATAGACTGTGAATAAAACAGGGATGCGTAGTGAAAGAGACTGATGTCTGTAGAAATTCCTTTTTATTTGTTCAAGAAGTTGGGAGGTGTGTACTGAATGAGGCAGGGACTGCAAAAAAGAGAGGACGGTCTCATAGTTAAGGAAATAGAATTAGTAAAAATGTTAATCTCTCTATGCCTCAGTTACTCATCTGCAAATTGGAGACAGTAATACCCCTTCATCTCACACAGGTATTGTGAAAGTAAATTCATTAATGTTGGTGAAGCACTCATATTGTGTGGTGATGAGGGCCACTGAAAAGCCCATGAGGAAATTAATAATTTTGATTTCAGAGCAGAGTTTGTATAATGTGCAGTAAATGAGACATGGGGCCACACATTGAACAACAAGAATAAAACAAAATATTAAACGGTTGCTCATTAAGTAAGGGTAAGCACCCTGTACTTGAGAGGCCTCGGAACTTAATTGGGAGTTTTACAGTTGGGAAGATCCTGAGAAACTTCAACTCCCATGATTTCTTGGGGTAAAAAGGAGAGACTCTTCCTCTTCCAGAAAGCTTAGAAAAAAAAGCATATGTGGACTCCATTTTGGTTTTGGAGTGGAGTGCGGCCAAGGCTGGATACTGCTGCTGGGATCCTGAAGCTGCTGCTGAGAGGATGCTGGAGTTTTTGATCGAGCAGGGAGCTTCAGAGGTTGGTGGCATTGCCCAAGCCAGGGCAGGGACTGAGCCTGGAGCTGACTGAGGTGGGTCTGCAGTGAAAGTGGCGTGATTGCCCCCTCCCCCTTTTTGTTTGGGGTGGGGCTTGTAAAGGAAGGGGCACAGCAGAGACTTTCACTGGGCCTGAGAAGGGGCAGAGAGATAGTGTCTTGGAGCAGAGCCAGGACTGCTGACATTTGGTTGAGCCAACTCCAAATCTTGGCTGAACTGGTACACCGAACCAACAGAGGGCCGTCTCCTTCAGATCTTCAAGCACGCCCACGCAAGCAAGGGGTTAGGGCTGTAAACTCGAGGGGAGTGTACACTCCGGAGGTGGGGTAAATAGTGGCAGTGTAAATACCAGTTAGACAAGTTTCATTTATTACTGTATACTATATTTATTAATTGATTTATTCAACTGCCCCTGTAGATTTTAAATAATAATGACATTTAATTTCAGTCTGTTATGCCATATTTCCTTAATTTGTTAAGCAAAGATGTGTTAACTCTAAGTATATTGGATGTATAGGTTGCATAACTGGAATTTTTGAGTTAGTTCCATGCCTCATATTATTATTATTATTATTTGATTAGATTTAGTCCTGGAAGCTCCCAAGGCCCACTATTGAGCATGTATGGGGTCCAGCCAGGTGGAGGCACTGCCAGTTTTAAACTCCTTTAGGAGTTTATGTGCATGTATCATCTTTGTATTGTAAATTATGGATGTGTGTGATATATCTTCATCCAAACAATTGTTCTGTGCTATTGAGCTACACCCACAGGCAGATTAGTGTCAGCACTGGTGACTCATCAAGGGCCATCAACTATACAATGAGCCAGGAAGAGAAGCCAGGGACTGCGCCTATGAGTCATCAGGACATGTAGGGACTGCAAGTGCTTTTCCTTGCCCATTTGCTGTGAGCCTGTGCTTGGGACAAGCCTCGTGACAGACCAGAGCCTATAAAATGCAACTGCACCATCTCCATCTTGTCTTCATTGCTGCTTCCTACCTCTGGATCAACTCATCTGCAACTGAAGCTGTGACACAAAGGCCTGAGACCCCTCCAGAGACTGACTGTATACCAGAGGGACTGTACAAACCTGCAAACGCCACAGTTCTGTTAAGGCTTTGATATATATGAACTTTAAAGTCATTTGTATATATCTCATTGCTTTAACATTTAACATTTCTCTTCTCATTTGTTTCTTTCCTTTTATAATAAACCTTTAGCTTTAGTTACTAAAGGATTGGCTGGTAACATAGTATTTTGGGTAAGATCCAAACTTATATTGATCTGGTAATGTGACTGACCCTTTGGGGATCAGGAGAACATTTTTGGTAAAGGGAATAGAGTTTTAATAACTTATCTCTTTACCGCAACTAGTTACTTATTGGGTGGCAAAGACTGAAAGGCAATAAAGGGGGCTGTGTAACTTCTTATTTGTGACTGGTTGGTGAATCTAACTGCAGTTGGGAGGGAGAAGCTGCTCTTCTTTTACAGCGTGCCAAAGCATTTTCAGGTGGGCTACACTAGGCACAGACAAATCACAGGTGAGATTGGAGGAGAAATAAAATTCATATATGGTGTACAGTAGTCAGTGATCAGGTAACTAATGAACTAGATCTTTGTCTTCAAGTAGCTTTGATTCCAGTGGTTTTCAGAAAGAAAACACTTAGAAAACGTGAGACAGCTCCCATGTTAATAAAAAGTTACGATAATAAATAGCCAATTTAGCACTATTTGATACAATTGTGAGACTTTCAAATAACTTTTTTTGGTGAGCCTTGAGAGCATATTTAAAAGGGCCTTTGCCACCAGCTTCGCTGTGCCTGAATTTAGTGAGTAGTTACTGTAAACTGGAAGCGTCGTCTCTGCATTCCTTAAACATTATATCATTTCTGAATGGATCTAAGCACACTAATCATGTTATTTATTGCTTGGTCAGAGTTAGGATTAGTTTGGCACCATGGAAAGGATGGCTGGGAAAATGAGTTGCAGTTACAAATGATTTCCTGGGGCTTTTTGAAAGCAAATCGCCTTTAAATTGGATCAGGAACATGCCATTTTACTTTTGATTTTTTAGTTTTTGAAACTCTGTTCTCCTTGATCTCAGCACAACATCCATTTTCCAGCATTCTCTCCTTACAATCCGTATATGGAATAATATTTATTTTTTAAAAAATTCACTACATTCCTGGGTGGTCAGGGAAATTATTGCTATTCCTACAGAGCCAAATCCTCAATCCTTGTCCAGGCATAAAAGAGTTTAGCCAGAACCCACAATTCATAACCATCGCTGTAAATTCTTATGTCGTGTTATCATCCAGATAATGTCTTCATTCCTCATACAGGTAAGAGAAAGAGAGAGAGAAGGATGCTAGTGCCACCACAGGTGTTATTATTGGCCAAATCCCTCAGCTATCACTCAGATAAAAGACTTGTTATAATCTGGGTAAGTCAGTTAGGACATTTGTCCTATGATTACTGTTCAAGAGGGGACTTTTTATTTCAAAAGATCTCACTAGCAATGGACAATGTGACAAGGCCAAATGCAATGCCAAATGTTTCTGAAACACTGGGGCTGGGTGGATGAACTAATTCAAAGAACCTACAGAGTCCATGAGAGTTTGGGATCCAAAGGAGTGCCTGGGAGTGTGAACTTTCTCATCTTTATATTCCCATTTTCCCTATGTTTCATGCTGAGTGCGCTCTTCTTTATACACTAGTCAAACCTGTCAAACCCTCTTTCAAATCCCAGCCCCTGTCAGCCAATCCTGGATCTAAAATGGCAGCCACCCAGCCCAATATAACACAAGAGCCATCGTTAGCTGGGAAGGATGTGGACGCTCATGTATGGCCCCAATTTCCCTGATATCTAAGGGCAGGGTGGGCCATTCACAGGCTGAGTGGACAGAATGGTAAATAGTTAACAAAAGAGACTTAGCTGAACAAACTGTAAAACCAAACAAATAGCAACTTTCCAGGACAAGCAAAACAAAGCAATTATTTCATATTAAAGATATCTGGAAATGGCCTGTGCAGATTCTGATAGCCTTGTGAAATTAAATCAGTAATTGTGATGAGTGAGTCACGAAAGGTACTGTGGATCAGTTCAGTGTGTCAGAATCCTTCTCTGAAATACAACACAATAGACCTTTTGACTTTGCAAAGCTGGACTGGATATATTGCAAGAAAAGGCTTTCACACAAGTCTCTTGCATTTCTTGCTTCCCAAAATGCTGAAAATACTATAACAGTAGTATTTTGGTGGCTCTGCCTCTGGACATGAAATCTGAAAGTGTGCAAATGACTGGAATCTTTCCTCTTTTTTCAGAGTTACCTTCAATTTTTGAACCTCAGAATTGGTGCAATTGTTGAGGTCTCTTCAGATTTGATCTGAACTGCTTCTTCCATCCCCAATAAATACACAGGAAAATGTATTCGGAATTCGTTATGAAAAGATTCTATATAATTTAGCAAAGAATGGTAATCTTTCCTATAATTCTTAAGCTAGCCAGTTTACCACAGAAATATAAGTCTCTATTAATACAGAATGTCTTAAAATTGTACAGATTAAAATTGCTCTCTATTAAAAAATAAGGGTTTGTTAAAAGAATAATTTCTATAGAACACTTTTAATTTTATCCTCATTAAATGCCATAGGACTTTTCCATAAGAAAATAGCAGGAAAACTTTCCTAATGTGAAGTCTTTTACATTGTGTAATAATTTTTCAGATGATGTGGTGGAAGCCCTCTCACTCAAATTATTTGCCAGTGGACAGGGCAAAACACAAGAGAGTACACTGTATGGATTGATTCTGAAATGGCAGCCAAATGAGAATGATAAACTGAGAGGACTTTTCCTTATTTAATTTCAAGTTCTATTATTGGAAAGCTAATGTGACAAGAGGAGCTATTCCTCTTGTAAAAGGGAAGTTTTTAAATGAAGTTGTACATCTTCAAGGCCTGTCCAGATGGGCAAGCCAAATTAATCAAATAGCCATTTAAGACACATGTATGTAGGTGGTATAAAATTCATCCCACCCACAGGCAAAGCATCAAGTTAAATCCATCCAATTACACCACTCACTGCCAAAAAGTCCTCCACATTGTATAACCCTTCACTTGTGTTTCTCAGCAACAGGAAGCTTGCGTGCAAGTTGTCCTGAGGTTAACATCAATCCTTCTTGGTAACAGATTAGAAAAGAACACATTTTAAAAATACTAGTATGATTTGGCATTAGCAAAGAAAGGAGCAAGAAGTTTGAAATTTCACTGATTTTTTGAGCTGAGCAAGAAAACCATGAATAGTCATGCCATGGGATTTTTCTTTCTCTTCTGTGCTACAGAGAAAATGTCTACCTATTACCTAACATCTGTTTACTTAACCTATGGAGTTGAGTTTCATCTTCTAATGGTAGTGCAAAGGCAACCTCAATGACGGGCCATAGTTTTACCTACCTAAATAATTACACCATGTTCATCACTGTTGTTATGGAACAAACTTTCACAGGAGATCAACCCAAATCTCAGCAACTCCAAGGCATACCTATTTAAATAAACATTTCCACAAGCAGCTATGTAATAATGATAAGAAATCAACCACTCCCACCTCTCTAATATGGAATAGTGGCAGTAGCTCCTCTATACTTCTTGTTCAAGGGCTTAGATCCACCAGATCTGAGTAAGTGTACATTCCTTTGTCTGCCCCATCACCCCAGGCAGAGAGACCTCTTTACAGTATACAGGGTATGTAGAGGCCCCTTTATGTGGTCGTTCCATTACAAGCTCACTTGTACACTCCCAATGCAGGGCTTAAATGGTCTGAATGATCTTGCACATATTTTCCACACCAGAGTGAAAATTCAGCTTGTATGTATGTGTATGATACATAATGTATATTTAACACACCAACAGAGAAAGAAAAAAATTTCTTTTTCTCTGCACAATTATAGTTTCCAACTCATGTTTTAGCTTCTCAAAAGTCTCAACCTCCTTTAGCCCCAAGGAAAAAATTGATTGTCAACTAACACCTATCTTGCCCTCAGGCAGTCGAAAGTCTGCATAAATAATTTGATCTTTTCTTTAAAAAGTCACATTTGCCTCCTGACAACTATGCTGTCTTTAAGGAGACTGCTGCCACCTAATACTTCTCATATTCACCAAGTCATTTCTTCTTGGCATTTAGGTGTTCTGTCATTCTGAAAGGATTACCCTGAATTATAATTCCATGTGAATATCTTCAAAGCTATAAAATGTTGTTAAAGAGAAATCTCTGCAACAATTCTCTCTCTTTTTTGTGTGTGTGGACTCCTTGTCACACAGCATAGTCTCATTCAATACTCAGGATCCTAGAGCTGAAAAGCACCTGTCCAGCTAAGTGCAGGGAGAACCTTGGAGGTCAAGGGATTTGTGATCTGTGCATCTAAATAAAGTAGGAATGCAGTTAGACTGTTTGCAAAATTATAATAAAGTTGTCATGGTCACCAAGTGAAAGTTCTTGTTTCCCTGAATTTACAACACAGCGATATATGAAAGACCACAGTTATTCCCCCGTATTCGGAACAGAAAATAACTATGGAATTTCAGAATACTGTAGCATCAGTAGCATTCGAATGAAGAAGGTACAATGATTGGAGCTCAGTCTGTATTTTGAATGTTATGGGCCTGATCCTGGTCTAGATTGTCTCCTTTTGCAGTGAACCCCACAGGACAAGGCCAGATTAGGAAGTTTTCCTCTGAAAACCTTTTTTACTTCCTTTTTTTAGAAAGGGGATGAGTTTGCTTCACTGTTGCAAGAGCTGGGGTCAACAGACTGCCCTGTGACTTGCAATCAATTTTGTTTCTCCCACATGCTTCCTGGCAGAGTGACTTTATGGAGTTAAGATGCCAGCGACTCCTAGATTTCAGCAGTGCTAGAACACTCAAAGAACACCCTGGAGAGGGATTGTTGGAAAGGCAACTTCCTGGCCGCTGGAGTGCCAAGGTGAACAGAAGTGGAGCAGTACCATCGAGGCAGCTGACCTCTCCCACTTTCAGTGCTCAATGATCAGTGTGTCACACTGGCTGGATTGGTGGGGGGGAAGGGGAGGCATTCCTTATATTGTTTGACATCAGTATGCCAAAATCATAGTGATTCATGTGAGACATGCCACGTCAGGTACTGTTAGAAAGGTTATAATGGGCTGAGTAAGATGATAATGTTTATGTTCATGTGTTATATCTGTAATGGAAGTTATGGACATCTATGATATACCTGTATTTCAAACTATGCTGTATAAGACACACCCCAGACAGAGAGGCCGCAGGACAATCACCCGCTTAGTGGCCCATCAAGACCTTTACAGAAGCAAAAGGACCAGGAAGGAACTAAGGGAATACCTGAAGAGTTACCAGGATTGGCCCATGTGACTCTGGACTCCATTTTGGTTCCTGTAAAATTCCACAAGCAGCATGACCAGAGGCAGAGGGTATATAAGATCAAACCACAGAAACCATTTGGTCTTTGTTTCTGTCCAGCTGCAGACACACACCTACCCACCTTTGGATCAATTCATTTTGCAACTGAACCGAAGGACATAGACCCTTCCAGGTACTGGATGTATACCAGAGGGACCAGACAAGCCTGCAAACTCCACAGTTCTTCTAGAAACCTGATGTATATGGACTTTCAAATCATTTGTATGTATCTGATTGCTTTAATCCTTTAACATTTCTCTTATTGTTTATTTTTCTTTTTATAATAAACCTTTAGTTTTAGTTACTAAAGGATTGGGACAGCATGGTATTTTGGGTAAGATCCAAACTTATTTTGATCTGGTACTGTGGCTGGTCCTTTGGGATCAGAGGGAATCTTTTGAGTAAAGAGCATAGATTTTAAATAACTGATCTCTTTACTGGACCTAGTGGCAGTTTGGGAGCCAGACACTGAAATGCAGTAAAGGGGGCTGTGTGTACTTGCATAGTGGCTTCCTGATAACCAGTATGGGGGACTCAGAAGCACTGTTTGTGGCTGGTTGGGAAGTCTGACTTCAGTGTCACCCACCAGTGTTGGGAGAATCTGCTCTCCTTTTACAGCCTGCTCTGACCCTGGCATTATCAGTTGGCTACCCTGGGCATGGACGGGTCACACAGTGCAGGAGGAGACTTCTCTGAACAACTAAGGGCAAGGTCTGATCTGTGCCTCTATTCTCACTCAGCTGTTGATCAGCACTAACTCCATCTAAATCAAGTGAGTTACACCAAGATCAGAATCAGGAGCAATGTGTTTGGCCCTAAACAAACTATATTTTCAAACAAAAATTTCAGGATCAAAACTCACACTTCATACATGAAATGGACTGCATTCAGTGTATCACTGAATCATTGCTAAAGTTCTTTTCTTATTAGGAAAAAACTTTTGAAGTTTTTTCTCTACAGTTCTCTTTTGATTACACATTGGGGGGGAGTTTTATTAACTCATTTATAATGGTTCAGAAACACTTCATGCCATTTGTTTGATTTGCCTTGGTGCAAAGTTTATTTTCTAATGTATTATTTATTATGATTATTTTTAGTAATCCAAGGCATTATTTATTATTTAGTATTATTTTTACTAGTCAAAAGATTTTAAAGTCCAAAGCATAAATATTTATTTTCTTCCTTGAAGAAACTGACTAGCAAAAATATCTTTTATTCTGATATTTTTCTTCCCAATAATAGAGAATTTTATATGAAAAGAGCTTTGCTTGATGTGTTTTTTATTTGTTGTTGTTTTGTTGTTGTTTTTAAAAAAAATTCAGGGAAAAATCTGTAGGATTTTTTTTCTTTTAGTCTAGACTTTGGTTGTTAAAAAGTTTGTCTTTTCATATCTCATTGCCTGACACATCATGTTGTGATCCCTCTCTCATCCACCTGTACCAATCAGCATGATGCCTCAGTCCAAGAAACTTGAAACGATACATTGTTAAAGAAAGAAAGAAAGAGAAAGAAAGAAAGAAAGAAAGAAAGAAAGAATTGTCAAGTTAAGAAAAAGTGCTGGAAAACAAAATCACTTAAAAATGTGTGTTAAATGTGGATCACTTGAATTTTCCCTTTATTATTTGTTATTAAATAACTACTATTAATTCACAAGAACTAAAAGTGTGCTAGCCCCTCATGCTATAAATAAAAAGCTCAAGGTATGAGGAGTTTATAATGGTGCAACAAAAGAGTGGGGTGAGGAAAGGGCAGAGGATGGGTCAGATGCACAATATTATGTGGTTATTTCCTGGTCCTGTAATAAGCCTCATATGGAGTGTACCTGTATGGAACCCTGTTGCCTGAATGGAACTGTAGGATTGGGCTTGTGGTGAAATAGGAAATAGACAGGACACTAGTCTGAGGCTTCGTCTACACCACCAGCAGCACCGCCGGCAGTGCAGGATCGATTTTGCAGGTTCGATTGAGCAGCAGTGAAGACTCACTCAATCCACCCTGGAAGTCAACTCTGTAAATCCATCCTGGCAAGAAGTGTAGCGCTGCATTTCCCATTGACGCAGCGCAGTGGAGAAGCTGTGATAAGTAGACATTAGGAAGTTGACAGGAGATATGCAAGTTACTGTATGTAGCCTGCATATCTCCGTCAACTGCCGCCCAAATCCACAGCCAGTGTAGACCAGGCCTGAGACTTAGATTCAGTTTTCTCTCCTTCACAGATTCCCTGTGTGACTTCTGGTAAGTCACTTAGCCTGTTTGTGCCTCAATTTCCCATCTGTAAAATGGGGTTAATAATTTCCCACCTCACAGGGGTGTGGTTAGGATAAATACATTAAAGATTGTGAGGTATTATGGTAATTTATCTACATAACTGAAATAAATAGTATAATTTTGTACACAAGTATGTATATAAAATAAACACATCTCGCGTAGGATTAAACTTTGCAACAAGCCCTGAGCAATTTGTACAACAGACTTTCCATGTTCCAAGCCCTGATTACTTGTCCTTACACACTGTCAAAGGTATGCTGGCAGATAGCTTATGGGTGTGGGGTAGAGCCAAAGCTCTGTGCAGTCTCTGCCCCCTCTGAATCTTTTAAGAGGCTCATTACATAATGCAGATGCTGTTGTGATACGTGCTGAATAAAACAGATCTCTATTAAGCATCTCACTCTGAGCAAGTGGTGAACAGCACTACGCCCACTCGCCTGCAAGGGAGGAGAAGTGCTGCTATGAGGGTTACTCTCCTGACTCATTCTGCTACCAGAGAGATGCTTAGTGAGCGCAGGATAGTAAGGATGGGCCGTAGGCTCCTTTACTCCCCTTCATGGGCATGTGGCAAGGTGCAATTGGGCCCCTAATAAAAACAGTTCTGCCAACTCTTGTCATGTTATGGTCAGTCAATTGATATTTCATGATATTTTATTCCCCTTAAGGCTACTTCATACTACATTATCCATTGTGACTGAGGTCAGGAAACCTCCCACAACATGAGCAACTACTTTTATTTTTTCATGGCCCATTGGTTGGCTGAGACCTATCCTTTTTGGGAGTTCAGGCTATGTGGATCCTGTGTGCAGCAGGTGCAGAGAGAGAGGCAGGGAGGGGCAGCGGAAGTCAGGAGCTTATTGCATTGCCTGATTATTCTCTGAACAGCTCAACAATGTTCTTTTGCAGGGGGTGGTTTCCCCACCTGTCTTCTGGACAGGCAGAGCAGCCAACATCTGTGGCTTGAAAGGTTTCAGGTATTTCTGGCTGGCTCGAGCTTATTATAAATAGAGCTAGATCCTCTTTATCAGCAGATTGTTTTGAGATTTGTAACAGTGGGATTTGTATCTCTGATTAGAATCTGTCTATTAGACTCCTTTTTTCTGTTACACTTTTTCACTCTTTATCATTGACAGGATATCTTTCTGCATGGCAGAACTTGGATTTTTATATTTTTATATTTTCCATGGATAATATCAATGTTTACTTTAAGCTTTTTGCCTATTTTTATCTATTTAAACTTTTAAACATGCACAAAATGAGGAGGTTTTAAGCTTTGTTTTCAGTTTTTATTGATTTAAATGTTCTCACTGGTGGGAAACGATAGGAGTGAGTCAGACAATAATTATTTAATGACAGTAGACACTGAAATTCCAAAAGCTAAAGCTTTATAATTGTTAAAATGCAAATTGCCAATATCATGTCAATATACAGAAAGTACATATCCTAAAATCAAACACCAGTAAGTTCTCAAGCAACAGTTTTCTTTCTTGGCATATCTGTAAATTTCAATTGTCATCAATAGAAATATTTTTTCATTGGTTTGTGTGTATGGTGAAATTGATGTTTACCAACATTTCCTTTGGGCATGTCTACACTCAAAAATTAAATCAATCTAATTTACTTCAGTATACAGCTGCCACAGTAATTGCATTGTTCGTGTGTTTCTACACTTTGCTCCTTGTGTTGGCAGTGTGCGTCCTAACCACGAGCATTTGTATTGATTGTACTGGCAGTGCAGGGCATAGTGGGACAGCTTATGCAAGCCAGTAACAGTCAACATAATAAGCAAAGCAATGTCTACACTGAAACTGCATCAACCTAATTACATCAGCATTGCTTCTACCCCTCTTGAGAAGGTGGAGTTACTAAGTTGGCATAGAGGGACAGTTATGTTGATGGGAATAAAATTTTAGTGTAGACTTTTCTATAGTTAGGTCAACGGAAGCTGCATTGCATTGACCTAACTCCTTAGTGTAGTCCAGGCCTTATAAAAATCTAATCTTTCCAAGCCTAAGGTATATTCTCCTCTAGCTGTGCTCACATACTCTAATTAATGTCAATAAAATGTCCATGGGAGTAAAGAAGCTAGTTCATCCCTGTTGTTTATTTGTATTGTAAAGGCGATGTACAGCCAAACTGCAAATTACTATAGATACTGATATAATGTGCATAAACAGAACCCTTCACAAATTGGTTTTGGCATGGTTAGCCCTTGAAGTGACCAGCTACAAAAGAATGCTGTGCCGAACTATTCCCAGCAGTTTCTTTATGTCTGTAGTGTGGTTACAGAAGTACGCTAACAGGCAAAACTCTCTAGGAATGGCTCATTACACTAGAGGATCAGATGTAAATTGGTATTGGATTATATCTCTGAAAAATACTCTTGAAATGATTTATACTTGTTTGACATCAGTAGTTTTACATCTCCAACTCATTTTGACAGTTCTGAATATCACTATTGAGCAGATTATCATTAGATAATACTCTTTGGGAAAGTCTGAAATATATTTTAGCATTCTTCTTCAGTGCACTGCATTAACTTCCATTTACATTAAAGAAGTTGCAGCTGTTTATGGAAAATTTAGATACTTCCAAAACTTGGTATTATCCATCATAGCTGGCAAATCAGCCACTAGTCCTCGTATGAATGGATCTTTCCAGATATTTATTTTTAAAATGTAGGACCTGATCCAACTTAGACTTCAGTGGACATTAGATCAAGTACTTTGTAATCAGATTTCTTTTTCCTATATGCACTAATATTATTCACATTAAGGATTTTTTTTTTCGATTTAATAAATACGAGTTCAAAATAGCCAATTTTTTAGGAAAAAAGCTCCTAAATACACGAATATCTGAATAAATATTTTGCTGATAAAGATTTTGAATATATTAAGCAAGGTTTAAGACTTATTTACCAATTGCTATGCAGATTTAACGAAATATACTTATCTCATTTGTTGGAACTTTCAGCTTCATCTCACACAATGTTCCCAAGAGATGTGGGAATTTAATATAACCATTATATTATTTTTATTTATTTGAATTTTATTTATTTGAGAGCACAAGGCAAATGTTTAAAATACAAAACATAATACATATTAAATCAGCTTTAAAACAGCAGAGAACAAGAACTTCCCAGCTCCAAAGCAAATTTGCTTTTCCTCAACCACTCCAGTGCTCAACCATCAGACCCTAAGACAAGATAAGGAGGATTGGTGTATCCTACAGCAAGTTCTGAAGGGCAGTCAAACCTAGGTGCTGGTGAATTGATGGTGGAAATGACTTCCTCATCTAAGGACCCCATTCAGCTTTTTGTACAAGAATACAATGCTCACAAAATTCTCAGGTTGCATTGTGAAGTATGCATCATCTCTTGGTGCCATACCTTATTGACTTATACAGACCCGCATGGGTTTAACTGAGGACAAAAGTTGATCCTCCCTCTGTTAAAATGAAGCATTTACTACTCAGCAAGAATGAGGACAGGAGCAAAGAATATCAGTTACCCATGAGTTTACTATTTGGTTCATGTTGTTAAATGAACAATCTGTCCCCTAACGTCTCTGAGGAAGGTACCATCTTTTGTTCTGTGTTTGCACAGATGCTAGCATAATAAAGTCCTCATCCAGGACTGGGTCTTCTAAACCCTATTACAGTAATAATAATTAATAAACCATTAATTTCTATGAATTGATTAAGGAAGGAAAACCTGACTTTTAGGTGGTGGGCCCAAAACTGGCCCAGCTGAGTCTGGTCAGGTACCTAGTTTAGCATGACTCAAGGGAGGACCATCTCTTTGGTACTCCTTTGTTGCGGTATCACATATACCTGACTTCACAGGCAGGTCGCCCTACCAGACAGAACATCTCCACCCTTAATTTGAGGTCAAGGATGGCATGCAGAGGGCATTAGTTTTAGTATACAAGCACTGCAGACTCCTTGCTATTCATGTCGAATAGATTATTAGGTTCTACTCCAACTGTCGAAAGCTCCATGGACACTTCAGTGAACATCTCTGCTCAGTGTGTAGCAGTGGTGAAAAAAGTAGGTTGTGTCAGGCATCGAATGGAAAACAATAACAAAGATATTTAAATAACGTCTCATAAACACATGGAAATTCAGAGATCCGTTAGTGTCATCCCATCGCAACAAAAGCATAGCAGAAACAGAGGCTCAAAGAAGGAACACAAAAAAGTAAAGGTGTAGAAAAACTTGCACAGGAAGAGAGACTGAACAGATTGAGATGATTTCATTTAAAGATATGAGAAATGGGACAGGACGGAGGCAAACAAACTAGCGATTAATACAGCAACTATCAGTTGCTCACTTCTATTTACTCTCTCATAATACAAGGATAGGGGAATATTCAATAGAAACTGAAAGATAGTAAGTGTAAAGCTGATAAAAGGAAATGTTTTATCTAGAGCACAAATTAACCTGTGGTACTCATTGCCATTATGTATAATCAAAAAAGGATTAAACATTTATAGGGATAATTAGAAAATCCACAGTTACAGAGTCCTGCACTTAGGACGGAAGAATCCCATGCACAGCTACAGACTGGGGACTGACGAGCTATGCAGCAGTTCTGCAGAAAAGGATCTGGGGGTTACAGTGGATAAGAAGCTGGATATGAGTCAGCAGTGTGCCCTGATTGCCAAGAAGGCTAATGGCACATTGGGCTGCATTAGTAAGAGCATTGCCAGCAGATCGCGGGAAGTGATTATTCCCCTCTATTCGGCATTGGTGAGGCTGCATTTAGAGTATTGTGTCCAGTTTTGGGCCCCCCACTACAAAAAGGATGTGGACAAGTTGGAGAGAGTCCAGCGGGGGGCAACAAAAGTGATTAGGGGGCTGGAGCACAAGACTTATGAGGAGAGGCTGAAAGAACTAGGCCTGTTTAGTCTGCAGAAGAGAAGAATGAGGGGGGATTTGATAGCAGTCTTTAACTACCTGAAAAGTGGTTCCAGGGAGGATGGAGCTAGGCTGTTTTCAGTGGTGGAAGATGACAGAACAAGGAGTAACGGTCTCAAGTTGCAGTGGGGGAGGTCTAGGTTGGACATTAGGAAAAGTGAAACATTGGAATGGGTTACCTGGGGAGGTGGTGGCATCTCCATCTTTAGGGGGTTTTAAGCTGCAGTTTGACAAAACCCTTGCCGGGATGATTTAGCTGAGTATAGTCCTGCTTTGAGTAGGGGGTTGTACTAGATGACCTCCTGAGGTCCCTTCCAACTCTAATATTCTATGATTCTATGATTCTAATAGACAGGGAAGAAAAATGAGAGGGCTGTTATGTAAACCCTAATCTTCCTAGGCAACCTCTGAAGACAGGAGTTAGGAGGAATTTCCCCCATCGGCTGCTTATTCTGTAATTGTTCACTATGTGGTTTCTTGCATCTTCATTTGCAGCACCTATTACTAGCCACTTTCAGACACAGGATGCTGGACTTGATAGACTACTGGTTTGATTATTTATGACAATTCCTATGTCCCTATGTTTCTGGCTTGAGCCAAGAATATTTCTTCACACTGATGGCAACAATAATGGAGATGTCAAGACTAGTTGTCCTTGATGATAACTCTTGTAATTTGACTGATGATCTCATGACAAGCGTGGAATAAGTAGGTCTATCCCAGATGGTTTTTGACTCTCATCATAAAGCTGTTTCATTATGGATCTAATTTATTAGCTGCAATGAGAGGTAAGAGGATGAGTATGAAACAATAGGAAAGATCAATGAAATATACCTCAAGTTTCTTCCACTCCCTCTATCTCAATATGTTAGAATCTTTTTTCTAAGCTCAGAAAAATCTACCAGTTCTGAAATGGGCCCTATCTGCTTAAGGAGGAGCAAGGTACCACCTTCCTTCAACCTCATCTTTGTATCTGTGGAACAATTTCAGTCCCTGAGCTCTTGGGGATGCAAGATACCCTAGACAGAGGACAACAGCTCTCTCAAGACTATATCATTTTGAAAGGAAACCCTTGTTTTAGTCCCAAGCTTAGCTACGTTTCACACAAATTTGGCCTCTTCCATTTTTTATTGTTGAAAATTATTGGCACAAGAAATAATCATGAAGCTGAGGTAGATATCAAAGGATTCATCCCACATCATTTTGCATTTCCTGCATGAATAATTTGCATCCCTGACTTTAGTGCTTTGTCCAGGACCCCAGCTGGCTCTTGTCAGGTTGAGAGGTATTGGGAGGGGAGAAAATGGGATAGCTGTAGCTAGCATCCCACTTGCCCTATACTCTGGTTAGCAGAATGAGGTAGGCAGATGAGAAAAGTGTGCTGTGGTCTCCCAAAGGGTGCAAAATCAGGGGCCTTCTCCCTAGGTGCTCAGGGAGGAAAAATTCTGAGCTCCCACTGTACATTGTAACTCTGCCTTGATCTCAATAAGGGCGCAACTGAGCCCAAAAGCAGGCAGTGAAATGACTGCCCTGAAATAAAAAGTGATATGCTTTCCATTTTTAATGCCACAGTCTAATATATTCACACAATATAAAATGGTTTCATTGTCAGCAAGCAGAAATGAAACATTTTTGGTTTGTATTAACGCTGGAATGATAGGAGCAGCAGAGTATCAAATTTATTTTCACTGAGCTTTGTCTGTGGTGGTCCAATATGTGTAATTGAAAGTTTGACCATCCTTTCATTATAGGAAGGCCAGGATCATCCATCAGTGCCAGAAGCAGGAAGTCACTGCCATATATCAAGTGTCAGTTAGCACATGCACATCATTCACAGAGATCAATTATTATAATATTTATTTTAAACTGTACAGGTTGGAACCAAGAAAGTAAGACATCCATCTTTATCAGTTACATACCTTTAATTCCTAATACTGTTAACCGCAAATTTGGTGGTACAGCCAGCCACACATTGAATTTTGTCCAAGTAATAATTTTTAATTTCATTTAGACACATCCCAATTTATCTTCATCGTTCCTCTCTAAGAATTCAATAAATGCTTGTTTTATGAATCCAGTCAATAACTCCTTGCTGAATAAACTGTAATAACTGCAAGCTGTTGTTAAGGGAGAAGTGGCTGTGCTAGTTCACCACTGAAGCTGCAGGGGGAAACAAATAAAGCATGTTTAAAGGGAATTTACTTCCTCCCTACCCCACAGTGGGACTGAGCACAATAGCAATACAGTGTATGGTGCTGCAATCATGAGGAAACGGAGGGAAATGCTTGAAACACTGACTGAAGTTTGAAATGATTTTCTGATCAATGAATTTTCTTTCATCTACTTAATATTCCCCCTCCAGTGCCACTCCACCCTCTTCCCTCTACCTCCCGTCAGGGAGCCTGCTGCTTGCTTTGATGTTAATAATTTACTCACATTGACAAGAGATATAATCACTTTTTAAGTGTTATCAGGAATAGCTGCTGTGAAGTATTTCAATATGAGAGATGGGGATGAGAGTGGGGGGTTGAGGGAGTGGGGGTGGATTTATACATGCACAACATCCCCATCCATACCAGAGGATTAAGTGAAAGATTCTCTGCTCTGTTTTTCTATATTAAAAGATAGTGATACAGGGATGAAAGCATATATCACACTACTGCAAAAACTGATAACACATTCATTTAAAAATGAAATCTCATAACTCAAATGGACGAGGAGGAATGGACTGAAAAATAAAAAGCATCAGTGGGTCCCACTGAAATCAGAATTTAACCTATTTTCCTAAAAAAAAAAAAACAAAGTAAAGGCAGAACTAAAGCAAGAATTAATGTTTTCTTTAAAAAACAAGAGCAACAATAACAAATCATGGCTAAATCATTCTGGCTGTTAGGCAGCCACACAGTGTTAGGAAGAAGGATGACTGAACCTCTTTCCTTTATGGAGCCTGGGTAAAAGCTGCTCACAATTGCTGGGATTGTTCCAAATTACCCTCTCCTGAGAAGAAGTTTTCTCAGAAGAGGTGAAGAGTAAGCAGAACCATGGGCCCACCATCCCAGATCTAGCCATCTGCATAGGATGCAGAGGGGCCAGAAGGAGGGAGTCAGCAGCACCTTAAAGGGATATTGCACAGTGTTGTTTTACTTCAACTCCCCCTACAACATGCCTTCTACTCCCCCCAATTGGTGCTGCTCTGTACCATTTTTTACTACAGGCTGTAGCACCATTCCATAATCTAGCCCTAACAGAGGGTAAGGTCCTTCAACAAGACCAAACGCGATAGATGACATTAAAATATTTATCTACAATTCTCTCCTCATCTAAGTCCAGGGAAAACCTGTGGTACTCAGACACCACAATCAGGTAATAGTTGGCAAATGTTGATTTTGTAGATAGCATCTGTGTGTGTCAGCCTTGCAAAACTGTCATGAAAATCCACCAGCCTAGGTGCAAAATCTGCTCACACAACCCTTGCCATGATAGCTGATGGTAATGAATAAACCATTTGATATGTGCCTATCCAAAAAAGAGAGTACTTGCCAAAGTGAGTAGGGTTGTATGAGGCAGGGCTATAATAATATACATACACAGTATGTGTGACCGGAGCACATCTATCTGAATTGGGGTCAGAAGATCACCCCCCCATCCCGCCATTTAAGCCGAAGCAGAGTCCAGATGCAATCCTGTTGGCACCCTGCTTTTACCTTCACGGAAACTAGCTACCCAAATGAGCAAAAGGAGGGTGGGCACTTTGCCCAGATCCCTTGGTTTTATGTGTGTGTGTGTGTGTGTGTGTGTGTGTTGATAGATAGATAGATAGATATCATGGGTCTGAATATACTGTATATAGATATGCAAGGGTGGATTCTTTACCCTATTCTGCTCCCTTAGCATCACTCAAGTATTGCAAAGACAGCAGACTCTGGCCACAATACCTCTAACTGAAGATTCAGTAAGCACAAGGATCATTGGAGTTGAGAGAGTGGTGAAGAGGAGTAGTTGGATTACACTGTGGTCAAGCTATGCTCAGCTGAGGGATAGACTCTTGGCAGCCATTGCCAACTGATGCAGCTTAGAGCAGCCTCTAGACTGCTCACAATTCATTGGCACGAAGACCAGGTGGAGATTTCTTTCCCTGATGATTCAGTGAGTATTAACTTGGCTCAGCAGATAATTTGGTCCATTCTATAGAATATAATATGGGTCTGATTCTCTACTAACTTCACATTATGCAGTCATTTACACCCACAGAAGTGAGTGCAAAATATGTATGTAACGCTCCTATTATTATATATAAGGGTATCAGAGAATTCTGATTTGATCGAGATGTTGCACTTTTGGTGCACTAGAGTAAATAACTACACAAGGTGCAAGACAGAAGAGAGTCTGGCAAAGCAGGAGAAGCCTATAACAAAAGCAGAGAAGCATACTTCGGTTTGTCCCAGTTTAGTGCAACTACACCTGTGTTCCCCCTCTATGTTCCACCAAGGTCACCCACTCTAGGTTCCCAGCTCCGCAGCTGTCACACCCCATGTCTCTTTCCTTCCTGATTGAGGGGTGTTTAAGGTTGCATTGTTATGCTATGATATTCCCAGCAAGCCATATTACCTAAAATGCCAGCATCTGCACTTTGCTTTTTCTCCAGAGGTTCTGTCCAGTGTATTGCTCAGAGTTATAAATCACCATACAGCCTCTTTATCAGTGAACACATTGACTCCTTAGGTGAAAGCATTACACAAAAAATCATTAAAGATAATTAAAGAACCTATATGCTAATAAGCTTACCAGAGGGCACCTGACCCCAGCCTCGGGCACTGGTAAGTGTCAGTCCCTAAAAACCCACATCTGGGCTTTCTCTGTGGCTATAAATTCATAACTGTCTCAGATTCAGACTGGCAGATCTGTCTTTTTCTTTATACAGCTCAGGCCTTTCATCTCCAATCCCCAAGAACAGGTAATCAGTAGCCCATCATCCTCTCTTCAGGTTATAGCTTCAAAAGGGTTGAGTTTGTTTCATAACCAAGATAGGGAATTTGCATTAACCTCTCTCTAGGTATCCCCCAGGAAATCCTACTTTACACTTATTGTTCCCAGAAATCCACTTTTGTTTGACACAATTTCAGTGTACTCTTTTGAATGCCCAGGCCTCACATCACATCTCCTCCATGGGTCCACAATAATACATAAGTTTCGCATTTAATACAATACAGTTTTCAAAGGATATGGCAGGAACTTGCCATCCCTGTCACAGTGTGAGTATATAAGATATTGCTATTTTGCTAACATAAAATTTTCCTAGTGGAAAAGTGAATAGTTGTTCCCGTATTTGTGGAAAGTTTTTGTAATTTTATTTGCAGTTTTGTTCTTCAAATCCACCGTGTAGAGGTTGATACTTAGGCCTGCCTAATAAATGATCCATACCTGAGGGAAAATGATACCTTCACCAGCACAGCTAATTAATGATCCTGAACATTTTGCATTGCCCTCCTTAGCCTATCTCAACAGATGAATGGGAGAAAAAGATTTTTGTGTCTCTCATGCTAAAAGGCTTGCAGTGACCTGTGAATATGTCTCAGAATATAATTCAGCTTTTAATTTAAATTCTGGGCTCTTCCTGACCGAGGCATCTCTACATTTTCTCTCCCCCTTATTTCTCCACCCCGCTGCTTATCATCATTGATACTGATAGAGAATAATAACAAGAATAATAGTTACAAACATTGGTCAACTCCTGAAATCCTTACTCCGGTTTGGTTAAATAAGGACTCAGTGAACATAGAGGAAATGATCATATCTTGACCTTTAGGGTCTCATGCTTCCCAAATGGGCTACTGGTATTGCACATGCCAGCATGGGCAGGAGACCATCTTCCCGTGAGCTGCTACTCCCTCTCCCACAGAAGTGGGCAGGTTGTGGGTGGGTAGCTATGGAGAACAGTCAGAGCCTTGACTCTCTCCCACAACCAGCTAGTATCACTGAACTAGCACAGAGAGGGATATGTTCTGCTAATAGCACAGATCACCTACAGCAAGCTGGGAGCCAGGGAGAGCAGTGATAAAGTCAAAATTCCCTCCCCCATCTACTCCTAAGGCAGCACAGCTAGATGCTGCCCTTTACTCAGATTAGGCACCAAGAGGTAATCCACTAGAACCCTAGGTAAGGTCTTCAGGATTTTGCACCTTAGCTTTAGTTATTAGCAAAGGTCCTGGGTAAAGCAAGATTAATGAGGATTTCAGAGCCAAATCTAACATGAAATGTTAGTTGTGCTGGATTCATCACGCCTTTCTAGAAACCCTGAAAACTTCTGAAGACTAACTTCTCTGGCACCTTAGATCCATGGTTACAACCCTAGCGTGTGGTACAGCTCTATACATCCAGCAATAATTTGGGAAGTTGCCTTTGACATTTAAAGCCTGCATTCCAATAAGAAAGTTCAGTTTTCAGGGGGTATTTACGCTAAATGACAAAGGAATTTAAAACTTTTGGAAGACTTAGAACTCTCTTGTGGATTTTAAACTCTCTTGTGGACTAAGGCTCTCTACCCACACTTTGAACAGCTGGGACAGCACTCACCTGTACACTGAGGCCCTTCCAGCTTTCCAGAGTAATAGGTCAGAAGAAAGAAGGCTGCTTATATGAAATGTTATAATAAACCAATACAGCAAGAATCCCAGAAAGAAATCCTATAAACCAACAGGAGTCCTGAATTGTTATTAAACTCTCAGAGCTGAAGGATTTGTTGACACGATGCCCTTTCAATCTGAAGCATTCCAGACACAGTAAGGGAAATTCCAGATGACTGCATGCAAAGTTTAGTTCCAGCTGTGACTAGTTCAAAATAAAAAAAACCCAATTGCCACCCTAATGAACAAATATGTTCATCTCTATTTGAATTCTAATATCAATACAGTTTCCCTTTTATCTGGTCACAGAAGGTAACAGGTATAAAAACATGGGCTATTGCCCACTTCTTCATTGTTGGAACACCTGTTTTTCCATCCTCTCAAACACTTCTTCTATGCTGCGGAATGCCATCATTGCACCTTATTTCCATCTAAGGGGGAAGGTGACAGCTGTGGTATTCTGACAGTGATTGACATCACAATTGTCCCATAAGTCAGCTGGAAAGTGGTTCTGAAAAGTGACACTTGTGCAGGAAAGAAAGCATCATCTCTACATTCTAGGAAACAGCTTAAAAAAGCTATTGGTGTTTCATTAGCCAAGAATGAAGCTGAATGCAGGTTAAGTTGAACACAAAGAACTTTAGTAAACCCCGTGCACTGCTCTGTCCATGTGGCTTGTTGCTCCCAGCCGAGCTCCACCTGTTCAAAGTTCCCCTGGTGTCAGGTCAACAACAGCTCCTCCAAGGAAAATGGGCCCTCTGGCTCCAGTTCTGTTGATTATGATATATCTGCCCTATTTTATGAAAATTTTAATATAAAAATTTAAAACAAATAATTGACGCCCAAGTCCCCACCCCTATGTCCCTTCAGCCAGAGGTTGCTAGCACAATGCTGAGTTGAAGTCTCAACCTTACCACAGACTCAGCTAGTTACATAGTCTTCGAGATACTTTGGCCTCCTCGGCAGGAAACTGCCCCAGGAGTAACCTCGATCTGTCACCCTGTCAACTGTCTTCAAATCTAGCAAACTCTCTGTAGAGTCCCCAGCCTCCCTGATGGATTGTGTTCTAGCTCATCGTTTCTCAAGGACCAAACTGTGGACCGGCACTGGTCCCTGAGATCTCCGTGATGTAATTTAGGATGGCAGCAAGCAGGTCCCTGGTATCAAAAAGGTTGAGAAACACTTCTCTAGATGGTTCTTTGCCTCTCCGCTCTGCAGGCTCTCTCTGGGTGTCGTGTCTGCTGGCTGATCAGGTCTCATGTTCCTTCAGATCACTTGTCTTGCTTATGCAGTCACTCATATGAGTTGAATGTCACTACACCCCTCATGACTCCTTTAGTCTACTCCTTCTGGTGTCTCTCTAATGGCTGGATCCTCACAGGCGTGCCTGTTTCCAGGGCTGGTAGGTTCTTGGCTGACCTATTGTATTCTGGTGCTTGCTATCTCTGATTGTGGGCCAACTCCCCCTATCCCTTATGCCAGGGGTGGGCAAACTTTTTGGCCTGAGGGCCACATATGCATGTAGAATTGTATGGCGGGCCACACAGAGGGGCGGAGGGAAAGGTGCAGGGCTGTGCCGCAGCAGCAACCACTGCGTGGCACTGCTTCCAGCTGCGAGCAGCTCCAGTCAGGGTGCTGCTGGGCCCACCTGGTGGGGGAAGGGGCAAGGCAGGGAGGGAAGAGCAGCTGCCGTGCTCCGCTGGGCCCACATGGTGCAAAAGGAGCTGGAGAAAAGGGCGGGGTGGGGCTGGGAAATGGAGAAGCTTCCACTATACCACACCCCACCCATTGAGCTGGAGGGCCTGATTAAAAGCTCGGTCAGCCCGTATGTGGCCCATGGGCCGTAGTTTGCCCACCTCTGCCTTAGGCCATAGTTTCTCAATTTGTGGTATGCATACCCCTGGGGGTATGTGAGACACAAGCAGGGGGTACATGGCGAAAAACCCAGTGAAGGAAGGCGAGCAGCAGTCGCCAAGTTCTGGGGAAGCCAAATGGCAGCTGCCTGCTTCCCGCACAGTCCCAGCTCTGAGCTAGGAGGCAGGCAGCCAACATAGTGATTTGCCCCAGGCCCACCCCCAAAGGGACAGCCGTAGGGAGCGCTGCTATCCACTCTGGTGGGCCGCTTGAGCCTGCTCATACCTCACAAGTTCCCACCTGTGTGAGAACACTGCATGACTCCACCATCAGGCCATAGTGATTGGCTGGCGTTGACCTTTGCTCCTATATGGAGGAAGGGGAGAAGGAAGGAAGGGATAAATGGCAAGGGGGTTGTGATCTGCCACAGGCACACAGCACTGCATAACTTAGAACTCTCCTGCTTTACAAGAAATATAGTCATGCAGTGGCAAAGGAGAAAAAGATTGTATTTCTCAGAGTGGAAAATTGAGAGTTGGGGTACTTATTAAAATTTTCAGGTGTTAGGGGGTATTTGCTACTTAAAAGGTTGAGAAACACTGCCTTAGGCTACAAAAGGTCTCTTATTTTGCTGTCAGGGTTTGATTTTTCACCCCATCAATGCCTGAACATGCTATATGATGTCCTGATTCCCTTCCCCCAGTTTGCTGAGGCTGGGAATATATGTTCTGTGCAGGGTGTCAGCTAACTAATTGTCCTGGACAATATCTCATCTTCACTTGGTAGCACTGAAAGCAAAATATCTTTGGAACACTAAGAAGGGCCTTTGCAAAGACTACCTTTAGGGTAGGGGTCAGAAACCTATGGTACGTGTGCCAAACATAGCACGCAAGATGATTTTGAGCAGCACTTACACTGTCTTTGGCACCAGGGTTGTATTAGTTTTGGTGGGGCTGGGAGCAGCTCCTGGCCAGGTCACTGGGCCCACGTCACATGGAAGAGGGGCTGCGGGGAAGAGCGGAAGCCTTGGCACACCATTTCCAAGAGGTTGCCGACCCCTGTTCTAGGGCTGTGTGGTCTGATTGCACTATTAATGGGTATCCATAGGTGGACTGATGAAATCATTCCACTCTAAATACCACAGCCAGAAGCTTTTTTTCCCTATTATACCTCTGTTCAGTCACAGACAGGGCTAGCCTTTCATGAGTGACCACCTGGTCCTGCAGAAGAGTTACACCCAGTCCTTTCTCTGATGCATCACACTAGTGTGTCAGTGGCCCTCCTGGCTGCCAGTACTTCAGGACAGGTTCATCTTTGTTTCAGCATGTCAAATTTTTTCTATTAGGGCCTACCCAGTCCCACTCAACATCCTCCTTTGTGAGGGGATGTGGAGGTTCCATTACTGCAACCAGGTGCGGACAGAACTTGGATAGAAGATTTATTTCTATGAAGCGTATTTCCACTGGATCTCATGTCTGACTGCCTTGCTCTTGCTGGGGATCTGCTTTCAGTCCCTCCGCTGCGAGTCGATGTTCAATATATGTCCCTTCATACAGTTTGAGACACACTTTTCCAGGTTCAGTTTTCTATCCTGGTCCTTGCATTACTGAGGAAAAGATTGTAATTTTCTGCCATGGTCTCGTTCAGCGTCGGCATGATTGTTCTTTTCACTTACAATGAAAGTATCCTCTGCGATTATTATTGCCCCAGGCTGTCCTTTCAGCACTTTGGTGAGTTTTCTCTGGAACATCTCTCGTGCTGCGCTTATGCCCTTCAGCATGCACAGCCGTCTGCATTGACCAAATCGTGTTGCCAAGGTTATCAGCATGCTGGACTCGATCCAGGCTTACGTACCAAAACTTGTTCCTCTCATCAGAGACAGTAAAGATCCCGGCTTTGGAAAGTTCTGGCAAGATATAGTAAATTGTGGGCAGTGGATAGTGACATCTTTGCAATACCCAGTTCCCTGGCTTTGGGGTGCAGATGTGTAATTTGTATTAGAGTTTCTTTAACACCACCATGCTGCTTATCCAGGGCAAATTGACCTCTACGGATGCTATGAGCTGGCCTCTAAGGTTGCCCCTGCTGTGTGACTTTCAGGTTCCTTGTATGCTTGATTACAGAGTGCCACTGGAATTTTCCATTGTGGTAAACACACAGGTTCCACTGTGGGGTCTGCTGCCAGTCACAGTTTTCCTTCAAAGCACCTGTCCCCTTCAAAACATCCACATACGGTTTTCAAATTGCTTTGTGACCATTCCTACACATGGCTGTGGCATCGCTTTGCGTCAGAAGATATCGCACCAATCAGCCCCACAATGGGCAAAGTCATCAGTTTCCTTCTCAGTCCTCCCTTAGGAGTTCCCTCAGAAGTGCTTGTTTCGCACTGTTGTTCTCTCCTGGCAGGAGATGCCAGCCTTCAAGAGTTCATATGTGTTGTTGGATGAATAGTGGGGGAAGGGGTAGATATTGACAAATCATTCACCAATTGTCAGGAAAAAAATCTATGAATAAAATATATTTTATGTATATTATTGATCTTTAGAGCTGGTCTAATGGTGTAAAAATATTTATGGAAGATTCAATAACAGAGCACAAGCACATCAAATAAACTATTTCTGAATAATATTTAACCAGCTGTGCTCAAAATATTCTTGCTTATCTGAATTATCCAAAGCTCTTGGGTCTGCAAAATGGGTCTGGAAAATTGCACAAGAATGTGCTTCTCTACAAGATTTCCGATACTGCTGCCTTTGGTCAGACCAGAAGTACCATTAAAATAGACTTTCAAGGAATATTTTGGCATTTTTGTTATTGGCTGGATCCCAGAAGTGCAGAGAGTAAAAAATAATGGTGAGGGAAGATTAATAAAATAGATTTTACATAGAGATTGGGGTCCAGATTTGTAATTACAAATGCAACAGCCGCACACAAACATGTTGCATGAGGAAATATGCATGTATGTATAAACCATCATTTGAGAATACAAATGTTAATTACAGTAGTATGCAAGTAGACAGACTCACAAAAGCATGCACTGAATACACAAATATGATTTTTGCTGGCACACCCAATTTGTTCACTTGAAAATTTGGCTGTTTTTTTATTTTATTGGGAATGGAGCAGTGAATTTGATTTTTTTTTTTCAGAAGATATTTTGGATCCAAATTTCAACAGATCTGGAATAGTTCAAATCTGATTTCAAAACTTCTATGCTGCATGTTTAAATGACTTATTTTTCAGAACCTCCTTTGGATATGAAGTATGTGAATGTTTGGGGTATTTTTTTTAAAATTTTTTGACTGATACCAAATCTTCGTCCATTTCAATTTTACTAAGTCTTTTCATTAAAGACTATTTATGTGGAAAAATGTTTAACTTCACACATTCTTGACTGAATACAACTGAAAAATAGTAAGTGAAATGTTTAAAAGAAAACTTCCCCCTGAAATGCTTTGGAATTTTGAACATCATTGTATGCTGGTTACCCAGTCCAGCCAGCAGCGTCGTGACCCTTCCTCGGGGCCAGGCTCTGAGGCAGGCCACAGCATCCTTGTCAAGGGGAGTAGATGTCTTAGTTAGCTGACTAAGCAGTCCATCGCTCCGGCCCTTGGCAGGGCGGGCGGGCAAGGCAGTC
>ML675601.1:60682886-60824715 GCA_007922155.1 Mesoclemmys tuberculata | reverse complement strand
GGGAAAGGCAGTCAGGCAGAGCGAGCCTTCCTCAGGCCCAGGCTCTGAGGCAGGCCACAGTGGCCTCTTACAATCACCAATAATACCTCTCTTATATTACTCATTTCACTGGTAGATTTCAAGGTGCTTTACAGAGGAGATCTGTATCATTATCCCCATTTTATACTTGGCAAAACTGAAGCATAGAGAAGGGAAGGGACTTGACCAAGGTCACTCAGCAGCAAAGCCAAGAATAGATCCCAGGGCAACTTCCTCCCCCTTATGACAGAGTTGGAAGAACAAGTAACTGGTACAGGAGATAGCTACCCCTTCGCCATTAGATTTATACTAGTGAAAAGTTCTTCTATGAATGGGAAATTCTCTACTGGCCACCTCCAGCCAGAATAAGGACACTTTTCAACCTGAGTGACAAAAAACTGCCATAGCAGACCAAAGAAGATGGCCCTAGAAATAGGAGCTCTCCCCAGGTATCCCCTGGAGTTAATTCCTGATAATTTCCTAAAATCATCATGCAATTTTATTTTAAATGTGACACAAATTATGCTACTTCTCAGACAGTTTTATCGTAACCCTTCTGCCAGGTGGAGTCAGCAGCAACAAGGGCCAGGTTCAATATCTAGGGGTTCCTCTTACTACAAAACAGAACTGGCTTGAGCCCCGCCCAGTAATCTGGGTGAACTAAACACCACCTGTGGGTGCTTCCAAGCGTTAGTATTTTCCCACTCACAGAGTCTGTGTATAGGACAAGAAATTTTTTATTAAAAAGGAGAGGGAACCCAGCATTAATTTGGGAAAAGACCACAACCATGATTTGAACTCATGTAGCCATAAGCTAACCCTCTCCCCACAGTACAGTGGGCAGTGTCCTTTGCCTCAGTTTCCCACCTGGCAGTGTGAAAGTCCAACAAATGAATGTCCCTTTAGGACACCATTCCCCTTTCTCTCCACTGCACTTTACTCACTGCTAGTTTCCCTTGGTCAGTGAAGACCCAGAATTCAGAGGTGCGTTCCCTTGGGTTCCCCTCCCATGCCTGAAAAGGTGGAGGGACATCGAGCTATGCCTCCGCTGCTGCCGGTGGCTCATCTGGCTCACTGCTGCTTTTATCTCAGCCACTGTTGGCTACTTGCTGTCATTTCTGTTGCTGCTCAGCTCTGCTGCTGTTATCATTGGTGCTACTTGCCATTCACTGTCACTTCTGTGATGCCATGTTCTGTGGTTCCACCACTTAGCCCAGCTCTTAGTGATTTCATTGTGCAGCAGATAGCCTCTGAGCAACTGCCTCTTCATTGTCTTTCACTGCAGCACTGACTACACCTGGCCTAAGGCTGGTCCCTTAGAACTGCTTATCAGTGAGTTCAGCTCTAGTAATCACTGAACAGAAAATAAAAGGACTCTCAGATGAATCCAATCATTTGTGCCTTTAACCATGGAGAAGAGAGGGTCAAATGAGGTCTAGGACTCAGTGTCTCCACCCTCCCTCACTTTCCCTTGGATTTAGCATCCCTACCCTACTTAGCAAGTGAGATTCAGTCTACGGTGACCACCACATCAAGTTTGCTAAGTAAAGTGCTGCCGCTCTTTTCTCATGCAGTAAGGATAATAGCATTTCACTACCCTGCATTCAAAACAAAAGTGAATTGTAACCCAAACCTAGTCAAAACAGATCACTTTGGCAAAGCAGCTGTGTCTGTAGAACACCTAGGCAGAGTAGGTGTGTCCATGCAAATCATAGGGTTAGGAGGAATTGCAAGGGTCATCCAGTCTAACCCCCTGCCAAGATGCAGGATTTGTTGTGTCTAAACTATCCAAGAGAGGTTGCTATCCAGCCTCTTTTGGAAAGAAGTGAAGAAGCTTCCATGACCTCCTGAGGCAGTCTGTTCTATTGTCCTACTATTTTTGTAGTTAAGCAGTTTTTTCTGAGATTTAATCTAAAACTGCTGTGCTGTAATTTGAACCCATTGGCCTCTCGTCCTGCCTTCTGTGGCAAAAAAGAACAACTTTTCTCAATCTTTATTTATGGGTGCCTTTCAAGTACCTGAAGATTGCTATCATGGCCCCCCTTAATCTCCTTTTTTCCAAACTAAGCGTACTCACTTCCTTCAGCCTTTGCGCATATGGCTTGTGTTCCTTCCCTTTGATACTCTTTGTCTCTTGCCTCTGGATATTTTCCAGTTTCTTTACATCCTTTCTATACATTGATGACCAAAATCAGACACAAAACTCCAGCTGAGGCCTAACCGGAGCAGAGTAGAGCAGTACTATCACCTCCCATGACTTGCATGCTATGGCTCTGTTAATGCAACCTAAAATTGCAATTGTTTTTTTTTCGTAACAGCATCTCATTGCTGCCTCGTGTTGAGGTTGTGATCCACCACAGCTCCCAGATCCTTCTCAGGAGTAGTGCTGCTGCCAAGCCAGTTTCCCCCTATTCTGTACTTGTGCATTTCGATTTTCTTCCCTAAGTGTAGCACCTTCCATTTGTCTTTGTTAAATTTCACTTTGTTGGTCTATAGCCCAGTTCTCTAATTTATCACAAGCCCTCTGAATTTAGTTCTATTCTCCAAAGTACCTGCAGTCCCCCCTAGCCTTGTGTCATCTGAAAACTTGATCAGTATGCTCTCTATTCCTACATCCAGGTCATTAATAAAGATGTTAAGTAACATCGCACTAGGAACAGATCCCTGCGGAACCCCACTTGAGAACTTCCTTCCATTAATAGTTACCCTTTGTTTGCAGTTGTTTAACTAATTATGTATCCACTTAATGGTCATTCCTTTGAGCCCACATTTTTCTAGCTTACTTATCAGAATGTCACACGGGATTTTGTCTAAAGAATTGCTGAAGTCCAGGTATATTATGCACACCACATTTCCCCTATCCAACAAATCAGTTACCCTGTCAAAGAAGAAATTCAAGCTGATTTGGCATGATTTTTTCTTGGTAAATCCATGTTGGTGCTAGTGATCACCCCTCCATCCTTTAGATATTTAGCAGTTGAATGTTTTATGTATGCCTCAGGTAGCTTCCCAGGTAGTGAAGTCAGGCTGACTGGTCTATGGTTTCTGGTTTCTCCTCCCCCCCCCTTCTAAAGGTGGGCACTACATTAGCCCTTTTTCCAGTCTTCCAAGACCTCTCCTCTCATCCACAAGTTTGTAAATATTATTGTCAGTGGCTATGAGATTTCCACAGCAATTTCCTTCAGTACCCGTGGGTAAATAGCATCCAGAGCCATTGATTTGAATTCTGCTCCTGAAATCTTTCCCCCAAATTTATCACAAGATATCAGGAGAGAGATCATTCAGTCCCTGCTTACCTCATTACAATGGAAGTCTTTAAGAGAATCTGAAAATCATGCAGTACTGTTAGAAATTTGCATTCAACTCATGAAATAACAACTCACTCCTGGCACACCTCCCAGTTGTCTCAATCTCACCCTCAAGGACTCTGGGAAGTCTTCCTCTTTGTGACTCAGTCCTTCAGTCAGATCAATTTAGTTCTCCCCTTTTGGGGGAGTCTGTCAGTGTCTCTCTAGACAAGCTGCCCTCTGCTGTTCTAAGCAGTCCTCCATTCTACATCTAAGACTGTGCCACTTGCCCAGTTGCTGGTAGGGGAACCTGGTCCCACCATATACTCTGGGTTCCAGCACAAGGACCCTATGCTCTGAAGCTATGATCTACTCACTCTCAGATCTGGTTGCTACTTCCCTGGGCTCTTTCCTACTTGCTACTTCTGTCCTCTGAGCTTACCACTTGTCCAAGCTTCCTCCACTCTCTGTGGCTATTTCCCCTTTAGCTTCTTGCCAGACCCAGTAGTCTCTAGCATGCCTGTCAGAGAATAACTGCAGACTATCCCCTTCCCACTTTCTGGGGGGTCAGACTCTTAGTTTTATAGAAGCCCGACATGTTCTTGCCCAGGTAAACTTCATCCTTAATTAAGCATTATTGAGCCCTGGCTCTCCTCCAGGTGCAGCCTATGCAGTTAGTTAGCCCATCTAGCCTACCTTAACCCCTTCAGGACTGGTGTTGGGTGAACATCCAATCCCACCCAGTGTTTTAAACTTCCATTAAAATAGCTAATAAAGTGCTTCTCTCTTGTGGCAGATACTAAAATGATTTGCAATCTGAATAGAGATACTATAATAGACTTTAGCACTAATGATTTCCCACTTGGCTATTATGTTTCTACAGTTAAGCTTGCTTTCTTCAGGCAAAATGTTTTTACAGTTTTAGATAGACTCCTGCTCTAAAAGACCCAAAGTAGTAGTATGCGAAAGAAATAATGTTTTAGCTGAAGGTAGGAAAAAAGCGAGCTTGTGTGGTGGTGATTTTAGCTTTGCGGATTCCAATGTGTGCTTGTTATAAGGAAAGATTCCCTCCCCTTACTCCATCAGCAGTAACTTTAAGTAGCTGCTTGTGATGTGGAAACCTGATGCTGTAGAGAGACACATGAGGAGGCTTGCTGAAGCTTCTTTTCTCACTACTTCATCAGCTGTTGTGAACCGATCATGTACACAAGATGTGTTATGAAGTGATGTTCTTTGGTTCTCCAATGAAGTGAATTCCCTTAGTGACTTTCAACACTGAACCGCCAGATTGGCAGTGTGCCATCTAGAAAACTGACATTTGGCTCCCCTGGGTCCGCTGAACAGTATTACTGCAAAATAGCACTGGTAGCTAAAGGAAATGGAAAACGGAGCAGCAAGCTAGCTGAGCACAAAGAAGAGAGACACTGAGGTTTTCCTTTTAAATAACAGGAACTGTTGCCCTCTTAGAATGATGTTATTAAAAATCTTTTCTTATAAAGGGGCTTTTGAATGCAAGGAACAATGAGGCTCCTTATTTATCATTCAATGTTCTATAGACTAAGCATTTACTTTCTGAACCAGTTATAACCTGAGCCAGAGTTCCTAACCAGAGCAGGGCAAGAAATGGAACCCCAGATCTAAAGCTCCCACCCTTGAACGTATAGCATTTTGCTGTGAATTTTGCAATGTGAGTCTGGGATATCAATGTCCTGATCTAGATCCAAACATCATCACTCAGGCCCATCTCTGCTTTTGGTGATATACACTCCTGCGTTGAGGGCTATTAAAAGCCTGTTTACCACTTAAGTGATCAAAATATAATTGAAGTGGGGCTTCAAAGGTGTGCAGGTTTTGTGCTGACCTTCTGCACAGTGGTGCACTTCACCCATTCATATCAATTAGAAAGACATAAGGACAAATCCTCAGCTGGTTAAACTGGCAAAGCTGCAACAGAGGATCTGGCGCAAAGTAAGAGTTACAACCAAGTTACTTTTGCGTATGTAGCATTTAACTCCTTTGATACTCAGGTTAAACCATACTCTTCATTTCCACTTACAGTGGACTAATAATATATTACCCAGATATGTTTTATACATATCAACAGTAAAACAGCCTATGTACAATGTGATTATGCGGCAGCCCAAACATCTGCAAAACTGACCTTTTTCTCAAGCTGCTTCAGAAACCCTTGTTTGTGACAAACAAATCCACAAAAGTAGCCTCCTTCCTATCTCTGTCTTCCCTGTTTCTTTTGTTCTGTGATATCCGACCAAAGGGGAGCTCAATGAACTTTCCGTATCTGCTTCCAGACTCTGCTCTTCAGAGGACAGAGCAGGAGGGAGCGAGGACAGCACCAGGAACAAAAGTGATCATTAGTGATTGTGAAGCTCTGTCTTTTCTCAGAGACATGCAAGAGGGTGATTGTCCACTGACGTAGGGACAGGGAGAAAACAAGAGAGAAAAGTGAAAATCAAAGCTAATTCTCTTCCCTGTATTAAAGGGATCTACTCATCTTTTGTCACTCAGTTTCACAAATCAGGGGTTGTATTTGGTCCGCATCTCTTTCTGGATGTTTACATACTGTGGAGGTTAAAGGCCTTTATTCTAATTTCAAGGTGGTTGCAATTATTTTTTGCTTGGATGTGGTTATTACCAGAGATATCTATGCCTTTATGGCATTCAGATTGGATTACTATAGCGTGCTTCGGACTACACCTATAAAGCATTGAGAATCTTCATATTTTTCAGGGACTAAACCCTTTTTCGGTTTCAATCCAGTAGATGTGGTCATCTGAGGCATGCACCCTAGAGTTTTTTTAGGGACTGGAGACAAAGAGTTCTTACTGGAAAGTCCTTGATTCTGGAACTTTCACCACCTTTGTCCAGCAGAGCTCAAGTTCATTGACCTGGGAGATTCACTGCCTTTGTCCAATACACTTTTAGGGAATGCTGCAAGGATTATTTGTTTTCTCAGGCTTTTTCTGAACGGGCTGGCTGAGAGGATTTGGGGATTTCTTGTTTTAATGGGGAAGTTAGTTTGGTTTTATTGGCTAACATAGGGTTAAAAGATATTAGCCCTCCATTGTGCCTCTTACCAATCTGAGAAGTACTAGAAAGGAACTTCAGGAGGAACTGCCCCAAAAGCAGGTTTGCTAGATGCATTATCATTATTTAATATTTATCTTAAAGTAGGACTCAGAGACTCCAGGCAGGTTTGAGACCATATTACGCTAGGTTCTGTGCAAACACATACAAAAACGTGATCCCTACCTCCAAAAGTTACCATCTGTCTGTCCCCATTGTGGAGTTGTGAATACTGTATCACACCCCACTTCTTATTACATACACAGATCCCTTGGTCCAAATTTGTTCATCTTCAGGGTACATGGCAGGAGGTTGGGAAGTCTTAGGAGAGATCTTTGTATCTATGTCAAGTTAGTCAGTGGATGTTGATCAAAAGAACGTAGCATACTTCCTGGGTTTCGTAGAATTATTAAAATGTGTTATTGTGCTTGGCGTATGGCTTCTTTTGTGCAATTCTTTACTCTCCATAGGGAGGACTGCTAGGGGTAAATTTTGTATGTTGATTAGTTTGTGGATATGGTTTGGTGAGTGGTGTTTGTACATATGGCGGAATGTGCTGGTGTTTTTGTTTTTTAATGGTTTCTGTACTGTATTTTTAATTGATGGTGTAGCAGAAGAGCACTACATAAAATGGATGGCAAGGGTGCCAAGAGCACAGGTCTTGCTGCCGGGGTTGTGGTCTTTTAACAGTGCCCTCTTGGGATGTTGATGGGTTGAATGTTCACTCTGGGTCTAATCACTCAAATGGAGATGATCAATTGTACTCTGACAGGGACAGAGTTTCAGCTCTCTGTCTGAGTCCCTCTGGGTGTTTATCTCTTTGAAGTTTCTGGGGGGAAAAAAAATTAAAACCTAGACACAGGAGACACAAAGGAAAAGGAAATCAACAGTCAGACTGGGCCAGACTTCTGACCTCTCTTCCTTCACAGGGACTTGCATAGGTCACAATCTGGCTCAAAGTCCACTGGTTCACCAGCAGATGGAATATGGCACAGACCAGTCCCTTCACTTGAGGGGGCTTGGACATTCTTTAGGCAAGAGCCCATGTTCTGCCTTTTGCTAGGCCTTTCTCTGAAAGCTAAGAAAGCCAGCATGTTGTTCTCCTCCCAAAACTTCCTGCTACTGACAGCTGAGCTTTTCAAACTCCTCCACACTTTTGAACTCGTCCACTCTTGACCTGACTTGCAGGTGTGGAGCATGGGGCCACTCCAGCCCAGAGCCACTCCTTAAACCATTCCTTCCTGGTGTGAGGTTTATACACTCTGTCACATTCTTGTGCAATCCAAATAAATAATTAAATAATCCACAAAGTTCAGATACTAAAATATTTTCTCATGAGATTTTTGCCGCTCCTCTTATTTTATTGTCTTCTTAAGCCTTTTGTATTCTCTGGCATTGATGAATGAAATTCCACCATTGCTTGGTGAAGAATGTTAATTAATAATTAGATCATGTATGCATTCATCTTTCTGTCCTATTGTCTTCCAGTTTCAACTTAGTTATATCACATTTTCCTCCCTTTTTTTAAAAGAGTGTAGCCTGATCTGTAGATTATGTATCAATTATGTTGATTACATAAGAATTCCCAGTTATCACTTTGAGGGTAGACAGGTTCTTGTCCCAAGATAAGGCCCAGTATAATTAAAATTACTGTATTGTTGGGAACCCTGATGTGCACAGTTACAACACTCACACTACAGGAACACCTCTATATTTGCAAATAGTTTATTAATATATTTACCATAGTCACAAACTTCCCACATCAGTAAGATAGCTAGAGAGATGACAGACTATACATCTGAACATCCATATACTCATACCAGCCCTTGAAGGACAATCTAAAATGTTAGTTATCATCTTCCTCATCACCATCACCTTCCTCATCATCACCAGTGGCCATCATTCTGACACCTCCCAAGGGCTACATCTCTGTCTCCTCCTGCCCACAGGCTGGGATGCCACTTTTATAAGTTATGCTGACTCTATCATGTCTAATGCATATTTAGTAGGGGTTTCTCCTCTCTTCCTTTTTTTGTATTTTCTCATCTTACTAATGTTAAAATGTCCTTCTTCTATAGGTTAATAGATTAATGATCTCAACTTATTATCATGTACATCAATTCATTGCCATGGCACTCTTGTGGTTGGATGTTCTTTCCAAAACTTTCCAAAAGCTGGAGTTAGCTCATGTTTCTGTGGTTCGCTGTTGTAATTACACTCTATTTCCAGTTCCCCAAAACTTAGGGGTTACCATTGGGCCATTTATCTGAGCCAAAGTTCATAGGCCTCAAGCTTATACTAACTGCTCAAGCTAAAGTCTTATAGGATACAACCCTGTAGGTATCTTGTGTTATTGCTGAATATAATAATATTGGTAAACTTGATATAATAAAGGCAAGGCAGTAAATATAACAAAGGCAAGATAGGCCTATGGGCTACAAGGAAAATAAGTTTGAAAAAACTTCATGCCAGCCTTTTTGAAGGCCTAAATATGGTCTGTTTCTGCAATCTTTCTATATATCATTTTTCTGCAGTTCACCAGCTTTGGCCGTATAAGTTTGTTCTTTTCCACCTTCTGTATGTTAGATCTTTTATCTTCAAGGCAGGCACCCTAGGCGCCTGACCCATGGAGGAGAATGTGCACATGAGGCACCCAAACTTCAACTCCAATGAAGCACCACAGCAGCATATCAGAATCAAAATATTTGGGTTTCCAAGTAAAAAAAAATCTTTTTGGTTTTGTGTTGTTTGTTTTTTCAATGAAAAATTGCAATTTTCTGAGCAAAGCAGACACTTTTCACAAAAAACACCCATTTAGTTGAAAACCCATTTTTCCCTTGAAAAACAGTTTTGACAGTTTTCTAACTGGAAAGTTTCAAGACTTTTTTCAGTAAGAATAAATTGAAACAGTTACTCTGTCACACACTCAAGAGTTATTTTTCTAACCTTAGGATCAGCATATAATTTTCAGACTGTTAAGAAGTTTAACAGCATGTAATGGAAAGCTTAGATAACAACTTTAGCCGAGAGTTCAACTTTTAATAATGTTCATTTTGGATTGCACTTTGTCACTGTTAATACTTTTCTAAGAATTGCCCTTACTTGACTACTTTGAGATATGTTACCACTTAGAAGGCAGAAGGGTAGCATCCATGGAAAGAACGTTGACACTGCTTTATGAATGGTCAGGCAAAGAGTACTAATGAGCAATGTATTTGCCACTGCCTCCATTGAAATTTGTCCATGTCACCATGGTAGACATCCTGTGTGTGTGTCTCTCTCTCTCTCTTTCTCTCATTCCACTATCTCAAATTCAGCTTTCAAAGACATGGATCTGCCTCAGATGTACTAATCAGATTCCAAATATTAGCTTTTGCTTCAGCAATCACCTCAAAAGAGGTAAAGTAACAAGACTGAATTATGTTTACCATAGGGATAGAGCATGTCATGGACTCCATAAATGGCACAGCCACGATGAGTATCATTATACAGTATTTTGCAGAGAGTGCCAGTGTTACTATAGTTTATGATACTGTACTATGATTGGAATAACTGAGACTTGGTGGAATAACTCACACAACTGGAACACTGTCATAGATGGGTATAAGCTGTTCAGGAAGGACAGTCGGGGCGAAAGGGTGGAGGAGTTGCACTGTATGTAAGAGAGCACTATGATTGCTCTGAGCTCCAGTGTGAAACTGGAGATACGCCAGTTGGGAGTCTCTGGGTTAAGCTTAGAAGCAAGAACAATAAGGGTGATGTTGTGGTGGGTGTCAGTTATAGACCACCAGAGCAGGAGGATGAGGTAGATGAGGCTTTCTTCAGTCAACTAGGGAAAGTTTCCAGTTCACAGGGCCTGATTCTCATGGGGGACTTCAATCACCCTGACATCTGCTGGAAAAGCAATACAGCAGGGGACAAACAATCCAGGAAGTTTTGGGACTGTGTCGCAGATAACTTCCTGGTGCAAGTGCTGGAGCAACCAACTAGGGGCCACGCTGCTCTTGACCTGCTGCTCATAAACAGGGAAAATTTGGTAGGGGAAGTAGAAGTGGGTGACAACCTAGGCAGCAGTAACCATGAGATGGTCAAGTTCAGGATCTTGACAAAAGGAAGAAAGGAGAACAGCAGGATATGGACCATGGACTTCAGAAATGCAGACTTTGACTCCCTCAGGGAGTTGATGTGCAGGATCCCCTGGGAGGCTAATATGAGGGGGAAAGGAATCCAAGAGAACTGGCTGTATTTTAAAGAAACTGTATTGAGGGCATAGGAACAAACCATCCCGATGTGCAGAAAGAATGGCAAGCATGGTAGGCGACCAGCTTGGCTTAACAAAGAAGTCATTGGTGAGCTTAAACACAAAAAAGAAGCTTACAAGAAGTGGAAGCTTGGTCAGATGACTAGGGAGGATTATAAAAATACTGCTCAAACATGCAGGAATGAAATCAGGAAGGCCAAAGTGCAATTGGAGTTGCAGCTAGCAAGGGATGTGAAGGGGAACAAAAAGGGTTTCTACAGATATGTTAGCAACCAGAGGAAGATTAAGGAAAGTGTGGGCCCCTTACAGAATGGGAGAGGCAACCTAGTGACAGAGGATGTGGAGAAAGCTGAGGTACTCAATGCCTTTTTTGCCTCTGTCTTCACAGAGGAGGTCAGCTCCCAGGCTACTGCACTGGGCGGCACAGAATGGGGAGGAGGTGAACATCCCACAGTGCTGAAGGAACAGGTCCAGGACTATTTAGAAAGATTGGACATACACAAGTCCATGGGGCCAGATGCAATGCATCCGAGGGTGCTGAAGGAGTTAGCTGATGTGATTTCAGACCCATTGGCTATTATATTTGAAAGCTTGTGGCAACAGGGGGAGGTCCCAGATGACTGGAAAAAGGAAAATATAGTGCCCATCTTCAAGAAAGGGAAGAAAGAGGATCCAGGGAACTATAGGCCTCTCAGCCTCATCTCAATCGCTGGCAAAATCATAGAGCCAGTCCTCAAGGAATCCATTTTAAGGCACTTAAAAGAGAGGCAGGTGATCAGGAGTAGTCAACATGGATTCACCAAGGGAAAGTCGTGCCTGACCAACGTGATTGCTTTCTATGAAGAGTTGACTGGTTCTGTGGATGAGAGGAAAGCAATGGATGTGATGTACCTTGACTTTAGCAAAGCTTTTGATACGGTCTTCCACGGTATTCTGATCAGCAAGTTAAAAAAGTATGGGTTGGATGAATGGACTACAAAATGGATAGAGAATTGGCTAGAGCAAAGGGCTCAATGAGTAGTGATCAATGGCTCCATGTCTAGCTGGCAGCCAATCACTAGTGGAGTGCCTCAGGGGTCGTCCTGGGGCCGGTTTTTTTCAATATCTTCATTAATTATCTGGAAGAGGGGGTATATTGCATCCTTGGCAAGTTTGCAGATGACACTAAGCTAGGGGGAGAGGTAGATACCCAGGAAGGGAGGGATAGGATACAGAAGGACCTAAACAAATTGGAGGATTAGGCCAAAAGATATCTGATGAGGTTCAACAAGCACAAGTGCAGAGTCCTGCACTTAGGATGGAAGAATCCCATGCATAGCTACAGACTGGGGACCGACGACCTAGGCAGCAGTTCTGCAGAAAAGTATCTGGGGGTTACAGTTGATAAGAAGCTGGATATGAGTCAGCAGTGTGCCCTGGTTGCCAAGAAGGCTAATGGCACATTCGGCTGCATTAGTAAGAGCATTGCTAGCAGATTGCGGGAAGTGATTATTCCCTTCTATTCAGCATTGGTGAGGCCGCATTTGGAGTATTGTGTCCAGTTTTGGGCCCCCCACTACAAAAAAGATGTGGACAAGTTGGAGAGAGTCCAGCGGAGGGCAACAAAAATAATTAGGGAGACTAGAGCACAAGACTTATAAGGAGAGGCTGAAAGAACTAGGCCTGTTTAGTCTGCAGAAGAGAAGAATGAGGGGGGATTTGATAGCAGCCTGTAACTACCTGAAAGGTGGTTCCAGGGAGGATGGAGCTAGGCTATTTTCAGTGATGGCAGTTGACAGAACAAGGAGCAATGGTCTCAAGTTGCAGTGGGGGAGGTCTAGGTTGGACATTAGGAAAAAGTTTTTCACTAGGGGAGTGGTGAAGCATTGGAATGGGTTACCTAGGGAGGCGGTGGCATCTCCATCTTTAGAAGTTTTTAAGCTAAGGCTTGACAAAACCCTCACTGGGATGATTTAGCTGAGGATAGTCCTGCTTTGGGCAGGGGTTTGGACTAGATGAGCTCCTGAGGTCCCTTCCAACTCTAATATTCTATGATTCTATGATTCTAATCAAAGGGACATTAGACCAATGAAGTTAATAAAGAGAGAGTAGCAGAAAGGAGTGTTTGGGGGCAGAGAGTAATAGTGGAAATTATGAGACTGAGAAAACATTGAAGCTTAAATGCTTTTTGTGCCAGACAATGAACTGTCTGCATCAGAGTTAGAGCAATAGCTCTTAGCATTGTTCTTGGTTCCACTGTACCTGGTCACTGGATATTTAATGAATACAGAGTTCAGAAAGAGCTTAAAAGACCTCCATTGTTCCCAGGCTTTAAACTCTTCATTTAATAGAAAAAGAATGGGTGGGGAAGTGAGGAAGGAGGGGCAGTTTCCAAAGAAGTTGAAATAAAAATATATAGTCTTTACATGGCACTTTTCATCCAAGGATCTCAAAGCCCTTTACAAACAATTAATTAAGGGTGGGATTTTCAAAAGCACCTATATAGTTCAGGAGCACATGTCCCATTGCTTTTCAGTGGAATTTGTGCACCCTAAATGCCTTAGGTGATTTTGAAAAGCCAGCACAAAAATTATGAACACTCCCGGGAGATAAAATAGGTCGCGTTACTATTTTCAAGACACAGCTGGTAAATGGAGTCACAAAATGATTAAGAAGAAAAAAGTGTCATCTGTTTTTACAAGACTCACTTTTTTGGATGCATAATTTGGGACCTAATCCTAAACTCACTAAAGTCAACAGAAAGGCTTTATGCACCCTGCTGACTTAAATAATGGGGCCAAAAGCTACATAGCAAGTCAATGCCAGGGCCAAGAATTTAATTCAGAATGCTCAAGTCACTATCCCTTGCTCTAACCATCAGAAAATGTTTCCACCATGCCATCTCGTATCATCTTTATGTCACAGCTGACTTTTTTCCATAATACTAATGGTGTTTGCATGTGCGCACACATGCATGTGTGCACATATTCTACATGAGGCAATCAACAGTAAAGCTTACAGCAAACAAAAATAACCTTGCAACTGAGACATCTTGATGTACCCATGTTTAAATTAAGTAACCATATTATCTACTTGTTTCCTTGTCCTTCCTCATCACATCAGCTCTGTGCTGTTTATCATTATTTTTCACAGCATGGCTAAATCTGGACCACAGGCTGAGTGGGATAGGATCCTGTCTTACTAAAAAATGCCTACAACATTTTTGCCCACTGTAAAAATAATAAATGTTAATTACATTGTATTGAAAAATGTGAGGGAGAGTTTCAAAAGCACCTAAGTGACTTGGGAACACAAGGTTCTTTGAAAGCCCAAAGGCAGGTTTTCTAAATGTAGATACCTAATCTTTCCATGGACTTTCCATGGGCATTAGGCATTTGTGCTGTAACTCTGCATCTCAGAGTGCCTTTAAAAATCTCCCCCAAACTGACCTGAGCTTCCAATATATTTCGGTACTTTTGCAAATTTCACCCTTTGTAGTAAACTTTTGGGGTGGAAGATTTGCTGGTAAAATCAACGGGAGCAGTGATGGGTTCATTTTCAAAATTTCAAAGGCACATCTAAAACAAACAAAAAGGGACGGGAGACAGCAATTTAAGAAATCACGTAAAGAGCTTTACAAAGCCTGACCTTTATGCCTGGGAGGCAGAAAAAAGCAGAAGGCTTCACCTGGAACGAAGGCATGGTTATTATCATGCATTCCACTGCCTGGGTGCACATCTCACTATATGAAAGTTTCTCAAGCAGATCTTTGTGCCCTTTCAACAAATGTTATCATTTCCCAAGAAGTACCATCTCTGCTGCAATCTGCACATACTCCCCACTGACAGCTCTCATGGCCCCACTGAGCATGCGCAGTGCCATTTCAGAGGCTGTCCTGTGTCTTCCCCCTGTAACTATTGACAGATCTGAACTCTCCTATTATCTCAAGTAGCCAACAGCAGGACCTGTCATTGAAGCAGAGAGGCTGTGTGTATCTGCGCTTCTATCACGCAGCCCCATTATTTGTCCAATGACAGTGTCTTGTGATAAATGTTTCAGAAATGACATTTGAGATGACAGGGGAGGAAAACTCTTAAGTAAGAGACTACAGATCCCAGTGTCTCCTGAGCCATAACACTGTCAGTCAAACATGGATATTTGCAAAGAAGTTAGACTGCAGACTAACCAAAATCAATTTATTAGCAGGCATGAAATTCTCTTGTTTAAAAAAAATCAATACAAAATTTGAACAATCCTGCATACAATGTCAATAGGGAACATATCTATATTTTCAAAAAGGTTTCCCTGATTTTTAAATCCAACGATAAGTACATTTCTTTCTTTTTGATACAGAGTCCAAAAAAAAAAAAAAAGCAGGGGGAGGAACAAGAGGGGGGACACATTTTGAAGTTGGCCACTGGCATGAGTAGAGGGAGGGTCGCAGTTGTCATGCCCTGTGGGGAGCTTGGGGATGGACTGGGCTTCTCAGAGGCACTGTAACAAATTAATAGATGAATATGAAGTTTAAGGCAAGAAGCGATCATTAGATCATCTAGTTTTCCCTCCTGTATGTCACAGGCTATAGAATTTCACTCAGTTACCCCTCTACGCAGCCCAATAACTTGCATTTAACTTAAGCAAAATTTGTGTTTGGCTAAAGCTGAACATCCAGTCTTGATCTGAAGAGATTAATATCTGGAGAACCCGCCCTTTCTCTTGGTTGTTTGTCCCAATGATTAATCCCTCTCAATGTCAAAAATGTGCCCCCTATTTCTCTTTTGAATGGGTCTGGCATCAGCTTCCAGCCATGCTTCTTAGTATGCCTGTCTCTGCTAGAATAAAGTACCCTTTAGTACCTGGTATTTTCTCCCTGTGAAGGTACACTGTAATCAAGTCATCCCTCAATTTTCTTTTTGATAAACTCAATAGACTGAGCTTTTTTGAGCCTCTCTCTGAGATATTTTCTATAGCCTTCAAATTATTTGTTTTGCCTCTTTTCTGCACTCTCTCCAATTTTTCAACAACAATCCCCCCAGATCAGGTCAATGTACATAGTGTACTGTAGGATCATGCAGTCTGCTAACCTCATTTGTGGCAACCCACTTTGCAAGCCAGAATGGAAAAGATTGTAGTGGCCATGATCTCCCTTGCTTCCTGCCTCTTTGGGACCTAGTGATTAAGCTATCTCTGAGTGCAGGGCTACAGTTACCACTTGCTGCTCCAGCTTCAAGCAGAAGTAAATGCCAATTAGCTCATTTAACACAAATGCATACAAGTCCTTGTCTACACTTAGCGCATAGCTTCAGTGCAACCTGGCCACCAACTGCTGAAATGGAGCTATTCCTCATTGTTGACAAGACCCATGGTCCTTTTACTGTGAAGAAGCATTAGGTGTTCACCTATCACCATGAGGGAAAAAGTCAGCTACAGCAGAGACCACAGCATCAAGTAGATTTAAGATCAAAGGAGAGGCTTTGAAACAGATTTGGGTCACCAATACCTTCATTTATTCCAATGGAATAAAGGAAATCCTTGAGCCAATTGCATTGATTTCAACAATGAAATTAAATGATTGTTTGGGTGTGCATTGGTGGCTGGATTCTGTAGTTGACGTTGTGAAATAAATCAGAGGCCTGCATGAGCTACCGAAGTCACTACAGAATCAAGCACATACATCAGTCTTGAAAATAATGTACTTTAATTCCTTCTGGTATTTTTTTTTTTAATTTTTTTGTAGTGAATTTAGCAAAGCATACCCTGTGCTCTAGGGAACAGGTGTGTTTTCTGTGTTATACAGGCCAAGTTTAAACTGATTAAAAACTAAATCATTTCTGAGTTATCAGAGGGGAAAAAAGGGTTTGAGGGGGCCTGAAAATATTTGAAAGTTCTAAAAATACTTTTTTTTCTTTTGCCTGAAAACCAGTCTAAAAGAATATTACCAAACTTTACATGCACAAAAAGTTTTAGACCTTTTAGATCAGCACAAAGAATTTCAGTCTATAGGGTAACATTCTTGAATGATATAAAAGCCTGAAAATAGGACTTTGAATTAAAATGTCTTCTCAGCTAAAACCACAGTCACCACTGCAAGCCTTACTGTCACTGCTCAATTCATTAATCTAGGATATGCGTTATACTAGTATGTCTTGTACAGTGAGAGAAAAGAATAATTTCTAGTGAATTACCAATGCTATTGTGAAATAACTTTTGCAAACTTGGAAGGATTCGATTTTTTTAAATCAGATTAGAAATGCCCTTTCTGCTTAATCTGGCTCATTTTCTGCAATGCCTAAGAACAAAAATTAAATGTGTCCCTTCCAACCCTAATCTTCTATACTTTTATGAAAATAGAACACTGCACAATTGTATCTTTTAAGAACAAGATCAACATACATTCCACATGGGAGCAGACCAAGAGCATTTACGATTGAAGCATTTCTGTGTGGTCATTCACATTTACCTTCGTAAACTGTGTTTTAACCTTGCATCTTACCAGACTCTGGAATGCATACAGTTCTGTGATCAAGGAATATATTCTTCTGTTTTTCTAAATTTGCCTTCGATCTGATAAGAGCTCTGATTCAGAACTGTAGGGTGCCTTGGAACAAAAAATGCTATTCTTTTATTATTCTTTGATCTCCTTTTGGTATTTTTGTTTTGTTTTGTTTTGAAGCTAATGACATTTGATCTTCTAATGGCAACAAGAAGCCCCCAGAACAGTATGAAAACATTTGTTTTTATAAAGGCTGCTCTGCCTCAAATACATTGGAAGTAGGGCAGTGAAGAAGCTCATACACAGAAAGAAGACGTCAGCAATACCAGAAAGCTTTCAAATGCCTTTGTTCATCTCACAGTTCTTTCAGGAGCAGAGCCACTTGCAGGGCTTTTTGAGGGGCTTTTTGAGGGGGTTGCCAGGGATCCATTTTTCAACTGGAAAGTGCAGTCAAAAAGGGAACCTGCTAGTGTCCAGTCAGTACAGCTGACCAGACACCAAAAGTATGTTTTCCAATTACCAGAGTAACCACTATCAGCCTCCACTCCACCACCAGGAGGGCAGGAAAAAAAGCAGCTGCTGTTGGAGGCAGAGGAGCTTAGCTGAGGAGAGACCTGCCTCCCATCCTGGCTCCGGTGGAGAGGTAAGTACTTTCTGCCTGGAGGGTGGGGGGAAGGATCCTGTCTATCCCCCCCTACCCCATCATCTCCCAGTTGCCCCCAGCCCCTCACTCCAAGGACCAACCCCACCCTCTATCCCACCAGTGCGGTCACAGCACTCTTCTGACCTGCACTCCCAGGCGACCTGCTGGAGCTGGGGTTTGCAAATCCCTTGGGGCTGCTCAAGGAGTTGAAGTGGGAGAGCAGCAAGCAAGAGACACGGGGGTGGGGGGTTGGTGAGAGGCAAGGGGGAAGAGGTGGGGCAGGAAGCAGAGTCTCAGAGAAAAAGGCGGAGCCTTGGGCGAACGATGCAGGGCCAGGAAGTCCAGTTTTCACAAATTAGAGAGTTGGGAACCCTACGAAAATGTAGCTAGAAAAGCAATGCGGGCTATGGCCAACCACTGCTCCGTCTACACAAATAAACAAAATGGTATTGATTCTCAAGAGGTAACGTTCTCATTCAATTAGAAACACAACCTTCTGAGTGGATTACGATATGGAAATATTTTTCCTCATAACATTTCACTGAAATCTTGGATCAAAACCTCATTATTTCCCATAGTTGTTTTTATTTTAGTTTTTTTAGAATTTCTTCTAAAGAGAGGCCCTTCTAAGCCTACAGGTTTTCTTGATGTCTGAAGCCAGCTTAGAGTGATCAAAAATAAGGCTTTACACTGAGGAAACATGATAAGATATTTTCATAATGAATATAAACTGTTGTATGCTAGGTTTTATTTTATCCGACACCCACAACTGAAACATGTTCTTACTGTACAATTTCACACAGCAGTTATGATGATAAGGCCAGCTGGAAATCACAAAGACACTGCCAGTTTCCTTACTACTTCCTGCCAGTGATGGCTAAAGCTCCACCCAGGCAGACCCTGCGTCACTTTTCCCTGTGAAGGCTGTGTCATACTACAGAGGCTGGTTGTCTTATGGTGACACTGTCATCTTATTAAAGGCCAAACATCTTTCAGTAAATAAATCATATGGTAGTAGCTCAGGAACCTTTTACTGAGAAGAAGAGAGTATGTGGGAAGCTGGAAATTTAATAATACCATGCCTTAATTTAGAGAGCTTTATTTTTCAAATATATTAAAGAAAGAAAGGAAGGTTTTGGGTTAAAGACCTAGTTAAGGAATCAGGGGATCTGCATTCAGTTCCCAGTTCTACCACAGACATTTTGGGATTTGGGAGGGGTTGCTATGATGACTTTAAACCATGTTGTGCCCTTCCAATCTGCTGTCACTGGCATCACTTAAATAAAGGGAGGGGGAGAGGGTTGTCTGTCCCTACGGGCCTGTGGGATGGCAGTGCTGCTCAGGATCTCTGCTCCTCTTGTCGAGTTCTTCTGTACCAAATCTGGCCTGTCTGCTTGATTCTCTGCAGCATGAATTACAGATGATCCCTGTCTACCCCCTGTTTCTTTGTGCAACTTGGTAGCCATGTGAAATCTTGCAGCATATTGTTTCTAGTCTGTCCATTCTGAAGGTTTGTCAAAGCGGAAGTTCTCTGGGGTCGTTGAAGAGTGGCACATTGATGAGATCCTGCAACCTTTGTTGCTGTTACTTCTGTTTCTATTGTTAGTTTACACAGTGTGTTATTTTCCTCTGTACCAGACAGGGAATGGCTACAGAGCTTGCTTAAACACAAACCCGTGATGTGTTCATTATAAAATCATATAATGCTCAGCCAGGTATAGCTGAGGTTCACTTAAATAAGGTTTTTTATACACATTGCCACCTAATGGCTGATCAGTATAATACAATTTAGCGTTCCATTACACCTCCTTCCTCCAGCGCACCATCTAAGCCAGCGCTTGCAATGGGGTGCTCAGAAGGCAGTCTTCCTTAATTCTTCCACTGGGGAAATTCTTTCCCAGCCAAATCCAAGGCTTTTAGAACCCTTTAAACCTTTAAACCCTTTTACCTGGCAGAGAGAGATTGGAGCAAGGGTGAAGATCTCTGCACAGGAGTATTTTCCTCAGAAATTTTCTAAGGGACAGAGAAGGAGTGAGACCCTAAATAGTTTTTAAATTATGGCTGTTACAAAGGTTTTCTCTGGATGGGGAATGCAGAGCTTTTAAAGGCTGAAGGTGCTGAAATGAATCCATATGATGCATTATGATACATCAGAATCACCTCTTTCCTCAGCTTCTCTAGCAATTACCATCACTGTCAATATATTAATATTTAGTTTGAACCCTACAGTGTTCACATGCTTTGCGATATTCAACCAGAGCTTCAGAGACATAATTAAATGCTTCATGAAAAGAATACAAATACATCGTGGACTCATCAGCTATTTTCACACTCCCACAGAAGAAGAATATATTTTTGAAAGTGACGCTGCTGGGATGAATTAAACATTAGCATTATAGAAAACATGCAAACAAAGACCAAATAGTTCTGAGACAGACCATAAAGCAGCAAGAAAAATAATGCCTACATCATCCACCCACCCCATAGTGGGACTATCACACACATTAACTAGTGGGTATCCTCTCTATCTTGTTAAGACAGGAAGGTAAAAAAAAAAAATCAAGCTGTGGAAGTACCACCATTTTACAGGCATGTTTTTTTCCCCAGACTCCTCAATGTTAAATTTATATGACAGTCAAACTTGATTTAAAAATAAAAGACCTTGAAACCGTGAATCAGATGGGCTATGTGAAGAAATGTACAAACACACGACTATACAAATGTGGCAGCTCACGAGGTGTCATTCCAAAAATCTGTTTTAGCCATTGGCAATTACTTTTGAAAAGCATGCTGTAGTTTGTACCGTTGGCTTTCTCAAAGATTACACAGCAGTCAACAAACCATTATATCAAGAGCAAAGCACCATGTGACTTACCTGTCAAGCCTTTCAAAGTCTTCACTTAAATCAGACAGGAAGAATATTTGGCTATTTTGTGACAACAATCTTAAATACACCCTGTGTGTGAATTAACTATCTCACAGTTCTCACACATTGACTCCAATGCTACAGATATTGGAGTCAATGTGTGAGAACTGTGAGATAGTTAATTCACACACAGAGTGTATTTAAAAGTATTGTCACAAAATAGCCAAATATTCTTCCTGTCTGATTTATCAACTTCCTAATTTTAAGGCTGGAGTCCTTTTCTGTAAGTTTTTTTTTTAATATTACAGAAAACGCAGACACCCAAATAATCAAGTAATCCCAAATCCAATATTTCCACCTTCCAAATTATTTTGAAATTAACCTTAAAATTTATCTAGCAACTAAATGTTCTGCTAGAATTCAGCTGCCAGCCTATGGCTAACTCTTCTACTGATACAAAGAAATATAATATACTTAGTTTAGCATGAATTACTTTCAAAATCTCAACCTTTTCCAATGCCTTATATATAACAGTGAATATTTCTAAAGTTACAAATGCCTCCAATAAAATGCAAACTGGAGACAAAATGTCTAGTTATAAAAAGCAATATTTACATATATTTTAACTTTAATGGCATTTGAAATAATTAAAACAGTAGCAATCATTTATTCAATCAGACTCTACTTTGAGAATATGCATATTTTGTTAAAATTATTTTGAGTTTTAAAGTTTTTTACCAATAGATGGTGCTAGCAATTTCTACATTTGCTACGATATCTGCACCCATTTTACTCGGGAAAGGCCCACACATTCCTCTGGAACTGCTAGAGAAAAACAATTTATCCATGTGCCAATTAAAGTAGGAAATGCCAGCTTCCTCAACATTTTACATACTGAAAAGGCTAGTAGTGGAGCAAAAAACCATCAGTAAGTATCTGCTACAGAACACATACAATATGCAAATGAGAAAGCTCTTGTTGTCATTCTTACAATATACTGTGAAGCTCTCAAGAACTCTCACGTCATAGTTTGCAGTCATTAAGGGACATGCTTATTCTCAGTAAAAACTAAGCTGGCATCAGTCGAATTATCCCCCTCAACAGTCTTCTAGGAAATACAATGAAAATTCAATGGCTTAAGCCTTGATCCTCCAAAGATTCAAGTACATGCTTAACTTTATGCATTATGAGTATTTCCATTCAAGTTGATAGGGATGCTCACAGTGTCTACAGTTAATCCATGAGTTTCTGCAAGATCAGAGCCTTGACATGAAGCATTGCAACAGATAGAACTAGCTCTGCTATAAAGCACCTAAATTTCTTCTGTAGCCAATTTAATGATACTCTTACATAGAAGTGTCTTGCCATCACATCTTACCTGACTTAAGGGTATGTCGACACAGCCCGTGAAAACGAGCCTCCTACGCCAGAGCCTTAAAAAGAGCTGTGTAGCCAGCTCTTTGATGTTGCAGCTAAGGCTCTGAAGCTCTTTCCTCCCCCAGTCTTCAGATGGCTAAACTTCACTTTTTAATTGGTCCAATCTCTGGATACATTTTTGGACATAAAAAGAAAAGATATTGTCAGTGCTGTACCAAAGTAAGCACATTTTATGGAGCAAGAATTGAGGGCAACCCCGAAACTACATTGTCTTCTGTATTTGTTTATTTTTCAGCTACTGAAAATACCTCTTCCTCTAAACTATGGTACAAAGTGAAGAAACACAAAACTACTAATGTGTTTAAAACCTGAGGAATAGTTCCAATACCAATAAGCTGAACTTTGCTTCTCTCTTACAGTCCACTTACTTGAGCATAAGGCACTTGAAGTAGTCAGAATGAATCTTTAGTGCATTAGGAATTCCCAGCAGTTAATTAATTAATTAATTAATTAATTAAGGCAAAGTTATATAATGGTATACTCTCCAACTGCAATCCACTTCCAGACATCTCATTAACAGCAATTGGTTTAAAACAGACAGCACAAGATGAAAATAAAGTCCAGGCATATTAGTAGAAAATGAAAGACATTCTTAAAGGTAGATGTAGAGTAGTCCTCTAGGAGTCCTTTCTGAAATAAATTATGTGAATCATGACTCCTTTAGGGGGTGTCACAAAAAGAAGGGTGCAAGTCCGTGAAAAATTTCTTACAATCTAAAGCAATTAAAATTTTGCTTCCGTGCTTCTTGCAGACCCTTACTCTTCAAGGTCCAGTACGCTTAGTCAATCTCTGGAAAAACACACACAGATAAATGATAAAGGTTTAGCATTGTTAACAGATCCATTTTTTACTCTTACCTCTCTAGTAAACGGAAGGAGTCAAGAACCTTTTTTACTTGCTCTAGAACAGTTGAGAAACAGTGTTTCTCAACAACCAGGGCATGGACCAGTGCCACTCCCTGAGGTCTCCCTGACATAGTTTAGGAAAGCAGCAAGCCGGTCCCTGGTATCAAAAAGGTTGAGAAACGCTGCTGTAGAAGATGCTGCAGATTCTCTTAGGTGCTGACACAAAAGATAAATCTTTGGGAATGCAACATGTTTATGTAAAAAGAATGAATTATTTCAGTCATCATAACGAATGGCACATCTATGTTTTAATATATATCTCTTTATAAAACATATGCCTGTTGTAATTCATAAATCTCCTTCAGAAATGTCTTCATTGGGTTTATTGCCTGTAGAGGCTTGCACATTCCTACTGCATGAAAGAAATCAATTACAAGAATTATATTATAATTATGTTGAAAACTCGGTAAAATACAACACAATAATAATAATGGAATAGATTGCCTCTTTCCATGGTAAAGCCACAGGATGGGGCTCAGGGAAAAGATATTTCCATAAGGATTTCTTTCTGGAGCACAGGTGTTTGACTCAGGTCCCACCCATAAATTCTTCATATCCCTAGTGAGACCATGGCCCTTCTACAGCCCTGGCAGACCACTCACAGCATGTGACACCAGCACCCCTAGTGAATATTCCCTGGCCATGTCTGTGTCACTAGAGGGGCCCCATGAAGAAGATAATAAATCCCTGGCCTCTAAGTCTCTTTTTTCTAATAAGTTCTACTGAGCCAGAGGGTCCCCTACTCCATCCACCACTCCTCCCATGTGTGCCCACTCCCGTGGCATGGACTCTGGAGCTCAGGAGCAACCTTTGTGGTGTCTGTGGGAAGGAGATGGAACCATGGAGGCCCCTCACTTTTGCACATGAGCAGGGATTGCTGCATCTGGAGGCTCTGCCATATCATAGATTTGGTGGGACTTGATCCCCCCAAATTGTATAAAGTTTAGCACTTAATTACAAACTTCCCATTTTTTCCAGAACAAACTTCCAACTCATCCACAGAGTAGATACCCCAGGAGGTGGTATTGTTAGTCTTACTTTAAAGACAGAGAGGTGAAACAAATGAATAAGTTACCTTGTTCTAGGCTGCACAATGAGTAGGCACAAGTGTATTGAGCAAAATACCTTTTTGAAAGTTAATACTGTCCAAGTTTGATTCCCTTGCCATAGAATAATGTATTCCAGTGGAAAGTCTGTTCTTTTAATATAAATTAAAAAATCCATGTGTTGTTTACAATAAGTTGCCTTTTATGAAACCAATCCCCAATACTGCTAACCCTTGCTCACAATTAGTCATTTATTCATGTGAGTAGCCTTTATTCACAAAAGTAGCTAATCGATTTCCATTTACTAAAATTGAGCGGACAGTAATTATAATGAATTAAAGGGGGAAAAAAGGTCCATGGCAATACTGATCTGATGTTTCTCCATTGTAGCTATTGGACAATAGGAGAAGTCATGGAGTTCTGTAGCTGGCAGGAGCACAGCCCTCTGTAGAGCACCTCCAGTTCCCTCCATTCAACAGCTGATCATTTCTAATGATGTTAACTGCAGGACTTTGCACTTCGACAGATATTAATAAGTGATTTTGCATTTGAGCCCTCACCACCTGTTCTGGAATTTATGGGTTGAATTCTTCTGCAAGCTGAACAAACTGACGAGTCTATGGAAAGCTGCACAAGCCAGAAGCAGAAGGATTCACATTGCTCTTGTGAACAGAGATGAGGACAAACATACTCTTCATCTGCGTAGTCGGAAACATATTTTGGGGCAGGAATATAGGACCTGCTTCCCTTGAAATCAGAAGCAAAATTTCTATTGACTCCTATGCTGCAAGGCCAGGCCTATGATCCCTCCCTGTATTCTGTGTAATTGTCCATTTCTGTGTGTCTCTTGTGTAAATGAACCTAAAGTATTGAATTAATTTCTGGCTTCTTACTGGAAGATATTGTAAAAACTGGAAGGAGAGTAGAGAGAGAAGAAAATTATTAGTGGCCTGTAGGCATTGTTTGGTGAGGAAAGATTAACAATCATAATGAATCTGGATTTGCTATAACATGACAAAGGGAGAGGGGCATAGTAACTATCTACAAATACTCATTCATTCTCCTGCTTATGGAGCATGCTATGCTCACTTTGGATCACACATTTCCAGAGAGTCCAGTTTCCTGCCAAAGCTGCAGCGTGCTCTATATTAAGGTTGAAGTGGATGAGGTTGGAAGCCATGACATCCCTCCAGCATGCATGAGGCCTTCTCCATCCAGCTTTTGTTGGATCACACATATACAGCTGGTAGGTTGGTAAGGACTCTGGCAGATGGCCAAGCCACCTGACCTGGGATTGAGTCACTTGGGAAGACACAGGAGGCTGGTTGGTCTGACAGCTGACATCCTCATCTGTAACATGATGAAACCATCATGTTCCTTCAATACGTTGTTGATGTTTCATGTCAAAAGCATTCAGCTAGCATATTTGCATCTCTGTGGTGGCCCAGGTTTCAGAATCATACAAAAAGACAGAAGCCACTGCTGCTTGATAGATACATCTATGTCCAAGTTCATATATGGTGTTGACACCACAGAAACTTCCAAACAGCGTGCATAATATCTGTAGCCATGCTGATTAGATATTTCATGTCAGCAAGGCAACCTCCCTCTTGGTGCTAAGATACTCAAACAAGCTGACAAATTAAGTTTCTTGTCCTTTGATTACACTGGGTAGGGGTAGAGGTCCATCAGTTTGGTCTTCATCAGTTTACTTTCATAACTTTGGTCTTTTTCCAACTGACTTGAAGACAAAGCTTACTTGCTTCTTCCATAAATATATTCAGGGCATTGATGAGATTAGTTTGTGAGGATGCAAATATGACTATGTCATCTGCCTGTTCCAGGTCTGTTATGCAAAAGTCATGCAGTAACCCTAGTGTGTAGCTAGTAACAGCATCCATCAGCATCAGTAATGGTGTTGAACAAACCAGTGGCAGCCACACATCCTTGATGGATGCCACTGTGGTACTCAAACCAGTTGGGCTTACTAGTACCTAACAGGACACAGCTCTCACTTTCTTGATGCATCTCTGTGAGAAGGTTGAGGAGCTTGCCAGTCACACCGGCAACCTTCAGGCAGAGCCAAAGGGAATGAAAATCAACACAGTCAAAGGCAGCTTTTAAATCAGTAAAGACTATATACACCTCATCCTTCCTGCCCCAAAGCTCTTGGGCTTGTTCAATAGTTTATTTAATGGTAAAAATCTGCTCCAGGGCACAGATCCCTTGTGATGAGCTTAACATGCTCAAGAAGCATGAACAGTTTGCTTGGAATGGAAAGCAAAGTGATGCCATGATGGCTGGAACACACCATAGTATTGCCTTTCCCTGTCCCAAATGGGACACTAATCCCCTGGCACCAGTCAGCGGGTAGTTTCTCATGAATCCATATTTGTAGATAAAATGGGTCAGCCACTCCAAGACAGAACCCCTGTTGTGCATGTTCAGCTCAGCAGCTGTGCTACAAATACTGGCAGGACAGCCTTTCTCGAGCTTGCAGGCTGTGTTTTGACTCGCTCCTACAAACATTAGAAGGGTGCAGACACCAAAAAAGGTGAGGAATTGTTTAGGGTCACGAAAAGAGTGGCATAATTAAGATTCATGGGATTAAATTAGGAAAGTAAAAATGTAGACTGCCTGCATGGGATTTTCCAAATCTTACCGTCATCCTATCTTCCACTGATGCTAATGGTAAAACTGTCATTGAGTTCAATGGAAACAGAATTTGGGCTGTGCTGAGCAATTTGGGAAATATTACCTTATATCAGGAAAAACTTCATGCCAGCGCGAACTATTAGACTAAGGCACTTTCATTCTGTAAACTATCAAAACAGAGAGAAAATAAAATGGCCTCACCAAAAATGTTGAGGAGGCAAAAGAATAAAAACTAGGAACTGCAATGAAGCATATCAGATGGAGCAAACATACATAGAAGGTATAAAAAACAACAGGTACAAATGAAGAGAGCTGAACATCAGTGGAAAATACACACAGCTTTCAAACAAGATTAGCAAGAACGACAGAAATACATATGGTTCAAACGTCACTAAGAACTACAGTCCTGCTTACTGACAGTAGTGAGGGGAATATGAGCCTGATTCTCCATTACCTGACACTAGTTTAACATAGATTTTATTCTGCTGAATTCTGCTCCTCTGTAAGTAAAATCAGAATCAGATCCATCAAGTATAAAATACTTCAAGACCAGTGGACTTATTGAAAGAAAACCGAATGTCTCATAAAGCATTGTAAGTGTATGATACCATACTTCTGTTTGGAAAGAGCAGTAAGCCCAGACACCCTAAAAAACATATAGATGTAACAACAGTGCCTGGTCTGTCCAGATACAAGTTCACTGTTGACCAACTTTCCATATGAGATTCCTCACCTATGAAGTCCTGTATTGTGATCTGTCTGTAGGTCTGCCCTAAGGCTGACTATGCAATACCTCTCACAACTCAGGTAAAAGAGGACCCTTGAAATACATAGCAAACTACACCAAATATTCATAAGTACCTATGATAGTGTTTTGAAGGTATTGTGGTGAAGTGGGTGTGCAGCAGGAAAACTTTAGGGGGTAGTCTAGTGCACTGGGTGGCGGGAAGTAGGAAAAGCCTGGAAAGCTGGCATCCCTAGAAGGGCAGAGTCAGTGGCATAGCAAGGCCTCAGAGGTCCTGGTGCAAGAATAAGTTAGGAGCCCCCTTTCCTATTTCAGGCCACAGCACCCGACATACCTCACTGACTCCAACAACCTAGCCCCCAACTTACAGCACTGCCTCTTAACATCACCTGCAACCTCCAACCCCTCACCACACAGCTCCCCTTCCAGCCCTTCCCACTCACCTATTGCCTTTGGGGCCTTACTGTCCACTCACCAGTGCCTCCCCCGTAATGCTCACCTGGGGTCCGCACTCTGCTCCTGTCCTGGACTAGGGCAGTTCCTTTTGATCCCAGCCACCCAGCAGCTTGACTTGGTCCCATCACCCACCCCGCACTCAGACAGCGTGGCCAAATCTGAGTAATCAATGGGCAACGTGACATCGTACAGCACCACTCAAGTTTGGCTCAGCTGCCCCCTCACCTTCCATTGTGACACAGTGTGGCCGAGCTAAATTTGTGGGAGTGGCTGCGTGATTCAATATGTCAGGAGAAGTGCTGGAGCATCATTTCATCTGGTTGGGTACCCATAGCCTCATGGGCCCTGGGAGTTACTGAACCACTTTTACCACTGTAATTATGCTTCTGAGAGAGTGAAGTCTGTGGTGAACAGTCAGTGTCCAGTCTACAGTTGTTGTGGTAATGGTAATGTGTGTGGGTGACGAAGCAGAAATCAGATGGCTCAACTTCTAACTTCCTTGGTTTTGTATCAAGTGTTACATGTTTAACAACTTCATCTATCTCATTGTAAATACACACACCGCTCAGTGGAACTATTAAGACAAGAGCAATCATCACCTTGATGAGTACCTTCCTTGTGCATTAGACACGTGGGCCTCAACCTTGACATTTGCATGTCTTTTTGATTGTAAAACTCTTTGGGCAGATACCATACCTGAAGGTGTCTCTGCAGAGCCTAGCACATTTTAGATGCTATTGAAATATAAATTAAAAAATAAAGAAATTGCAGGGAAAAGTTAGGGATGTGGAAACCAAGCCAAGAAAAATACAGACTTGATAAAATTTGAAACAAATCAAATTTTATACTATTTGAAAGAAAAACCTGCACCGATATACTCCCTTCCTCACCCATTCCAACATAGTCTGTTCCATAAAACACCTCTGTGACTTTTGCTGGTACTCTGAAGTTTCTCATTTTCCAACTCAGCTGCACACTTGAAAACTTGGGACTTTTTAGTTCCAGAGACGTTGTAGAACCCACTGACCTGAAGTGAAAAAGTTCTGTAGTTAGAAAGAGCCCATTACCATGTATCAGACGAGACCAGCATAGATTTAGCAATGAATGTGGGATATCAGGCTTGGTAATGTCCTGAGGAGAGAACAGATTTTATGGATTTTGCATAGAAGCACAGAAGTAGGACTCTATGGGTGAAAGCCAAAGGCATCAGATAGGGAATAAGCTATATTCAGTGGGTAAGCCAGTCAGATCATGTGAGGAGTAAGGAGGAAGAACAAGGGCAGAGAAGGTGAGGAGTTGGGATGAGAATGAGATGTTAAGAGATGAGAAGGAAGAAACTCCACTATTCAGATAAATTGCAGAGAAGTTTGCAAATTGTGGGTATATGTCCTGAGTTGAAATTTTTGGAGGCTTAGTAGAAAGGTATAAAGAAATATTTGCAGTCTTGAGCTCTTTAAGCTGCCTAATTCCACTCCAAGTAATCTGATTGTGGCACAGAATCAAGGACAAAGATGAGCATGAGGGCACAGCACTCAATTTGTTGAGGAGATTATTACAGAGTCTGGAAGAAAACAGCAGTAGAAGAAAGAAAAAAAATCAACTAGGTTTGACAAAGGGTATTATATTCATATCCCTACATTGACCAATCTGGAAATTCTGCCCAAGCAGCTCCAAAACATATCTATCCAAGAAATATCAAACACAACAAGGTGCATTACAACATCTATAGATGGCATTATGACAATTACTTGTACTTCTGTCTGTGATTCACAGATTTGATATTACTTTTTGCTGATAACTCATAACAGGGATCAGTGATGTTGGACAAGATTGATGAGCAATTTTTATCTTACACTCTCTTTCCAGCATGTGCAGCTGTTTGCTTGTTGAGGATGGACATAATGAAGAGATTTTTATGTATATGTTGCAAGGTACAGCCCTGGAACCTTAAAATTCTAATGACTCCAAGAGATTTCCTTCCTGACAGGCTGAAATCTATGGACTAATATTGATTCGAAGGAATATTATCCTGTTAGCCTCCCATGATATTGCTGCACTCAGTCCTGATAGACTTGAAGTCAATAGTATCTAATATGCTTCTCAGGACTGACACTTAAGGGGCAACCACTTAAGTACATCTATGATTAGTTTTAGAATATTATGCTGCTAAATCACTTGTCCTTACAAAACCTCTGCTTTTCTTCAGACATTTGACTGATATATTGTCATCTTTTAGTTCTACATTGGTTTAGCAAGATGTCTGAAGAACATAAAAAACAAGTAAAGACAAGATGATGAAAAATCTTAGCATTTATGAATTCTTTGTTGTGGAAGAATCAAAACTTGGTTATTCAATTACCCTACATATTGTAGCTATAGTCACAGATCCACACAATTCAGAACTCTGTATTCCTTTAGTTCGAAAACAAAATACATTGACAGATCTGCTGATAGAAGGGTTGGTGTTAGAGTTGATTGAAATTTTCCATCAGAATTCAGATGTCTAACGGAAAAGGCCCTAAAAATTGATGAAAATAATTGATGGTTTTGATGAGCCATTGGGTTAGTCAAAATATTTTTATGGTTGCAAACTTTGAAATAAAAAGAAATCCTGATTCTTTTCTTGGGTTTTTTGTTTGTTTTTACTTCCCATCATGTTTTTACCAATTTTTATATGCCTTAGTAAGTACATATATACACCCTTAGTCAGTGCCCCGGGTCCTTGCAAACTAATCAGAGTATTAAAAAAAACTTAAATTAAATTCCAAGTGGCTTATGTTTCTATAGAATTGCCTCAGATAAGACACACTTTGGCTTGATATAGTCCAAACTTGTTGACTTTCCCAGAATATTGTGAAGCTCATCTTTTTGCTTTTTTTTTTCCTCATATTTTTTGAAAGAGTAGATTTATCTGAAAGTGGGTATCAGGGGAAGTAGAATTTATTTTTTAATTGCTGGTTTTATCTAATATTTACATATAAAGGGGGGGAGGGAAGAGACAGCAAATAATACAAATTCAGTGAGAGCAGCAGCCTCATCTGGAATGGTCAATAAGGGATATGACATTTCAACACTAGTATCCACAGCTTGCTGACCTGGTGACAGGACCTTTGTTAAACATTACGGGAGAGTGTCAGATGCTGACAAGTAAAACCTGGCAGCTGTGAGTATCAATCATGACCTAGAAGATGGTACTCTGTAGTTTTGAGAAACAATGTAGCATTATTCTTTGACAGAAAGAAAGGACCTTTGATTTTAAGTAATAGGTGATTCTGTTTATATAAAGAGGACATTTTTAAATGGCTGAATATGAGAAAGATTTAGATAAACATATATGTCTTTCCTTCCTTACTTTGTTCTTATCTGATCTTCCCTCGCCCTCCCTCCATGGATGAACAAAAGATTCTACCTTTTTTCAGGTAACATCTCCGAAAAGCCAGGTTGCAAGACAGAAACATGAGGATTAAAAGATTCCCTCTTAATTTCCATATCTTATAATCAGATGTCATCTCAATTGAACTTGACTGGAGAATTAATTTTCGGCAACGATTTTCAAAATAGCTAGTGCTTTGGGGGTACCAAACTTGAGCCACCTTAAAGAGGCATGATTGCCCAAGGGCAGATGCTTAGCACTTTCTGAAAAATCAGGCCCCTACAAAATGGCTCAAGTCAGGCATCCAAAATCCATAGACATTTTTATAAAACTTAAAGCCAAAATTTTCAATGCACACATTTTAACATTCTATTTCTTAGTGTCCAATTACCGGGGGGAAGAGGGAGGAACTTTTAGCTATATACTACTTGGGGTGGGGGAAAAGAATCTTTGCTCATGTTTCTACAGATGAAACTTATATTTTGATAGTCTATATTGAAAAGGTCATATTAATCACTGGTATAAATAGGAACAGCTCCAATGATTTCAGTGGACATACACTGCAAAAACAAATTTGGCCCAACATGTTCTCTGCTCTGGTTGTCTAATTATATAATATCCTTCCTTTCCACTATATTAAGTGTGTGTTTTAGCAGGTGCTTTAGTCTCTGTTTTACGCTTGTATCGGATTTAAAAATCAAGCATAGTGAGATAAACCCCATAATTAAAATTTAAGATCTGTGTCCTTCACCTGATATTTTAAAGGTTATCAATACCAAATGTGATTAATTAAAATCAACAGTAATATTAAATGTGCATACATAAGAACTATGAATTTAATAATACCGATGCAATATGCTATCTTGCTATTGATCTTGCTTATCTGATTAAATTGAAATCTCCATACAAACAAAAGATAGCTGGTAGAAAAGTACTGGACTGTGAGCAGGTTTTTTGTTAGCTCATTCAAATATGGTGTGGTTCTTTTTTGGCACATAAAATGCATGCAGATATTTCCACAAAGGCAATTATACTGTATGCTACTTTTTAAAATAAGATTAAAAGAGCCACTATTTAATCACTATTGACTGCCATTAATTAGTATGCTGGAATAGAGCTGACACATCCCTGGATGGCACATCTGTTAAGTGTAGACAGCAATCAGTGAAATAGGTTTTCCAACAAACGACTTGTCAAAGCCTTGACACAAGAATTACTTATGCTAGTAGTCAGCCATTCACTTTCTTCCAGTTCGAATGTTCATCATCTGCCCCCACACTGGAATCTGAAATACAGCAAAAAGTGTCTGTATATGCTCTGCAAATTAAAGGAACAAAGTACCCAGTTAAGACTAGATCCTCAGGTGTGCTAAAGCTGTGTTTGATGTATCTGTGGGGTGAGCAGGATTGGGGTGCAAGACACATAGGTGGCTGTACATTATAATTCCACCTCCCTTCTCCTGAGGCTGCTAGAAGTCCAACCAGATTGCAGTGCAAATTAACGTAGCCTTAGAGCTGCTCTAATTTACATGAGAGGATAACAGTTCTAAGATGACTTTTCCACCAGCCAGGATGGCCTCTCCAGTTCTGCTCAATCCTATCCTCGAACCTCAGCTTGCCTGAGAACTCAAATGACACGAATATTATCTGGTGCAATCAGCAGTGAAACAGATTTATCTGGTTAAACATTCTGGAACATGCAGCTGTAGTGAAGTTATTAATTTCTTTTTAACTAGCTGGTAGATATTGGTAGCTTCTAATGTAGATGTAAAATGTTACTATCACTACCTTTCATTTTTTCATCAAATCAAAATTTATAAACATAATATTGTACCACAGTTGTGACAAGTTTCTTAAATTATTCTTCTTATCACATTGGTTGACATTGTCACCTCCATTAATGAATATTTTGATAAACACATGAATTTCTTTTTACTGTTCAGTTTGAGAAACTCTACTACAATATTTTGACTTATTTTATATTTAAATCAGTGTGTTCTGTGGCCAAAGCAATGAATTGTGAGGAAAAAAATGTTTTTAAAGCATCTGAGGGCTAAAGCAGATAGGTTTGATCCTTTAACTGAACTGGATGAGTGCTTGTTTGGGAACCATGTGCCAACATCTTAGCGCTGCTAATGATTCCTTCCAGTCAATTGACTTATGCGACTGCATGGATACCAGGTTATTTATACTGTTTATACTATTCATACTGATCACTGAGCTGTTTGGAAAATCAGGCCCAGATTTTGAGCAAATGAAAACTGGCCCTTCAGGATACAAAAGCTACACATTTAGGTGGCTGGACCCAGAGGGATCAGACTGCTTCCTTGGAACACGAAGTGTCAAGACAGACCAAATGCTGCACTAGTTTCCATCTAGGCTTCCCTACTGAAAGGCCAGATCCTGCTCCCATTGAAGTCAATGAGGATTTTGTCATTGACTTCAATAGTAGCAGGATGAGACTTTAAATAAGGGCAGAATTTGGCCCCAAGCGATTAGCATTCTGGGAATTATTTAATCTGCTAGTCAACCTATTTGTTAGTATTCAGCTCTTTAAAATATCATGAATTTAGCTTTCTTAATACTTTTAATTTTACATCTAGTTAAAACTTGGGTCAAGCTCAGGTCGCCATTATCTATAAGCCATGACAATGTTTCTGTGACAGACCTTTGGTTCAGTTCTAGCCAAAGGGAGCTTTACTCCCCTGAAAGAAGGAAACTGTATTTAAAGGCCAATGATCCCTTGTGGGATATTTTATCAGATAGGGCATAAAACTGAGTGGACTGATTTCATACTTATCCTGAGTCCTGAACTCACCAGTTTTTCTCACTGCCTTGCTTCTGTTTCAAGGTGACAATCCAGAATTGTTTTAATTTACCAAACCTGATGAAATACACCACTGTGTCTAGGTGTACCAGTTTTTTTGATAAAGGTGTAATGGACTACACTTAGACCTTTTTAATGCATTTGATTTAGTACTGCATGACATAATTTACAAATTAGCATTATACACAATCAGTAAAGCTCATGGGAAATGGATTAAGAACTGGCTAACTGACTGATATCAAAGGAGTTGTACAGAGGAATTACCACTGAATGGGGGGAGGGGTTCTGCTGGGATTACTCACGTATTAATACTAGGCCTGCTGCTGTTCAATACTTCTATTAATTATGGAGAAATAAATATAAAATCACTGATAAAATTTGCAGAGGACACAATGATTGGTGGAATGGCAAATGATGATGGCAGAGTAGTTATACAAAGTGATCTAGATTGCTTAGTAGGATGGGTTCATTCAGTATGATGGGTCCATTCAAACAAAATATGTTTTAATACAGCCAAATGGAAGATCATACAAATAAAGCATGAAGACCACATTTACATAACATGGGACTGTATCCTACAAAGTAGTGACTCTGGAAAGATTTAAGGGTCATAGTGGATAAATGACTCAACATGAGCTCCAGTGCAATACTGTGGCAAATAGGGCTAATGTGATCCCTAAATCTATAAAGAGGGTAAGTAAGAGTAGAGGAGTGATTTTACTTTGTATTGGACATTAGTCAGACCAATACTAGAATGCCACTTACAGTTTTGGAGTCTCTTGTTTCAAGGCTGTTGAAAAATTGGAGAAGGTGCGGAGAAGAGTAACAAAAGTCATTCAAAGTCTGGGGAAAAATGCCTTAAATGAAAGACTGAAGGAACTCAATTTGTTTAGTTTATCAAAAAGGATGATCAAGAGATAATTTGATCATAGTATATAAGTAACTGCAGAGGGAGAAAATACCAGTTACTAAGGGGTTCTTTTATCTAGTAGAGAAATACATAACTTGAAGCGTCTGGAAGTTAAAGTCTGACAAATTCAGATTAGACATAAAACACAAATTTTTCACAGTGACTGAAGGTGATAAACCCATTGGAACAAATTACCAAGGGCAGTGCTGAATTTTCCATTTCTCAGTGTCTTCAGATCAAGACTGGATATCTTTCTTGAAGATATGCTTTAGTCAAACAAAAATTATTAGGCTCAAAACAGGGGAAACTGGATTAGATGGTATGGCATGTGTTACAGAGGATGTGAGACTAGATAATCAAATGGTTCCTTCTGCCTTTAAAATTTATACATTTTAAGATGTCATAGTTGGAGTTAATATGGTAGAATAATACAATTGGGATTTAGTGAGAGAGTTTAGGAGCCTAGGTCCCACTGAAAGTCAATGGGATTTGGGTGCCTTAGGCTTCTTTCAAAATCCCAACCTATTGATGAAAGGTAAGAACAATTTCATGAGACCTCCATAAAAAGTTTGATTTATGTTTGGGCAATGTTGCTGAAATACTTTTGAAGACATATGGTGGTGAATTTCATGAGCAAGTGCATGGCACATTTAATTCAAACACCTTTCATCTTCAATCTGTTTTAGGGCAAATTAGTTTAGTGATGTGAATCTAGTCCTTAGTAGACATTTGTGCACAAAACACTAGCAGCACACAATAGGGCATAATTTGACATGATTTGCAGTCTCTCCCCAGGAGGAACCTAGAAGTAGAATAACAGGAATGAGTTGTAGATCAGGATGGCTCTGCATTGGAAGAAGGGTGTTTTGGAAGAAAAAAATAGTTTTGAATTTACAACCTGCCTGCTGTCCCCACTGAGATTACTTATGTAAACCAGGACTACCCATGTATGTAAAGATATGGCCCATATAGAGCAGTTGCCCTATGCCCTAACCAGTGACTTACAAAAGCACCAGAATACACTGAAAAATACTAAATGACAAAAGTTTCTCTTTTTAAAAAAAGGCAAATTTTCATGTGAAAATTGAGGAAAAAAATTAAATTTAGCCCTGAATCAAATTTTCAAATGGTAACTCCAACCAAATATAGGAGCTAATGGCTTCATGCAGTTCTATAAAATCATTCACAGCCCTCTCGTGGATATTTTACAATCTCGCCACTTGAATTAAGTAATCCCTGTTATCTTTTCACTTTGGTGTGAATGGAGTTTCAAATGTGTGTCTTAGATGCACATTTCCTTTTGAGCAGTAAGCACTTCCACTAACAGTCATGCAACTGGAGTAATGAATGGATTGTATAAATCACCACTGGACTTTTCCCACTTGCCCAATCTCTGCATTCTATCGTCCTCCTAACATTTTTTTTAAAATAGCATGCATATTTCAGGCAATGCTTTGGAAAATTATTCGTTGTTGGTGAATAACATGGCATGCAGGTGTCATGTGGACAGCTAGAATAATTGTGAAAATGCTATCAAAATCACCTCATCTGTGCTAAAGGAAACCCAGTAACAACATTTATTTACTGATTCAGTACCTCATTTTGCAATGCCTTTTGGCTGGTTCTTAATATATATGTGATTATTGGGCCTGAGATTGCATTATTTGTGTAGCCAAGTTGCACCATGGTCTGCTCTCAGTCAAAACAGGGTAAGTTCATAGTAATTCTTCCAACAGAATCTGGTCCAGGAACTCTCCCAAACAAAACTAGCACAAGAAGGGCAGAAATGTCTTTCAAATTTGGACCTGGCTGGTAGCTGGAAAGTCTTCATCCATAGTGTTAGGCTGTAACATTTAGTGACAGCCTGAAAAGAGGCTTGGGCTTCTGGAACAACTGTGCTTCAGAAAGAGCGGCAGGCCTTCGCACATCTCTACCCCAAGTGTGCAGTGGGAATGCATACCATTGACTATACCGTGTTTTGGGATATTTCCACATATACCCCACTTCATATCCAGTGACCTCTGTGGGCTGGTGCAGAAGAGGTGTTGGGACCTCCTTTCCTCACTGCTCTTCCCCATCATCTTTGGAGCAACCTGTATCCCTGCAGAAGTGTGGAATGAGCAGCCCCGGCAATCCCCAGCATATGGGCTGTGGTGGCTTGGGCTTTTCTAAGGGATGTACAAGGGGCATGGGAATGCCCCTTGCATCATCCCGTACCTGTGTTAGGATCCTATAGCTTTTCTGAGCACGGGGATCTACTGCAGCCAGATTATTCTTACTTTTCACCTTTACTTACTCGTGTATTCTTCAAAGGAAATTTTGGAATTGTAAAATATTTGGGGCAGGAACCATTTTTACATTCTGTGTTGGTACAGCACCTAGCAAAGTGGGTTCCTAGTCCATGCCTGGAGCTCCTAAGTGCTATTGTAAGAATGTAAATAATTAAGAGGGTGCCCAGCACTTCTTATGTATCCATTTTTTTCTCTGGTTACAAAATCCTAAATTGCTGTCACCCACCACCATACTGGATCATATTTCAAGCATGAATTTGGTCAAAAAGGGATTAAATCAAAATCTAACTCTACACTAAAAGTTATTAAATCTACATTCCAGTTCACATTTTGCTTCTACACAGAATGAAGGCACCTTCAAAGAAGAGGAGAGAGAGAGAGCCATTGCCTCTTCATACAGAACAAATAGCTAAAGATGGTGTAAGAAAATTGTTACTTATTTAGATTTTCGTTCCACAAATAATATTAGTGGTGATCACTTACACTGGCATTTGTTCTAACTGACAGCATCAGGGCAACATTATTTCTTTGCAGATGTGTTTTTCCACTTGAATGGTAATGGCACTGTATAAATTCTTGATTGCATTTTCCTGCTTTTTGACATTGTGTTCTGAATTTGTCATTTGTATACATACATATGTAAACTGCTTCACAGTAAATTCTATTTGCTGACTCTCCTTGAATGACCTATAATGTTGCAGTGTAAGGTACTATTTGGAAAGGCCTAGGAATGTAATGTGCTCACATGACCTGAAATTATTGCAATAGTTTGAATAAGGAAAAAGGGAGAAGATATGGCAGTAGAAAAAAAAGAAATTGGGGGTGAGGTATAAAAACACAGAGAGAGATGAGGAGGATATATAATATATCATTTATAATCAGCTACATTATTCCAGTTTTCAAAGTATAGTTACTGTAAATAGTGAAAATTGCTCAAATGCCATGTTATTTCTTTTGCCACAGAGAAATCCCCATTATTTTAAGTACTTGTTCAGAATCAGGTGGGAGCTTTCAGTTCATTAATCTGGCATTCCTTATCTTTTAGCTCAGACAATTCTAGAGCAAGCAGAAAGCAGAGCTGGCTCTAAACCAAATGGCACCTGAGGTGAGGCGCTTCATCGGCGCCCTCTCTCTCTTCATTTGTTAAGATTTTGAATACCTTATTTTTATTTCTTTTGTAGCCTATTTCACAACTTTGAGTCTTAAAACACAAGTACACTTTCACAAATATACAGTAAAACAAGGTTCAGAGTATCGCAGCTGGCCTTTCACTTCACTTCAGTTTGTTCTTATATCTTACTGACTGACTGGCAATACCCTACCCCTTATATACCTATGAGGGCATGGCTGACAACATTCTGGAAGGTTCAAGGAAAATGTAGTTCTCAGAAAGTCTGGATGGTTCCACAAGATTCTACAAAGGTCCAGAACATTCTAGGAGTTTAGTGAAAAATGAATCCTCATACAGGATATCAGAAACATTTTACTTCAAACATTCTATTTTTCCTTTTGTCGCTAACAACAAAAACAGAACCGTGACCCCCAAGCTCTGCATGCCAGGTGGTTACCTGCCCCTAAAACTGGCTCTGGCAGGAAGTGTTAGAACTTTTGAATGCTTTCACTATAAAATAATATGGTTCTGATTTGCCACTGCCTTGAGTGTTTATTTGCATGTATTTAAAGCAGCTGTAAGATGCTACGAAATCAAACTTTACAAGCCAGCCGTGAACAGGCCCCATCAAACACTGGTGAAATAATCTAAAAATTCTATCTGGGTCACAAGAGAAAAGAAAAAAAATATTCTTGAAATTTGGTCACAGATGGAAATTTCTTGTTTCACAATCTCAGTTAACAGCCGACTTCTCAGCTACCCCTGATGACTTTTCCCAAGCTGCTGAATCCACAAGTGATGAATTCTGAGATTTCATCCTGTTCAAACATCAAGGAGTCCTCGAAACATTAAAGGAAATCCCAACTACCATCTGTGATTATGTCCTTCAGGGCTGGTGAGAAATAGTCAACACAAACATGTATCCATACATACACTTAGGCACCCAGCATGTTTACAAAGCATTTGCTTTATTCAGGCTGCTGGAGAATACAACAGGTGTCTTCTCATTTTTGAACAAGGTAACTAAGAAGAAAAGCTAACTAAGAACCATGTCCAATTTACAGCCGGGCAAGTCATTGTTTTTTTCAGTTCTACCAGCACATCAAAAATTCAGAAAAATATTTGGTTCAGTTCCAAAATATTTGGAATTTGTAAGTAAATCAGAAAAGGCTGTTCTGCACTTTCTATCCTTGGAGCCCAGTGGTTAGGGCCCTAGTCTGAGCTGTGGGAGACCCACATTTGAATCTCCACTCTGGAGTAAGGACCTGAACTCCGCTCTCCTATCCCCGAAGTGAGCATCCTAGCCACCAGGATAGAGGCTATTCTTTTGAAGCTGTTCCCCTGTGTAGATGTAAAATGCTACCATTCTCCTTTGGTAGCAATTTACCTTCATTTTTCACTAACTGATCCAAAGGTAGAGTGACAAAGTTGCCCATTTATCCAATAATTAGGGACATTTGGAGCATGTGTAAGTTATTTATTAAATAAAAAGGCAACAGAGAAGCAGGCCCAGAGAGTCATGACAGGTAAGCCTGTTGCACCTCTGGATTCAAAGCTTTCACTTGTGGAGTTCTGCAAGATTCCATTCTTTCTCCTCGTGTCTAAACATCTTTGTAAAACCATTGGGAGAGACTGTGGGACAGTATGGAATTAAATGCCAGCAGTAAATTAATGATACTCAGTCCTCCACTGCTTTTGTATCAAATGATAAAGAACATCAAAATTAGTGTTTGATGAATAATTGATGGTTGAAGCTAAATCTGAGAGGCAGACATGATGGTAGTGAAAAAATGGAAAATTTTTGTGGTACTAACCAACATAACATCTCCTACCAAAGGAGGCACCACTTAGTTATCAAGACAGAATACAGTACTAAGTACTAAAGGTCCTTCTCCACTCCTTGGTAGTAGATATCCAAACACACAGCTGCTAAAATGCCTTTTATCTGTCTATGGCAGGGACAGCAGGTAATGACTTTGCCTGATGGGTGAGGACCTGTCAATGGTAATTCACACATTCATAACCTTGGGCTTGACCAATTTAGTGCTCTATACCTGGAAATGGAAAAATAAGGAGCTAGATCCCCAGTGAGAACAAGAATAAGCCTTGTATCCTCAGCTAAAATCAGGGGTTTTACTGCTATGTTACTCCAATTTTATGCTAGTGTAATTCCTTGGGTTTCAGGGAATTAAGCCTCAGGTATTTAAGTAACTTGTGATGACACAATAATGAAAATAGCATGCCTGAGTTTTATCACTTATACTGGCATAAATCAGGAGTAACTATCAAAATCATTGATGTTACATTGTTGTCAAACAAATCTAACAGGAAGAAGAATCAAGCCCAATCTCTCATTAAAAGCCACTATTTAAAATCCACAGTAATCTTCTTTGATTTCCCCTAGAAGTCTATTCTGTTTTAGGTTTGCATCCATCTTTCACTCAAACAGATCGATCTCCCCACTTTTCTTCATAAGCAGGTTTTTCCTCTTCATATTACTCACCCACTAAATCATATTCTAATGCCTAGATGGTGGAAGAGAGGAGTGATCAAAGATGAGCACGATCTGATTTGATAGGTTTCCTGTTGTGTTCCTCCTATGCTGCCTCTCGTTAGCCTTCCCCTTTTGTATCTGACACAAAAAATTGGAGATGGAGCACCACTTTAACTGAAAACAAAAGAAGCAATGGAAAGTTACAGGTTAGATACTCAGCTGATATAAATCAGTGTAGCTCTGTGAAAGTCAACAAAGCTATGCTGACAGAGTTAGGTGGATTTACACCTGCTGAGGATCTAGCCTGTTCTTGTGACGGCATTTATTATGGATGCGACTAGAGACCAAATCAGTATTTATGCAATATCTCTAAGACTAATTGTTTTGCAGTCTTCTTTGTTTTATTTTGGGGGTTTGTGTTTGTTATATCTTGTATATGCTGGTAGAAACCATTGACTGTAACAATGTCATTAGTTTCTCTGTGATTTTGTGTGGAGTATCATTATTTATTCATTCATCTTAGTGTCTTCATATAGTTTCCATTTTTTAATAACTGGTCCAACTTGGTTCTTTTGGATCAGCAGCCAGAGTGCCCACATTAGCTAGCACAGGAGATGGTTCTGGGAAAGTAATTATTTTCCAGATGCCATTCTGATTTTTATCTGGAAAAGTAAAAAAAAGTTGAAAACTATGGATTTGCTATGCCAACTCTTTTGAGACATCATCAGTATCGCATTAACAATTTTCATTGTGTTCCCATTATCATATCGTTTCACCAGTCGACAGCAGATTTATATTGTATCAGGACAAATGGATATATTTATAAGCATAATTGTCTGCACCTTTTTATATTGGGGGGAAATGAATAATAAGATATTAAATACAAATACTACATGATATATTGGTGTGACAAGGAGATGTTCTTGTTCCATTAGCATAGGAATAGCATTCCTATCTATTCTGGCTCATAAGGAAACAGTGACTGTCAGCAAAAGGTAAACGGTGTGTAATTCTCTGTTTGGAAATAACAGCCTGCGTATATTCTATATGGAAATGTGTATGGTAACTTCTAGCTTTTGCTAAAAATATTTCACTTTATTGTACCTTAAACCTACCCATATTTTTCATTTTGAATAGGAGTAAACTGGTCAGTCAAAACACATATGTTTGCTTTTCAGGTATACACACCTTCTGTGGGAATCTAGATCCACATTCAGTAAGGAATTAAAAGGCACTCATTACGCCTTTTCATTGCATGCCAGTCTCTCTGAGTATGTCTATACTGCATCTAGGAGTGAACCTCTTAGCCTGAAGCCACAGACTTGTGCTAGTGGGATTTGTGCTAGTGCATTCAAAATAGTTGTGTGAATGGTGCTTGGATGTTGTGGCTTGGGCTCAAACTTGGGCTCTGAAGCCATCCCCCTGAGCTCCAGCCTGAGCCTGAACATCTATACAGCAATTTTACTGCCCTGCAAGCCTGAGTCAGCTGATCCAGGCCAGCCACAAGTGTTCTATTGCAATGTAGGCATACCCAGGGTCTCCATAGTTATTTTTAGTGTGCTAGTAGAAGTCCGTGGATATACCCACTGTGGCTTGCATTTGATAGTTCCCTGAAAAGTTAAGTCCAAACATTTAACACTGCCAAGCAACTGGTTATTAGTCATTCGAAAGTGTTTATAACAAAGACTGAAGAAAAATATCCATCTACCCAATCCAACCTCCCTGTCATAAAGAATAAAAAGAATCTAGTTTTATAAAGGGCCAGAGCCTCAGACCCCCTTGTGCCCTTGAAGCATTGTGTAAAAGCCATACATTTGCTCCAACAGAGCACCTGAAGAATATCTGAACATGGAGAAATCCTGACTGGTATGTGGTGGGTATAACCAAGTCTACATAACACCTTCTTGTTTCTGGCCCCTCAATAGGCTTAATGGTCATATGAGAGTCATGTGTTGCTTCATTCCAGTAATCCCCAGTTTCCAGAATGACCTAAAGAGGGCTGTTACCAGCTGGTGTTAGTTAAAAAAACAGGAGGATGTTCTCATTTGCACCAGGGATTGAATTTATGTAGGAGTAGCCTCAATTTGCAGCATAGCCAACAGCAAATATTTGGCAGACAGCATTTAAACAGCTGACTTTGGGTCTACCACATTGCAGATAGGAAGTTTATTCCCAATTTGGGAGGCCTTTTTCAGGAATAAGGGTTAGGAAGGGCATAGAATTATTTTTAGTAGAAGTGAGAACTCATTGCGTCCTAGGATCCAAAGCAGTTCACCAGGGCAAAGGGTAATTTAATAGGGACAGTGTCATAACCGATTACCCATCTGGTCTGTGACCCAACTTGTGGTTCTGTTTTGTATGTGGACTTCTCAGGTGAGGCACTGGGATGGTGCATGTTCAGTGCTAATAGACAGTGGAAGGATATTGCTATCTCCCGAAAATAAGCTGCACTGTGTGAAACACAGATGGGGAATGGCAGTGTTTAACAGCTTGTAATTTAGCCTAATATTTACACATTTTTCAGAAGGCCAGCAAATGGCAGTTTCCTGGCCCTAGGACCATCCCTTTGATTATGACCAATTTTAAAACCCTGTTGCCAACCATAGAAGCATTGCCGATCTTCAAAAACATTTTCAATAACTTTTTTTTAATATAATGGAAGAATTAGGCTACATAAATATAAGCTCACAACAAGTCCATCTATCCATCTTTTAATTTTTATATTCTTGCACTGTTTAAAGTCCACAGCTGGGTTTTGGTCTGTGATGGGGTTTACAGACCCCACATAAAAACTAAGTGAAGGAGCAGTATTGGGCCAAGAGGGCTGTGACCTTCAACAGCTGTAGAGCATGCTCCAAATGGAGGATCTGCTCAAATGGAGACCCTGACAGTCAAGCAAGTGAGGACAGTGAAGGAGACATTTTCTGAAGAAGGAAAGTCAGTTTGCAGCTGCTGGGGACAGAGTGATAAGTGTCTGAACTGTGAGTAAAATCCCACCCAGGACAGTTGGAATCTTACTCTTTTCCTTCCTCCTCTCCCTGTTGAGGGAGAACATTGGAAAAAGAGCTGTGAAATACTTATCTGACCAACTTAGCCACTAGGACTGATTGGGAACTTCCCATTGGAGAGATAGGGTCTGCAAACATGTCCTGAGCCAAAGAGAAAAGCAGGGATACAGGAAGGAGCAGGCCCAGAGAAGACTGATCAGATGTGCCAGAAAGATGCAACCCAGCCACTACATGCCTCTCTCCTTTGGGACCAAGTCGGGAAAGAGAGCCTGGGTTCCCCTATTCTCCTTCCCCTCCATCTGTCTGGAGAACAATGAACTGACATTTGACCACTTGACCCACTGACCATCAGGCAAGCCCATCCCAGAACTTCTGAGGTTGAAAGGCCTGCCCAAGGCCTGCCCTCTAGGCCTGATGACCTCTGAGTAGAATGCACTGCAGGGTCCCATTTTGCTGGACACATTTGTTAAAACACATTGGCATATGTGTGCCAAACATCACATGGTCTTCGAGCTCACTAATGCTCCCGTTCCACATGGCTGAGCAGGAAAGTAAGACTTCCCCATTCTCAATGAACCTTGTAGTAGTTACCCAGATCTTGCATACAGGCATGGTGGGCAGCACATGTGCTGTATGCTTGTTATTTCCCCTACGAGTAATGCAGGGAGTCGATGGAGCTATGGCTCTGCTTCCCATGTGTTATGGGGAACAGACTGCACATGAGTGAGGAGTATTCATAGTAGAGCTGGTCCAAGAAACTTCAATGTAACTATATTCTGTTGGGTCAATCCAAAATCATTTAGGATTATATTACACATTAAAATATAATACAAAATAAAGCTGAAACTGAAATTAAACCCCCAAAAATGGAATTTTCCTTCTCAGCCAATTTTGAAATGTTGCAGGTTTGTTCCAGTTGACACGGAACGTCTGTCTCTGCTCTTGAGCCTTTTAAAGGGCTCATGTAGCATAATCCCAGAAAAGGAAAGACGTGGAGAAACTGAGTCTCAGAGGACTGTCTCTGATGCCCAATTCCTTCCTATTGTTCTTTGTAATATCGGGCAACTATGTTCCATCCCAAACTCAGGACTGTTCCTGAAAGGTCCAGTCTATCCCTAAAATTCCTCTGTACAGACACTGATGGTTAACTGAATAATTTAAATAATGTAGACTCTAAAGGCCATATTCTCTAAGAGCCAGTGGAATGTGCAGGCACATAATTTAAGTACGCCCCCGAATCGTTGTGCAAACTATAACTTTGTGTTTACAAACGGGTATGTATGAACACAAGTTAACTAGTATTCCTTTGGAGATGTGAGTTCACAGTTTAATAGGCATGCAAATTTATTGACTCTCACTCCTTGGTTTGCACATAAAAGTAGCTGTCTTTGCAAAATGAGTACAAATGGAGGTACTTGTAGCTTTTCCAGATGCATACTTTGGAAGAACTTTCAAACTGTATGCCCAATAGGAATTTTGTATCCCTTTCTATCTTTGCTTTTTGTCAAAAAAAAAAAAAAAAGACATTTCAAAAAAGGTATTTACTATATATAATAAACTGTATTGTTTGTCCACTGACAGCTGTTCATATTGTAGATTAAGTAGTTGCTTTTATATCTTTGAGACTTATAAGGAAATAAAGGCATAAGAGAAAACACAACTACACAACAGAAATGAAAAGCAAAACACTCACTCCGGCTCCATACAAATCAGGAAGCCCTGGAAAGAACATTTTATTGTTAGAACATTTAGAATCTTGATTAAAGTCATTGTTTACAGCTGAGCACAGTCTATTATATCAGGAAGGCCAGTTTCATTATCAGCCTCATCAGCACAAGCTAGCCAGCAGGGACATCTTTAAAAGGCCCATCAGTTGTGCTCTGAAGTGGTTATAGCATCTATACTTTAAAAATATGATCAAGAATGTATAGAAATCTAAAATCATATTTCATGCTGATGTGTTCCAGTGCATTACTGTCAGTCATTAAACACTGAAGGAACATTGCCTTAGTACAATGAGAATAGCTAGAAGAAGGTTGAGAGGATAATAATAGAAGATACAGGAAATAGTTCTGAAATACTGGGTTTATCTAGAAAACACTACAGCTAGTCAACTCTATCATTAACAATGCTGTTTAGTCTAACAGTATTAATATTGGCTTACTTGATCATTAGTCAGATCATCATTCCCTCTTTGAAATCTTCCACTGGCTCCTCATTGTCCAGCAAATCAGATTCAAACTTCTTTGTCCGCTTGCCTTCAAGGACCTACTCAACTCTGCTTCATTTTACATCTTATGCCAGCTCCTGATCCCCCTCCCATTCTGAAAATTATGCCAGCCTCAGTGCCCCATTAACACCAATGGGCCTATTCCCAGGCCAAACCCTGTGTGTGGAATACCTGTCTAATCTGGTTTGAGCCCAGTTTGAGTATCCTATTGTCTCCATATTTCTTATTTTGAGAATAAGCTCCTCAAGGCATGGACTTCATAGTGTGCCTTGTACAATAAGGAGAACATTGTAATTGCTTAACAAATTATCAAAATGGTTAGTTTGGTTCTCCTCTCAAACACACCAGTTTTTGCACTGTTTTTATTCTACTGACTTCACTCATGTTACCCGGATTTACACAGATGCAAGTAGGCGGACAATCAAGAATGTTTTTATTGAACATTAGTGAGAAAAGGTGGGTGAGGTAATTTTTTACTGGACAACTTCTGTTGGTAAACGAGACAAGCTTTCGAGCTATGCAGAGCTTCTACGGGGCCTCCAGGAAGAAGAGCTGTATGTATCTTGAAAGCTTCTCTCTTTCACCAACAGAAGTTGGTCCAATAAAAGATATTAAATCTCCCACCTTGTCTCTTTAACATCGTAAAACCAACACAGCTACAACACTGCAAACAATTATTGAACATGTCTGATTTCAACAATCAAAATCAAAAGGAAAAAGAAAATGACTGATTTCTACTGATTATTACAGTATTTGTATAGACCCAACAGAGTTTTACGTGCTTTGAAGACAAGGTCTTGAAAAGCTTACAATCTAAAAACATCTAAATGTTTCTTTTTGATGTGATTATTTGTCCCTCTTGAAACATCCTTACACCTTCAAGGACAGACAAGTAAATAGATTAAAGATCTGTACAGAGAGAACCACAATCCCAGCAGCATGCACTCTGTTAATTAAGATGAAGTTTAAAACAACAACGTAATAAACCAAATACCAGGCTCATTAATGAACCAACACGCAATTGTTGCCAAATATACCATAAAATTAATTAACATTAGCTGGCAGATGGTGTAGGGTAAAGTAACTTGATTTAACACTGAGCAGAGTGGTGGCTGACAGGAACTCCAGAAGCTGGAAGCATTATATGCATTGCAAGAGAAGGGCTGAAACGGATTCATCCGCTATCAAGAAACCTTTGCTCCTTGAAGGTTAAAGATAGCATTAACAATGGCTGCGTCACATTCCAGACCAGACTACTCTCAAAACAATTATCTGAAGGTGATAACAAATGTATTACCGACAAATGATTAACTGCTTATTAACTCCATTTTTAACCATCACAGACTGTACTAAATGGACTAGAAATCAAGGTCTGAGAGAACAAATATTGCTTCTGGTTTATTAAAACCTTTGTCTGGATGCCAGATTTAGCTGAGAGACTTCATTGTAAAAGACAGCATTCATCACTGCCATAGTTATGATGCACCAAATAAAGCAAAGGGGCCATCCTAAAAACCATTCCTAAAGCTTCATCCTCTCATACATTTTTCTTCCTACTCAGATTAAGAGAATGTCTGGTTGTGATATTGACTTTCCTTAGTTTTATATTATTCTGCTTGTGTTTGGACAGAATTGCAACCAAAATGCATGCTACTATGCATTGTCTCATAATATTCTTGTAATAATAGCTTGAAGTGTTTTGTGAATAGCACCACCTTCAAAGTGTAAAGGACAAAGCCATTTAAGTAAGTGACTACTATGACTCCAGTGTATGAAATCAATATAACTTAATTATCTTGTGTTGGTCTAGCGAATTAAATGTAGCCATCACTGAAATTTCCCTTCCATTGAGTATTTGTTCATTAGGAGATGGCAAAAAATGTTATTTACTGATTCGGGAATGAGACAATAACTAGCACAGGGATTCTTTATGAAAGGGTTTTAAATTCATGTCATGACAACCTACCTTGTTCCCTCTCTCTCCATCTCTAATGCACACACTTGCACAGAATTGACAGAGTGAGGGCAAATACAAACACACAGAGGGTAAAGGGCAAATACACCAATTGTCCTTTTTCTTTATCTCCCAACACATCACTTAAAATGAACAAAGCAAAATGCCATGCAACATCCAACCAATGAAAAGGCTGAGCAATGGTAACTAATCTTTTTCCATTGCTAACCACTATGAAAAAATCTTAGTGTTAAATCATCAGTGGATTGCTGTAGATTGCTAAAAATCTGCCTAATATTTAACGAAGAACAATATCCTTCCTACCTTTTTTTTAACCGCCTTATGGAATTTAAAAATTTTATATCCTTATATCAGATTGTGAAAGAGGAAGGTAAAAGAATCTTTCCCAGTCTGCTCTGTACTGCCTATAAAAGAACAATTATTATTAATTATGGGGCAGATTTTAAAAAGAATAGGAGATGGGTATTCAGCTCTCACTGATTTGCAGTATGAGTTGAGTGCCTCATTCTGTTGCTTTGAAAATGTCCCCCCCACTCCACCCCTTTGTATCACATTAACACTGAGAAGCCCCAGCCAGATCATGGAGCTATGGGAGTTGGTGCTGTTCGTGCACATAGTCAGAGAGAGTCTTCATGGAAAAGTGGCAAGAGATAGTGAGTGGCACTCCTTTTAGTGTGCGGGGTGCAATCTTTATAGCAAGTGCTTAATTTGTAATGAAAGAAGTGCCAGGGCTCAAGCTGGGCGGCCGGAGAGTGGCAGCTGCTGTCCGGGCACCCAGCTCTGAAAGCCGTGCTGCTAACCTTACTTCTGTGCTGCGGCTGGTGACAGAGCTGCCATCAGAGCAGGGTGGCCAGAGAGTGGCAGCTGCTGATCAGGAGCCCATAGGTGCCAGGGCTATGAACTGCCATGTCTAGAGGTGCCAGGCCTCAGCCCCAGCAAGCACTGGCACAAATGAAGTTTATAATCCCCGTGGTTTCATATGGTCCATAATGCTCTTGGGGAGGGAGGAGGCAGGCTCGGGCAAGGGTGGAACTGTGACATACGTAGGGGAGCATTAAGAGAAATTGTGCCTGAGTCAGAGGACACATTCTGTCGCAGGGATGCTCTGTTCACCTAGGAGGGTTGCACTCTGTCATCCATTAGGGTGGTGCAGATTAATTCCTGCACCACGCCAGCCTTGTCACTGCAGAAAGATGCAGCGAGAGAGAAGGCCAATAGATCATTTCCTCCCTATGCTCACAGATACTGACTGTGATTGATGCATTAACACAATGTGATTTCTTGTGTGCCCATGACTCCATGTGCTCGTTTCAGGGCCAGTTACACACTGGCCACCAAACCATTATACAATTACAGGACAATAAAATACACAGATATGGGCTCCATTGAGAGGATATATGTTATAACAGATAATAACCCATGTACTATTTATTCCATGTGTAAAAAGAATATGGAAATTACAAAAACAGTTAATGATAAAATATGGAGAGAGCAGATAGTGCTCTCCTTTGACACAATACCCCTCTTCTCTGCCTTTTCAGTGAAAAGCCCCACAAAGGTATACATTTGGGAGAAATATTGGTCTCTCTGGTTATTTAGGGTCTCTTATCTGACTCACAGCTTGCAAATTCCAATTAACTCTTCAGAGCTCCTTTGATTAAAACAGTAGGCAGTAGAGTGAATTCTCCTGGAAATGTACATTTAAAGGTCTAAAAGTTAAAAGATAAACAAAAAATGGAAGGGGGAGGGAAATGAATATAAATCCAAACTTGACCAGAATCAGAAATGCTGTGGGAGATTCTTCCTTTGAGGAAGTGGTATTAGGAAAAGTATTATTCTATCCATAAAAGACTGATTTTCTTTTATAGAGCCAGGTTGTTTCCCCTGATTGCATGCAATTTCATTGCTGCTCGTCTTGCACAGGGAAGGAGTGAAGCTATCGCTTGTAGCTTGTGGGTGTCCTTAAAAAGTCTGATATGTTATCCTTACAGTTATTTGTATCCTGAGTTGGTTATACGCAGCGGAACTGGTCAAGATTAAACAGAGAGGGCCTCTCTGTGTTTTTCAGTGGACAAAAACATTTTTCCATAAAAGTTAAACTTTTTCACTCAATACAATAATTTTGACATAAGAATATGAATAATTCCACCCTATTTAAAATGTATGCTATAAGGTAATATTTTGTTTCCAGAACTAAAATTATAACAGATACATTGATGCAAACTTATTTTATCTTTTATTTTTATTTAGAATGATTATGAGGGTTAAAAGTTAGAAGAGTATAAATATATAGGATTTTAAGTCATAATGAAATTATTACACTAGTTCACTCCAATAACAAAATTCTAATACTTATTTATATAATGTTTGAAGTGTTTTGCAGACACTAACAAAATCAATCAACATAAATGTACACTCCTCTTTTTTCTTTATGTGCTATGAATCAGGTCTCAAACACTGTCTTCACAAGAATAGTAACTTTTAAAGCTTTTCTTTGGCCCACATTGGCATTTGAATACCTCTGAATATGTACGAATCCAATCATTCATGGGATCAATCTGTACACTAACACCAGTAGGGAAACATATCACCTTTCCCACAAGTTAAATGTCTGGAAAGTGGCATCTCAAGAAATGACTTTACTGTATCAAAAATGCTGATTTGCCACTGTTATATTAGCCTAGAGGTAGAGGGGCTGATTTTGATAGAATTTGTGTCTCCAAAGAACCATATGCCATGTAGCCAAAGTGTGGAGAGCTCTAGTCCCACCCCCTGCTGTTCCCCTGATAGGTCCCCTAAACCAGGATTAGGTGTGGTGAGTAGGGGTTAGATATGCCAGCTCTGCTCCAGCTGAGAGATGCCTCCAGGTCATAAGAATTTTCAGCTGATCAGATTTTGCTGATTTCTGGTATCTTTTCACCATAAAATTGATACAAAAGGGCTGCCCCCACCCCACCATTTTTTTTTTAAATATCTGGCTACTTATCCTGGAGTGAAGCCACTTGCCCTGAAATGGACCCAGCTAGTACAAGAGGCCATATCTGCTAAACAGCTAGAGGTCACCATGATATTATCACTGATATTCTGCTGTCACACTGACTTCTCAATGCTTAATCAGTCTTGATTTTCAAATCCCTTCATTGGTTTCACCCTACCTACCTAAGTAAAAGCCTTTCCTTTCATGATCTCCACCACAGTTACATTCCAGGGGAACCTTGACACTGTCAGCCATTTAAGAAGGCTAATGAATGTGGGAGACAGAACTTTCATAGTAACTAGACAAAGACTACAGTTCCTGTCACAGATAAAAATTATCATGGAGCAAAGCGTTTGCAGAACGAAATGCAAAATGTATTTTTGTCCCGTCTTTCCCTAAATAAGTGCTTCACTATCTCTCACACAAATACACTTGAATGCAAATAAAAATAGACAGTATCCAAATGATCTCTCCTGGCAAAATAAAAATGGAAGCAAACATTCTCAGAGAAAGACTTAGTAGCCGTATCAATATTTTGTCACTTATTTCTTTGCTACTCTAAGGAATTATTCTGAAGATTTGCAAAATGGGCACATTTATATCCAAATCCAAGGTTTAGTGCACCAATAGTTGGCTTTGGAAGTGAATCAGAAATTCATCAGGGTTTATCAAACCTTGGAGAAAATGAAGGTTGGCAAAAAGTTTGGGATCCTCTTTATCCCCAGTCAGCAACTCTTATCCTAAAATGTCCTGATCCTGTCTTTCCACATCCAGTCTCCACTCCTAACAGGCTGCTGCGCCACTTTTACCTGATACTAATTTCAGCGTGTACAGGGACTTGAAACACATACTCTCTGGAATCTTGGGTGGTTGTGTGATCCACTCCATCCATTTTTGCTCTTCAAAGGGCCATCTGGGCTTCTGCTTCCCCAGATATAGAAATCATCATTGAGGGAAACTGTCTGGCTTCCCTCCCCTTCCCATTTTCAGTATCACAACCAGTCTGTACCCTAGTTACTGTCATGGTAAAGACCCTGCTCTCTCATTCTGAGACTGACTCACTTTCGAATATAGCAACAAGAGATCACACAAAAGAGACACAAATACATGAAAAACAATTTTCAGAATAAAGGACAGAATGGATTGTAGTTTTTTACTGAGATGTACATTCCATTTTATAAGAACACTGTATGCTTGTCTTTATTGTTGAGTTGCTCAATATACTTAAGCTAAAATAAATAAAAATGAATTTGGGCTGCTGGTTAATACCTCAGGTTAATAATCCTGAGGGTTAGTCCCAGAGATGGTCATTTTAATGTTAGTTCTACAGCTATAGAATCATAGAGCCACAAGGTTAGAAAGGACTGCAAAGGTCATCTAGTCTTAAGCCAAGAAGCAGGATTTCTTATGTCTAACACATCCAAAATGTACCATCTGTAGTATATATGTAGGATCAATTAGGAATTAAATTGCAAATAAGATTATATACAGCATATACTAGAGATTAATTGATGTTTACATGTTTTCATTCATTTTGGGGAATGGGGAATTTAGGGCATAATTTTTCAGTAATTTCCCTGTCATATTTAATGCTATGAAATCAATAAAGAAATCATACAAAACAAATGGGAATTGCCTCTTGCAAAACTCTCATGGCTAGAACATGCATAATTATTTAATCATAAATTCATAGTACATGAATGCATAGTTCGCTTTTCTCTTCAAAGCCACCAGAGTGATTAGAGTATGCCATATCATGCACTAATTACTTGCGCAATTTTATGATTTTACATTTAGACAAAGCTTTCCCTTTTAAAGGAAAACAAAAAAGAATGTGCATGCCACATGCAGTAATTTTAGTGCAAAATTCGCCTTCAGTTCCCACAATAAGTCCCAGATACAGTTATCTGCTCTCCCTAGATGTGCTTGTATCCTACTGATATCAACTGGAGTTCTGCATATATGAGAGGACCAGACTAACAGTCAACAATACCCACCTTGAAGCTTGAGAAGAGATTTTAATCCATGCTCTTTAAACTTTTCCCCAGGTGAGATTTTTTAGCATAATACACAATTTTAAAATACAAATTCCTGTTTAAAAAAATCTATGTAAATAGAAGTTGATAATGAAAACCCAGATATAACTTTGAATTTATAGTAGTGTGACAGTGATTGCATTGAGACAATCAATATTTATCTTATTTTGGCTTTATACTATGAAGGGCTTACCACCTCCCAGGAAACACTCAGAACCTCTCAGACCCCAGTCCAGATAGGAATTTAAGGCCTATTCCTGCTTTTATTGAAATCAATGGGAGTTTACCACTGTGGTGAATTCTCTGAACCTTTTACTCTTAATGTTAAAACTCGATATCTTTCTCAAAGAGACATTATAGATCAAACAAAAGTCATGGCTTTAATGCAGAAATTATTGGGTGAGATTTTATGGCCTATATTATTCAAGAGATCAGAATAGATTAATTTAATGACCCTTCTGCTTACAAGTCTATGAACTGACCTCAGTCAGAACTGGATTAGGTCTCAAATCAGGAAGAGGTAAAATATGAATAAAATAAGAACAAATCTACATCCAAAACTTGTCTGAGATTCAAAAATCTCTAGACGACTTCTTTTTTAAAATGTATCAGTCAGTCAATAAGTTTAAACCATTTATTTGCAAAAAAAGCATTTGTTTCCAGCCCAACCACAGATAAGCGGCGCTAGAATTCCATACGAATGCTTGTCACAGTAGATTTTTGGTCTAAATGACCTTATCCAACTTTGCATACTCAAGATATTCACATAGTTCAAGAAAAAGTTCAGTTAAACAACTAAACTACAGATTCCTTATCTAAAATAAATTGAATTGTTTTTAGGTCCCCTTTAACTAATGCCTAATACCTGACATTTGTACAGTGGAATATATAGTCATCTCTCAAGGTACAGTACTACTAGATGGGAAAAGGAAAAGGAAGTCCTCTTTTGTGGATTACCATGTTGTATTTTTACTGCGTATATGCAGATACTAAAAGAATCTTAAGTCAAAGGTACCCTAGGGAAATGGTACTGCATTAAACATGTAACTGTAATACTCAATGGTACAATACATTTAAGAGGTTCATGAATTTAAGAAAGGCTTTGTATATTTCATATTCAGTCTCTGACTCCAAACTATAGATATTTTCACAGCATGCATAGGACCATTATGTCAAATTATGAAGTAGAAGCAAATACTTAGAGCCATTCTGAGACTTCATAGGATTTCTGGATAACTGAATAGCTTTGAATAAAATAAAACTACCCTTCCCATCACCCTCACCTAAAACCTTAGCTCAGAACTCAACCTGAATAGAAACTTTTGGCATTTTGAAACATTTTGTCATTTTTTCATTCCTTTCCAATCCCAGGTTTTGCCAGAAAAGGAAGTGTCAAAATACCACAAGTAGGGCTGTTCACATCTCTTTCTAGTCTATATGATACACGTCAGAGGGCCATTTCCTGCCCTATTTTGGGCACTGTCCGGAGTTCTCTGCTTGGTGTCCCCTTGGTGTCCCCTTCTGGTGTTCCCTGATTTTGAATCTGTAATCCTCACTCCTGTCCATTTTATCATTAGTTTTCCCACATAATTACTCAAGCCCCGGGTTCAGTAGCTCCCGTTAGGCTTCTAATGGCTTGCACTCACCCACTTCCCAGAACTCAATAAGTGAAGTTGTTGGGTGCTCACTCAACACTTTTGGAAAACCTAAATATGGATTTAAGAGTCTAAAATAAAACTTCCTTTTAAAAAAAAATCTTTTATTTTATACATATGAAGGAGGAATCTCTATATTTTAAATATTTAGAGTCTCTAGAGACTAGTAGAGTTAATACTACCACAATGGAAATCACTCAATCTCTTAAAGAATGAGAAAAAAATATCAGTATTAAAATAATATCTAACTGTGACAATTACCTTAGTATTAGGATCTCATCCTGGATGATAATAGGAGCAGGAGGTCAATGGACTACTTCTTCATATGGCTGATGTAAATATAGAGCAACAACTAAAATTTAACATTCAGATGGTTAAGCCATATAATTGCTTCTGGAGTAGCAGAGCATACTGCTGTGATGCCTCCTTTGTATTTGTGAATCAAGCTTTGAGTGGTTATATATTCCATGGTCTGTTCTAAAGGTGACCACAGTCGCATATTGGAGAGTCTTTAATTTTCCATTTGTGCAGGAAGTATCCACATCATGGTTTGTGCGGATGCAGTTTAGACCCACAAGCTTGCGGATGCCCACAAGCTTCATGGGAGATCAAAGACAGCACAAAAGGACCACTCGAGAAAAACACCAAGCAAAAGATCCAATGTCAACTACATTGGACAGTGACCTCAATCACTCCACAAGACCTCATCGCCATCAGTACAGATGAAAGAAGGGTTAGCCAAAATGAAGAAAGGGAAGGCAGCCAGTGGAGATGGTATCCCCCTGGAATTTCTTCATCAACTAGGTCCCAAGGAACTCCATTGGCTGGTGAAACTGTACACCAAAACCATGGAATCCAAATGCGTGCCAGAAGTCTGGTGGAAGGTGATAGTCATTGCCATACTCAAACTGGGCAAACTGACCCATGACCCCAGAAGTTATAGACCACTATCACTCCTGTGCAGTATCTACAAACTCCTGGAACATATCATCCTATGAAAAATCAGTCCCCTTGTCAAGTCAATGATCCCTGAAGAACAAGCAGTTCTTGCAACCAAGTTCTGGCCATTGTAACGTACATCGAGGCTGGATTCCAGAGAAAATCTAAGACTGGCGCAGCCTTCGTAGACCTGTCAACGTCTTAAAACACAATCTAGATTAAGGTTTGATGCTGAAGCTTGCAAGGATCAAACCCTTCTGTAAAACACTACGTCTGCTATGGATGATGCTGAGCAATAGGAGTCTACTTGTGCAATGATGATGATTTGTCCCGGTTCCTCAGGAATGAATTGTCACAAAGCTCAGTACACGTGCTAGTGATTTTCAATGTTCACATGAGCAATGTGATGCCAACAAAGGAGTGCAAATTTGCATATGTAGATGATCTTACCTTGGCAACACAAGCAGCCATCTTCAATGACATCAAGTCCACATTTCACTGGGACCTAAACAGCATGGAGGAATATTTCCAGAAATAGAAGCTCAAGCCAAATCCTCACAAAACAGTCACTGCTTTCCAACTTGATAACAAGAAAGTTAAGTGCACCCTGAAAGTGACCTTGTGTGGCAGCACTGCAACATAACCCCACATTGACTTGTCTTGGAGTGAAGCTGGATTGCATGCTAACCTTCCATGATCATATGAAGAAGATAGCTGCCAAGATGAAGACAGGGGTCAACCTGGTCCAGAAACTGTCAAGCACAAGTGACAGGGCGACAGCATCACTGCTATGGACATCAGCGATAGTCCTTGTGTACTCCGTAGCTGAGTATTGTGCATCGGTATGGACCAGAAGTAGCCCTACTCGAATTGCTGATGTCCAGCTGAACACTGCAGTGAGGTGCATCACTGAAACCTGAAGTTAACCCCAACACATTGGCTGCCAGTTCTGTTGTACTTTGCTCCCTCATCCATTCACAGCTATGTTGCATCCCTTTGGAAATTCCAGAGGATTGTGGAAAATGAATGTCTATCCATCTACCAGGACCTCTGGACTGCTTGAAGTCGCATACGGCCTTTTGGACCCCTGTGTTTAGCCTTCAAGAATGCAACTTCAAACCTGTTGAAGCTTGAAAAGATGAATGGAGCTTATGCAAAGTTACAAATGGGACTACTCATCTACATAAAGGCTGCAAGTTCAACTCTTAGCTTTGTTTAGAACTGTAAACCAAAAAAACCAAACTTTAGTGAGGGGGTGTTAAATAACTCCAGCACAATTTGGATTAGAGGCAAGGATAGCTTTATCTTAATACTTTTAACTAAATGTCTCAAGGGGAAAGGGGAATATTTATTACGAAAAAATAGATATATGAAAGTCTATAGCTTTCATCTGAAGTCAAGAAGATAATCTGAGATTTTGAAAATGTTTTAGGTAGGATCTTTTACAAGACTAAAACTTATGTATCACAGCAAGATCAAAGAATGGAGATATTGTGAAAAAGTTAGTGTGTGGTAATTTGAGTCTCTCCAAATATAAAATAGCTATTTGAATATAGACATCTTTTACTCCATGAGTTAAATAGATGGAACATTTTTAATGTTGCAGTGTAGTGTACTGGTCTATTCTGATATGTGATAGAACTAGTTTTATTGCTTCAGTTCTCTCATTACACCATCTGTTCATAACAGTTTAAATAATTTGGCTCCCACAGCTGATGTTAGTGTACAACACAAAGTAAAGTTTGCCTGTAATTCCCAAATACTTTGTTTTAACCAGAAATCTGATCTCCAGACAAGGAAGCCTCAGTGTTGAACAACAGGGAATACTGTAGTGAACTTGGCTGGAGATTCCATGAAGAGACTAGAGCAGTCTTGACACCTAAATTAAATAATGTGCATTGGAAAATGGCCAAAGTCTAAGGAAAACCTTAGACATTGGCAAGTGCAAGAACTTATGCTTTATAATGTTGCAAAGCTATTAAAATGTGGAATCAAATTTGATACTTTGGTTATGAAAACAGTTATTCATAGTTAGTTTAACACACTATGACGTTTTTTTTTTCAATTACAGATAAAGCCTGATGGCATTTAAACATGGCCACAAAAGTGTGCTTTAAATCGCTTTTTTCCTGCAGGCTAAAACAAAATATAAATTATTAATATTTTGTTATTCTGGTTACTTGTGTTACTCATTTTACTATTAGGATTTTCATAGGGCTATTGAGCCCCTTTATTATAATTTTTGTTTTAGTTTGATTATTTTAATTAAATTTGGGTTTTTGGTGTCATGGCATCCAGGGGACCTCAGATGTGATATACTTAAATCGTTAGTTCACACGACTAAGAGCCAAGAGTATATCAGTCTAATTATATATGGTGTTTATATATGGAGTGGCTGGTCCCTTTAAATGAAGCAGATCCTGCTCCCATGTTAACAAAAATTATTTGGGCTTGGCCAAGTTACCTAATCTCTGAATACCTCATGTTCCCATCTGCCAGATTACTAACTGAACAATAAAAACATGAGAACAGCCATACTGGGTCAGACTAATGACCCATGTAGCCCAGTATCCTGGCTTCCAAAAGTGGCCAATGCCACGTGCTTCAGAAGGAATGAGCAGAACAGGTAATCATCAGGTGATCCATCCCATCCATATTTACCTATGTAGGCATTCTTCTTGTTGTGGATGTCATTATTAATACAAAAATATTGTATAGACTAGACTGTGACTAAGGACATGTCCACACTAAAAATTTAAGTCAACCTATGTTAGGTCGACTTACAACCACTGCAGTAATTATCACGGTGGTTCATGTCCACACTACTCTTCTTCTGTTGGTGTTGTGTGTCCTCACCAGGAGTGCTTCCACCAACTTGACAGCGATAGTGGGTGGGGAGGGACTGAGAGCCTGGGCACCCAGCTCAACAGGCAGCTCCCCACCAGGATTCCAGCTGCCCCTGGGCTCTCAACTTCCAGCCTGTGACTTATGTGCTTCCCTGTGGTTTCCTGCTTCCTGCCAGGAGCTCTCAGGTCTCTGCCCCCTGCCAGGACCATAGTGGGGACCAGGGAGCTGGGATTCTTGGTGCAGCTGGGCTTCCAGTAGGGAGTCCAGGCAGCAGCCTGGATGGCAGTGGGAAGCTAGGACCCAAGGAGGCAGCCCAGCTCAGAGCACAGAGAAGGGTGCATGGACAGCAGTTTGGTAGGGAGAGGGAAGCCCAAGGCAGCCAAGCTCTAGATGGAGCCCCCCATCTACCACACTTTCTTATCAATTTCATGGGTCTAGCATGGAGCCCTGAAATTGACAATAATGACAGCCAACCTCCAATTTAAGTATTCACATGGACACTGCATCACCCAAACTACACCAGCATAAACTCTAATGGAGGTGGAGTTATAATGTTTTTGTAGTAGGGCATAATTAGGTTGACGTAAACTGACTTATGTCAATCTGCTGCTGTAGTGTAGACCAAGCCTAAAAGATAACATCACTGAAGACTCAATTATACATGCTTTGCCAGAGTGGCTGACCCCTTTAAATGAAGCTCCCTTGTGCCAGCACATGTGCATCCCAGGGTGGCATCTGTCACTAATAAATTAAAAAAGAGGTGTGATTGGTGAAAAGATGTCCAGGAGGAGCTTCAGGAGAGTTTGCACCCTGAAACTGGCCCTGATGAAAGAGGGCAGCCAGGCTAGGACACCAGCAGAGGGACTAGTTTGCTAACCTTTCCCAGGCAGAGGCCTGGAAGACTGGAAGAAGACTGAAAATTCTCCAGTTGGAAGGTGTACTGTGGCTGTTTTGACAAAAGAGCAAGCATTGACTGATGGAAGAACCCAGGTGTGGCAAAATATGCCATAGAAGATGCCAGAGGTGGGGCATGAGGTATGTCATTGAACTGTGTTTTGGGAATTTTATAGATTGTGCGCTACAGCAAGGTGAAATTTTTCACACAAATAGTTTATTTCACAAAAAACGCAGTTTCATCAACCCCACACTAGTCACACATTTGACACAAATAGTTTTGGCCATTAACAAAACATCCAGAAGAAGAGGAGAAGGAGGTAGTGGCAGTGATTGCAGCATTGCTGCGGCTGCTACCCTTCCTTCCACCTTGAAACCTTTAACCAAGTAGTTCGGGTACTCAACTGAGATATAGAATCATAGGAATGTAAGGCATGAAGGGACCACTAGAGATTATCTAGTTCAGCCCCCTGTGCTGAGGCAGGACAAAGTAAACCTAGACTATCCCTGACAGCTGTTTGACTAATATGTTCTCAAAAACCTCCAATGACAGGGATTGCACAACCTCCCGTTGAAGCCTATTCCAGAGCTTAACTATCTTTATAGTTAGAAAAATTTTCCTAATATCTAACCAAAATCTCCTTTGCTGCAGATTCGTTTCACCTTCAATGGACACAGAGAACAATTGATCACAGTTCTCTTTAATAACATCTTTTAGCATATTCAAAACCTGTTATTAAGTCCTCTATTAGTCTTCTTATCTCAAAACTATATATGCCCAATTTTTTTAGCTTTTCCTCATAGCTCAGATTTTCTAAACCTTTTATAATTTTTGTTGCTCTTCTCTCTCCAATTTGTCCAAATCTTTTTTTTTTTTAACTATTGCACCCAGAACTGGAGACAATACTCTAGCCAAGGCTTCAACAGTGCCAAGTGGAGGGGGACAAATATCTCTCATGTCCTACATACAACTGAGAATTATATTACTTACATTGTCTTACATAGATACCCAGAATTATAGTAGCCTTTTTTTGCAACTACATTACAATCTTGACACATATCCACTATAATCCCCAAATCTTTCTCAGCAGTACTACTGCCTAGCCAGTTATTCTCCATTTTGTAACTGGACTTTGACTTTTCCTTCCTAAATATAATACTTTGCACTTGTCTTTATTAAATTTAATATTATTGATTTCAGGTTAATTCTCCAATTTGTCAGGGTTATTCTGAATTCTAATCTTGTCCTCCAAAATGCTACCAACACCACCTAGCTTGATATCATCTGCAAATTTTATAAGTATTATAAAATTATGTTGCTCCATTATCCAAGTCATTAATGAGAATATTGTGTAGTATCCATCAAGAACTCAGATGATTTTGGGCCAGTCGCCTAGCAACCCAGTGAGTTCTGCTGGGCCCAATTAACCCTCAATAAATAACTGTCCCTGATCAGACAGAAGGGCCAACAGATCACCATTTGTGGCAACAGCAGCACAGTGGCTGCAAAATGCATTCTATGCTCGCAGCTGCACCAAACCTGCTGCCTGCACTGGACCTTGCTCCAATTGCTCCTGCTCCTACTTCCTATTTTCCTCAGAGCTCCTGGGTCCAACCAAGGCTGTCTTTCAACCACACGTCTGGTTCTGCCCTCTGATTCTTCTGTGAGCACCAAGTAACATCCTCTAGACCCCATGTACAACAGGACTGGACCCAAGACAGATTCTGTGGTCCCCATTAGATACATTCATTCCCCCCCAGCTTACCACTGATAATTACTCTGACTATGGTCAACTTGTGCACCCCCTTACAGTAATTTACTCTAGACCAGATTTGCCTGGCTTGCTTCTGAGAATGTCATGTGGAACTATGTCAAAAGCCTTATTGAAATCAAGATATATCATGTCTACAGCTTCTCCCCTATCCACTAGACCACCTTTCAAAGAAGGAAGTTAGATAGTTTGGGCATTATTTGTTCTGATAAACCCACATTGGATATGATTTATAAACTTATTATCCTCTAGTGCTTATCAATCGATTGTTTATAATTTTTTCTAGTATTTTTCCATGTATTAATGTTAGACTGACCGGTGTAGAATTCTTCAGGTCTTCTTTGTTTCCCTTTTGAAGATAGGTACTATATTTGCCTTCTCCAGTCCTCCGGGACCTCACGCATCTTCCATGAGCTCTTGAAGATCAATAATTTTGATGTTGCTTCAGCTATTTCTTTAATTATGGGAGACACGAGAGATCAGGGTTTGAATCTCCACTCTGGAAGAGACCTGAAATGGACTTTTTTGATTCACCAAAAACCTAAAAAATTTCAGATACAGTTTGACCTGAACCAAATTTTTTTTCAGATTTTTTCAAAACTGCCAACAAATCAGAAAAATCAATTGTTTGCCCTTCCCTCTTATGTTCAATGAACATGGGATAAATTAACTGGTTGGGTCTTTAAAGTAGTATTTGCACTCAGTAGGATTGTTAATGATCACTGTCATTGCTGCAGCGCAAAAAGGGCTGCAGGCTCAACTGGGAGCAGTTAACCACTTTCTATTGGGGGATTATAAGCAGATGGGTGGTAACTAGTAGACTATTGATACAACTGGCAGTAATTGGGGGGGATATAAATGGGAGGAGCAGACTGTAGGATGGAAGAGCTCAAAGAGTGAGCTGGGCAAAGGATAGAAGCTGAGTGGAAAGCTTCTGCTGCAATATGCTTGTGTGATGTTGTGTTTGAAAAAGAACTGTGGAATAAATACAGGTGGTGTATTATGCCCTTGAGGCAATGGAAGCAGGCAAAGAAGGGTGGCACACCAGGAGCTGAAGATGCACATTGTGACAAGAATAATAAACCCTTCCTGGGCCAGGATATTATCAAACCCAAGAGAACGTCTGATGGAATTTTTTAAGAGCCCGAGAGAGGAAACTGACATTTTTGTGCTCAGACTCAAGGGGGGGCATGTGGGGACTAGGAGAATTTGTGACCCATGCCTCCTTTTACCTCCCAACTAGGTTACAACAAAGCAGTCTCAGCATGGAACCATCAGCACTCAGGATACTAAAACTAGTACAAAATGAATCAGCATGCCTCCTGAGCATCATAGTTCCTCAGGACTATCCACTCACTACACTGGCTCTCTAATGTCAGTTCAAGGGCTCAGTATTTACCTTCAAGGCATTTAGTGATCTGAGCCTGGGATATCTACAAGATCCCTTCCCAGTACAGGATGAAAACTGTGGTCTTTGAAGCACAATGGAACTGCATACCACAGGGATAAATCTCTTTTGTGCAGGAGACAGAACACTTTTAAGGGCTGGTCCAATACTGTAGAATAAATTCCCAAAAGATTTAAGGACCACCATCAATTTCACTACCTTCCAGACTGAGTTCAAGGCTTCCTTCTTCCTCCTTGCCTTTTCTAATAAATATATAATGTAGCACACATTTAAAATAGAAAAATAATTCACATGCAATTTTCCCAATGGGAGAGAAAAAGAGACAGACGGAATGAACCACATGCAACAGAGGCAAGTCACATTGTTTAATGAACCACTTGAAGGCTCTTAGATATCACAGTGATGTGCATGGTATAAAGACCTAAATAGAAAAGAAGTATTATGGAAGTCAATGTTGCACTGAGATTTTTAACTCCTCAGGTAAGGTTGCATTGAGACTTCTACTTGAAGTATGATTAAAATCTGCATCATAACTTGCAGCTTGAATTCAGTCTCCAAATTTGGCACAAAAACTCTTCAGAGGACGTCTCAACTTCAATTAGCTATGAAGGCTTTTAAAGTTAAGCTTGATTATCTACCTGAGGCTGTTAGACGGATCAAATCTCAGTTTAAGTTAGAAGGAACATATGCAAAAAAAATTTAAGGATTTATTGTTTTATAGAGAGAATGGTGAAGAGATAGAATGAACTTCCAATTGAGGTGGGGAAGTTAAGTAATATAATTATGCTTTTCTCTTAAATTGATTAAGAGGTTTTTGTTTCTATCTTTGTTTTCTATGAGCATGCCCCTCCCCCATCCTCAATATTTATTGTTTAAGTTTCAAATTACGTAGGATAGAGATTGCATTTATTTCACACTTCAAATACCGATTAGCTTTAATGAGAATGTTGGATATGTAAAGAATAAAGAATCAAATCTTCCTCATAAAATTCTCAAACCAACTAAAAGACTGTTTCAAAACTAAGTTAGGAACTTTAATGGGCAACAATATAGTGATATTATCTATCACATCTTTTACAATAACCCAAATATTTAAAATCAAGGACATGACTACTTAAGAACATTATGGGGATGGGGAGAGAACACTTCATGCATAGATCTTTCATGGATAATCCAGGACAATACTTCTGAGTTTACCAACATTTTTTCCTTTGTAAATCTCAAAATGTTTTACAAAGGTCAGTTAACATTTTTATCCTCATATTAGTTGGTTAAAATAAGATATTTGAAGCAATTTATATGAGAGACACTGTGGTCTAATGGATATAAATGGGTCTAACCAAGAGAACAGGGTATTCCCAATTCTGCAACAGATTTTCTAAGTAACCTTTTGCATGTAAATAAGTTCTGGGTGAAATCTTGGCTCTGTTGAAGTCAATGGCAAAAGCCCTCACTGATTTCAATAGCACCAGGATTTCACCTTCTATTTGTCACTTATCCCATCTGGAAAAATCCCAACCCATGTTCCCCTTCTTTTTGTAGCTTATCTATTACGTGCACAGACACAACCCCATTATTTTTTTGTCCTGACTCTGAGGGCTCGTTTACCAGAGATGTGGAACAGCAACAGTCCTTACTGACTTTAATGGAGCAGTAGCTGCTCACCTTCACAGAAGATCAAACCAGGAGCCTTTAAGTAATAGAACCTCTTCCACCTGTACAACTCAAGATACCCAGTCCCTATGTAAAAACCTTGTTTGAAGGAGCCTTTATATGGAAACTGTGTTCAACCTATTCCTCTTCATTTCCCATCTATGTGTATTCCAAATGAAGTGTTGGTATATTGGTTAAATAGTAGTTCATTATATGTAATGGTCCATTACTTTTATTAATTAAATAGTCAATTGTGAAATAATGTTTGATTTCTGTATAATCAAAAATCAAGGTCTTCAAGACTGGTCTTGTTTTTTTTTTGTTTGTTTGTTTTTTTTTAATGAATGAGCTTCATAGCAGTGTTTTTAGCAAAATTATATAAGATGCCTTATGCAATAGTCGTGTTCATTGTGGATTAAGATTCATGTTATAGTTTTGTAAGGAAGACTTGGCAAACATGTAGTTTGCCTTGTTTGCTTATGTCATGTTTGTTTAATTCGCTGCACAATAGCTTTATTTGCATTAGTTAGAGAGGATATTTTGTTTCTGAAAGCATATGTATTGTATTGGAATACATGTATTTTAAATGATAGGCAATAAGCAGTTGAATTTTTTTTTTCCCCCTGTCTAATAGACTCTGGCATTGCTTAATCTCTCAACAAAATATTCATAAATTACAATACTCTTCTAATGATCACAGGATATTTCTTTCACTGTTAGGACATTACCACTGGAATTATAGTCACGCTTTAAGAGGATTTAATTCAGTATTAAGGCAACTATTGTATGCTAATTAAATACCCATTGATTATTTAAAACATGTGTACTGAGTTTTAACCCATCTGTAGTAGGTGAATAGCCACAGCAAAACTTAAATCTTGCTTCATCTTTGCAATCATCTCCTCCTGCAACTTGATCCTCAGCCATGTTATGCTTTAAGCCACCCCTTCTGGGGTAACAGAGTCCGACCAACCTATAGTCCAATGTCCTTACAGCAACTCTTCAGTCTGTCTCTGGGGTCTTTAGTCCTTACATCCCTTACTTCTGGGGTTTTCACCCCACTTTCCTTGGTGACTGTAGGGGAACCAAAGCTCACGCTCCACTCTGGTGCAAGTCCTGGGACCCTGTGCTGGCAACTAAAGTCTAGTCCCTCAGACTCTTTGCTGCCTCCCTGGGCTGCTTCCTACATCTTCTATCACTCAAAGAGTGACTGTAGACTCTCTCCCAGCAGCTGCCAGGTATGTTAATTGGCCTATCAGGCCCAGATTAACCCTTTCAGGGCCTCTGTTGGGTACACAACCCCAAGACTGCTAGTTATATCGGGGTAAAAAAAGAGTCACAGCGCAGACAAGTCCTTACTTCTATATCCTCAAATTCTAGGCATTGTTTTACTTTAGGCATGGTATCGGTTATGTTAAGCAAGAGTTTTATGGCAAAATAACTATGCAATCTGCTGTGCTGTCTAGTGGCAGTAAGGGCATCGAAGCTGCTTCTGTCCTTAGCAACTTTGGTGCAGAGCTTTTCAGAAGCTCTGATCAAATGTGCAATTACATCCATAAGTCTTTTCGTTGACTTCAGTAGGCAGTGGATAAAGGTGATATTGCCTCAAACAACACTAGAAGGTACCCAGATAGCCTATTAGCCAATACACCACTTCCAGGGACTACAGCGTGACAGTTAGATCGTGTGGCTAGGTCAGTAGAGTGCATGCTGAGAAAAAAAGCTATGCAAACACTGCCATTCTGCTAAAAGGTGCAATAAACAGTGCCTAGCAGTACTTTTGTGCAGGGTTGGCACTATTCCATGCTCATTCCTAGACATGGCTTCCACAGGTAATGGCAGGGTGATAATCTCTGGCAGCATGTTGGATAAAATAGCATGCCTTGTACATGTTACAGTGAGCCTTCCTAGGTAGAAATGAAGGATGGCCAAAAGGAACCTTTTGCCAAGACCAATAGAACTCTAATGGGTACGGAAGGAAAGTTTATGTTAATGGTAAGCACCATCAATGAAATAACAGATTACCTATTGTAGTTTCCAGTCCCTTTTCAGGTTATCAGCACATGAATAACTATCATCCCATGCAGCAGAAAAAGAATAGAAAATTATACTCTACAGCAAATTACAACATCCAGTCCATTCCCCATCTTTGAACTGATAGTTTCCAACAGTAACAGCTTTCTTGTAATGGATGTTTTTGCCCAGAGTTCTGTAGAAGAAAGAAGAGTTACTCCAATATCATTTGAGCATCAGCAACTGCTTTTGTCTGCTATACCAGCATTATTTTTTGGACATCATTTGCCATTGTTCTGTGTATAAAACTCCCACTAAAAGGAGGGGTGTGATTGATGGTAAAAGTGATTTTGTGTAGTGCTACTGCCAAGGCTCTACCTTGCTATTGACAAGGAAGAAAGAAAGACCATAGTTTTTAACAGACATTGGACTGACAGGCCTGAAGATTGAAGTCCTCTGTTTACCAGCAAAATAGATATTTGCTAAACAGCAGTAGCAATGCAGGATGCCCCACAGTGGTCCACCAGCATCCCTGTTCTTAAAGGACCAGAGCTTGGAGTGAGACGTGTCCTGGGTTTATGACTATTCAATTTTTGGTCTCACTGCAGAGATTGAGAAAAAGCATGTCAATTAGTATCAACTGTAATGGCATTTTTGTGACGTGTTCACTTGCCCGTTAGGAAGTGGACAGAAACCAAAAGTCCATTTCACACAGTCCATTGAACAGATGATAACAAATTCAGTCACTACCAACCTAGGCTCATTTCAGGGCAGCATTTAGGGGAGAAAAGATCCGAATTTCCCTAATCAATGCCTTGAGCCATCAAGTCTGAATTCTGTGCAAAATCCAGTACATTGATTCCATCACCTTCCAGGCTCAATGCATTTGGGACGAGGGTGGACAGGATTTAGTCTTCTTTTTTGCACAAATCACTATGGGCTAGATTTTACCTTTAGGGACAGACCTGAGTAAAGTATGATGCATAAGAATTCTTGCACCTCAGAGGCATTGCATGTGGCAAGGTTCCTCTGGTGTTGTGCTGACAGGGAATTAATCTGTTACAACCCTTATGCAGATTTAATATACACCCCTTCTAGTGTCCAGTTAAGTCTGCTGGCTGGCACATGTGGGAGGGAAGCCATGGCTCAATTCCTCTTTGCCTGCTCCCTGCCCTCACAAGAGCACACAAAGACAGCATCAGGTGCACAGCCCCTTATTTTTCAAACTGTGCCTCATGTGATCCAGACAGATCTAATGCAGCCATACAAAAAGGTTAGGGGACCTCATTTCTCCCTACTGTCCTGCATTCCTCCATTGTACCCAGTCTCAATCTAGGACTTTAAATGTCAGACCCTGGAAGCTGGGTTTTTTGTGTGTTTTTTTTAAGCCGTTAAAAGGGTAATACAGAGAATGTTGGTGTTGGTCTTTAAAAACTGAGTAATTTCTGGGAATGAAGGGCACAAACTGAATTCAGTCTTAGAGGGGGCCTGGATCTTTTATCCAATATCATTCACTGTATCCTTATTATGTATGTCTAGGTGTCTAGATGGAAAAAAATGATAGGTAAAGTTATGTGAATAGCCAGTTGTGGTGTATATCTTAATTCTGCTCACTGGATACGAGACAAAGCTCCACTTGAAAGTTTGAAAATTGGGTATTATCTCTGCTTCTTTATACTGAACAATAACAGGTTCTTCATGCTGCAAGATAAGCACAGAAAAACCGAGACGCTCGTTATCAGTAAAAAAATACTCCAAGAACAATTCCTGCACATTCAGGTAGAAATAAAGAGTGATTACATTTTTACTAAAGTCAAAAAAGCCTTTCTCAAATCCTTCACAAAATATGTAGTTAGATAAATATATGTGCTGGCAAAAACAGTTTTATCATGTATGCTTCCTAATACGGTTTTGTGGCAGCCATGACCAGCTTCCAAGGAGTAGATGGCTTTGATATATAACACCAGAGATAAAACACTGCTACTGTGCATGGAGCTTGTTAGTCATATCCTGATGCGTCAGTGATGGCTCAGAGAGATAAGGGAGAGAGAAAGAAGGGAAACGTTGCTGATCAGACAGCCATTTGGTCACAGCAGTGATTTTACACACATACACTCCCACCATGCACAGAACATGAGTGACTTCTGACATAATAGGCAACACAAAATACTGCAGAAAAGCTGTTTACCTTCAAACAAAACCAAAACCATCCTTTTGCACCAAAAGAACACCACACAGTGTTACCTCAAAAAAATGGATTCTTGGGTGTTTCTAGAATGACTTGCCTACTGCCCTTTTAAGTTGTTCTTCTTGAGGTATAGGTTTCTGGGGTTGTTAAGGAAAACACTAAAGAACATGGATATAACCTTCTGATAAAGTAGCTGACACAGACAGTAGTCTTTTCCAGAACCAAGTATCTTTTTATTACTGTAGCTCGTAATCCCTAATACAAGGATACAATATAATAAAAATCCTAAACAAGGACGAAATCCCTTGCACAAATCCCTTCTTGCAAGTTTAAAGAGCATTCAGACTACAATAGCATGTAGTTTAAATAATTGTAAGTGAAGCACTTTGTTACAAATGGTCAGTTTGCAACAAATCGCCGACAGCAGCTCTTAAATTTGCTTTAAAGTTTACATAGCTAGGTTGCAATTAATAACAGAATTGTATGCATTCTTATAAGTGCCCACACACACAAACGTTTATCCTGGATACTATCCTACGCTACACTTATACTGTAGTGTAATTAAAAATAGCAGGCTTACTTTATAAATCTGTAGGCATCCCTTTAAATTACAATTGCTGCCTGCTTCTGAGCCTCGGTTCTGCTCAGTCACCTTTGCTCCACTTTGGTCTTCGTTATTTCTCTCTGCAGCAGGTCCCCTTCGTCCGTCTTTTCCTGATTGCTTGCTCTCTCTCCCTTTCCCTCTCTCTCTCTAAAATCTGCCTGTTGGCAACTGGCCTTTTATACAGCACTCTGGCTCTCTCTTCATATATGTTTCTATTCTTAGAAGCAATTACCTTATTCACACGTGCTCAATATCAACCATTATGCCAGAGCTATGATTGACAGCTCTGACCTTTAGGGCAAGTTGTACCCACCACTATCATTGGGCTGTGACCAGCCAGATAGTTAGCTAGCTGACCTCTCTCTCACCCCATACTGGACATGCTCAGTCGCTATTAACTTTCCACGCGCTCACTGTTGCTGTTTACCTCAGAATTATGATTCTGCCAACCCCTACACACACTTCCTACATACTCTTGGCCGTTCGCCAATTTGCCATCTTAGAAATTCTGGGCTTTCTGCCAATTGACTAAACTTTTCACCCTATCTCAGGACTGAACTTGCTTAAGATCCACAGGTCCCATTTTAGAATGAAGTAACTCCAGCTTGTCCAGAATAGAGATCAGACAGACAAAAAAGGATGGTGGAGAATTTCTCTAATAACAGCAGTATTATACAGGAACACTATGCAAACAATGAGTACATTTTCAAACTAGGAAAAGATATCAGCTAAAGGCCTCTGCCCCTTTTCTGTCTTCTGAAGGCTAGGTTTGTACAAGAGACAGAAGGAACTCTGAAAGGGTAAAGAGACAGCCTGAAAGAAAGAACATGCACTCCATGCAAAGTCTGTGCATAGATACATTTATGTAATTCTTATCAAGACTCCAGCACTGACATATCCTCCACTTAGGTCCCTAGTAGAGAGGTACCAGATGTTGAGGTGCCTAGAAAAAAAGGCTATCCATGCATGTCATCTATGCAGTGGTAACCATTTTCTCCATTGTGCGTGACAAGATGATATTGGGAAGATTCTGCCCCCAGCTCAAGAAGGCACTTAAACCATGTGCCTAACTTAAAGTACTGAATAGTTCCACTATCTTCAATGTGAAAACTCTTGTGCTTAAACTCAGGGAAGTGCTTAAGTACCTTCTTGAATCAGGGTCTAAGCACTGAATGCTCAAAATGATTTTGGCCTGGTCTACACTACAAATGTAGGTCGACGGAATATGGCTTCTGTCAGCCACATAATGTAATGTCTCCACTGGCAGGTCTGTTCCACTGACCTAAATTGCTGGAATTTCAACTTAATAAAATGACCTTCGCAAGAGGCACAGCGCTGAAGTTGAAATGTATGGATCAAATGAGCAGCAATGTAGGCAAAGTGTTGCGTAAATCAATGTAATTGGCCTTTGGGAGTTATCCCACAATGCCCTGCTGTGACCACTCTGAACGTTCGCACTCTGCTGCACCGCAGCCATGTGCACAGGAAACAGCCCCTGCCCTGAAGCCCTGAAAAATGTTGAATTCCCATTTCCTGTTTTGTCAGCGTGGAGAGAGGTTTGTAGGTGAACTATTCATGGCGACTGCATTCCCCAAACATGCTCCAGCATGGAGTCGACCTGAGGTCTTGAATCTCATCAGTCTGCGAGGTGAAAAGTCTGTTCTGGCCGAGCTCAGAGCTAGCAAAATAAATTTGGATATCTACAAGACGATATCGCGTGGTATGGTGGAGAAGGGCAACAACAGGGACATGCAGCAGTGCCATGTTGAAATCAAAGAGCTGAGTCAGGCATATCAGAAAACTAGGGAAGTGAACAGTCATTCTCACTTGTCAACAAAGATATGCTGCTTTCATGAGGAACTGCATGCAATTATCCGTGGTGACGCCACCACTGTACCACCATGCAGCATAGATACCTCCACAGAATCCGAGTCCAGGATGAATGAGGAAGACTCTGTGGACGAGGGGGGAAGGCAAGTGGAGCATCCACTCTCCCTGAGAGACAGGACCTGTTTGTTATCCCAGAGCAGCCCAGCTGGATACAAGACAGTATGACTGACCGAGTTGCCAGAGAAGGTGCATCTTCTTAGTGTGTATAGTAAATCGTATTTGTGTGGTTATAGACCCAGTCCAGCTTCTTATTTCTGCAAAAAAAGGAGTCTGTGTGTTTGTGGTGATGGGATCCTTGAGTTTTGGTCCACTTAAACACAGGGTTATCCCCAGAACAGACTATTTATGTGCATAGGGATGCTCTGAGAATCCTCCGTGGATACCTCTAGGAAACTTTCATGTAGGTACTCTGCAATCCTTTGCAGAAGGTTTCTGCAGAGGGCAGCCTTATGTTTTCTGCCATGGTAGGACACTTTTCCCTGCCATTCTGATATTAAATAAGCAGACATCATTGCAGAACACAGCATAGCAGCATACGGGTCAGGACTGTTCCAGATGCTTGCAGCGAATTTTCCCCTTCTGCCTGTGTTATCCTCAGGAGACTGATATCTCACATGGTCACCTAGGGAAGATGGAGCAAGTTTATAGTACCTGACCAATATAGTCACTGTGTGTTATTCCCCTGCCATGGATGGTGTCCTGGGTCCCAACATAGACAATTCCTAACCACGATGTTGTTGTCCTGGGTCTTAGGGGTCTGGGAACGGGTGCCTCTACATTTTCTCCAACAACACTTCACCCACACCCTCCTCCAAACCCTTTGGACCACCTCCTCCAAAACTGGTCTTTGGGATGGTAAAGGGAAACCCAATGATCCTGCTACTTGGTTAAGTGTGGATTGGGGAATTTAGTGCTACAAAGGCTTCCTTATAAGGGATGGAAGAGCCCCTTCTTCACCATGGCTGGAACACCACTCCGTCCTGTGCAATAGGTACAGATTTTTATGCAGGTCTGGCATTTCCTTGTGAATATGAAAGGGAGTTATTTTTACATTGTAGCATTGATTTTTGTCCATGGACCAGCTGACAATGGAAACTGTGCTTTGCTTGCCTTACAGTGGACAGTTGCGCCTTCAGCCCAGCTTCCACTCCTGCAGAGCGCCCTTCCCCAATTAGAAGGCGAAAAAAGAAAACTCAGGTGGGCATGTTCAACAAACTAATGAATGCCTCTCTGGCTGCTGACACAAAGCTCAGAGTCTTGAGGATGTAATTGTCAGAAAAATTCAACATGGACATAAAAAACAGAAAATCAGCTCAGGAGCAGGAGCGTGCAACACAACAGGAAATGCTGAGTATTCTGAGAGATCAGTCTGACATGCTGAGGCATCTGATAGAGCTCTGGGAAGAGCAGCAGCAGGACAGACTCCCTCTGCATCCCCTGAAAAATGATCAACAAACAAACTGTTTCTCAGCCCCACCACCAAACAGTCTAGGAAGAGGTTGAGCAGAGTGTAGTACATGCACCATTCCATGCTGGTTGAGTGGAGCAGAAGAGGTGCTGGCCCATTTAAGAACTGTGAATGTGCGCGCTTTGCTGTTTGCATAGTCACACTTTTCTCTGGATCCCCTAACAGCCTTATGAGAATGTTAAATTATCTTCCTTTCCCCCCACTGTTACAGATGACCAATAAAATTTTACTGCTTTAAAAAACATTACTCTTTATTCATTGAGAGCTCGGGGGTTATTGGCGGGGGAAGAGGGAGTGGGGAACAATGGTGTGAGGATGGGGCATGGGAAGGGAAGGCAGACAGAGATGTACATTACTGTGGTTCATTGCAAAAATGGGTTTTCAATACTGACTTGAGGCACAGGGGTTCGCATTGCACTGGTATCTGGATGCTCAAAATTTGTGGCCAATCTATCAGCCTCCATGACCCAACCCAGCGGGAACTTTTCCCTCCTTATATTGCACACACTATGGAGCACACAGCAGGCAGCAATAACATTTGGGATGTTGCATTCACTGAGGTTTAACTTAGTGAGCAAACTGCATCATCGTGCCTTTAAGTGGCCAAATGCACATTCCATCACCATTCTGCACTTGCTGAGCCTGTTATTAAACCACTCCTTCATGCTGTCCAGCTGCCTGGTGTAAGGCTTCATTAGCCAGGGGAGCAAGGTTTCCAAGGATCGCTATTGCATTTCAATAGCAATACTACTTTTTTGGTCAGGAAAAAAAGTACCCGCTTGTATATTTTTTAACAGAGCTGACTTCCTAAAGATACGCGCGTCATACACCTGGCCAGACCACCCCACATTAATGTCAGTGAAATATCCCCTTTGGTCCAAAGGGCCTGCAACACCACTGAGAAGTATCCCTTTTGGTTTGTATACTCTGTGGCTAGGTGATCTGTTGTTAAGATAGGGATATGTGTGCCATCTGTCGCCCTGCCACAGTTTGGGAACCCTCATTGCAGCAAACCTGCAAACTATGTCCTGCATGTTTCCCAAAGTCAGAACCCTTCTTACCAGAAGTCTATTAATGGCCTTGCACACTTGTATCACAGCAGCTACCACAGTGGATTTATAGACTCCAAATTGATTCCCAGCTGACTGGTAGCAGTCTGGCATTGCTTCCACAAAGCGATGGCTACTAGCTTCTCCACTGTCACAGCAGGTCTCAAGCGAGTATTCATGTGCTTCAGAGCTGAGGACAGCTCTGCACAAAGAACAGTGAAAGTGGCCTTTCGCATACGAAAGTTCTGCACCCACTGCTTATCATCCCATAACTTTATAACAATGCAATCCCACCGGTCAGTGTTTGTTTTCCGGGACCAGAAGCAGCACTCCAGCGACTGAAGATGGTGCAGAACAGCATGCGGCAAACAGGAATTGTTTCATTCTATGGCTTGTAGCAAGGCTTCAGTAACATCACAATTTTCCATGCTGTAGCTCCTGTCTCAGCCTTGAAAATGGTGCAGGATAAGTCATGAGGTGTTTATGATGCTCACAATGATAGCGCACAGCTGAGTGGGCTCCATGCCTCTCTGGCAATGGCGTGGTTGTGGCAGAGACAGTTTTGGAAAAAAATGGCATGAAAAAATGTTCATCTGTTTGTTTGAGACAAGAGGGGGAGGGAGCCCATTGCATCAAGGGAGGATGACAATTTTCCCAAAAGGCACTGCAGATAGTTGCACTGTGGGATAGCTACCCACGGTAGCACCCATAGTGCACCCATGGTGCACTGCTTTGATTATCGATGCAAGCACGGCTGGTGGGGATGCAAACCCCCAACGCAATGCATGTGGTTTGATCACGCTCCTCCAACTTTGTAATTTTGGTGAATGGAAGTCAACTGAAATTAAATCGACTTCACTCCACAGTGTAGACATATCCTCGGGTTCCTAAATTCTATTTAGACTCTGAACTTCCATTGAAATCAATAGAATTTAGGAGCCTAACTCCTTTTGAGCATTCAGCTGTAAGTCCTTAACACTTGATCTACAACTTTTCAGGGAAGGAGAGTCTTTCAGAATGAATCTTATGAAATGTCTGATTTTCTAAAGCCTGATCTGTATAACACCGTTATTTTAAAAAGATTCCCCCCACACAACCAAATGTTCTAGGCAAAGCACCTTTTTATAGTGCATACCATCTCACTATGATACATCATGTCACATGTCAAATTTAGAGTGGGATGAACCACAAAAGGTTCAGAGATTTGACTCACTTTGAATGTCTTGAATATGCAAAATTGGGATGGATATCTAACAACTTTCTGTTGCCTTGCCCTTTTACTGCTTTCCAGACTGAAGATACCACAGGGACAGCCATTCTAGCTAGCACTGGATCCCCCCAGTGATACCTCCCCAACTTGTGTTATAAAATTGCTTCCATCATCTTCTATTCTTAGCCCTTAATTCCTGATATTCCACTGAAATGGTTCCTCAGAAAAAGAGCAAAGAGCAAAGTGTTGCAGTTCTGAAGCCCTTTCTTTTCACATGTCTAGCTCACCAGTTGTACAGCTCCTACCTTTAGACAGCTTCTTCCCCTGCTCTCCTCTAACCTCAGCATGTTCCTCTGCTGTTCACAGGCAGCACACAGCTACGGCTCCACCACCTGCCATCATAGTTCCAGTTACTAAACAGATGCTTGCCTGTCAGCCACTCCCTGTGGATCCCATTAATCTTTTGGGGATCTTTTAATCTCCCCAGCATTCAGTACTCCTTTTGCTCCCTTGTACACATGGTTGCCTGTCTATTTCTCCAAAGTACCGCTAAACATCAGACCTCGGCTTCATGGATCTTGTGGTTATTATGGCCATAATCTTACTAGTATAGTATTTTCTGCTTTTGGCCACAGTAGGAATCCTACAGCACAAAAATGTGCGATAACAGAACAAACAAAACAAAAAAACAAGTTACCAATCTTTTTTGAATCTCAGAAATAGTTTGGCCTTGGAGCAGTTCAAATCATGGTGAAGATTCAGGTCAGGTCTTATTTTATTCATGCCACCCCAAACAAAACTTGACGGTTCTCAAGGATATGACAATGGTGGTGTCATACGATGACTCGTCACCCATGAAATCAGAACTAAACTAGTAGCTTCCTGAGCAGGCATGTGTCACCTGTGATACACAGGAAAACTGACATTTTAAAATGTACAAGGAAGCTGGCTTTTCAATGGCTTAACTGCTAATAACCCAAAAGGAGAATACTTTCATAGTCCTAAAAACTGGGTATTTATTTAACCTACTGCCCTGGGACACTATTCTAGTCCTGCTAATGCTGATGGAAATAGGATCCACTGTTTTAGGAACAGCCTGGTGAAATGGCAAGAGGTGGTAAAATTCACAGCCCTTCATGCCCCTTTGTTTCTACTGCCTGAACAAAAGGTCCAAATTGTTTGGACTCTATAGATACCTGTTGTTACCTAATCCTCTCCTTACCCTGTGCTCGGATATTTTGTGCTTATTAACAGCCATTATGTTCTAAGGCATTTCCTACCATCCCTACTTTTCAGACCCACAAGGAAGATGTGTCCCAAATCAAGAAAGGCTGTCAAAATGAACAGGCAGAAAGCATGAGAGAAAATAAGAATTGTCATTCTGGTCAGAACAAAGGTCTGCTGTCTGACAGAGGAAGAAACAAAATACCTTATATAGGTGTGACAGGGTTTACAGACCCTAAGGGCAAAGGAGTGATGAAGCAGTACTGGGCCAAAAAGGCCTTGCTACTAAGCAGGTGCAAAGCATGGAGGACCTACTTAAAAGTGGACTCTGACTATTAGGTGCGGGGAGAGCAAAGGAGACGCATTCTCCAGGAATGAAGCCAGACTGTACCTCTAGGGAAAGAAAGATCCACGGGGGAAGGTTCTAGACTGTGGGTAAAACTTAGAAGACTGAGGGCCTGACCCTTTCTCTCTCCCCTTCTTCCTGGCAAGGGGGAATAATTGGCCACTGAGAAGTGAGCTAAGAGACCCCAACTGACAGACAATTGTTGAGACTGAGGAACTCTCTACTGATAGGGAAGCAGGATGCTGTGACCATACCCCAAACTGAAAGAACAGGGAAGGCAGGAAGTAGCCCAAAGGAGGCTGGTCTGGTGGGGACTGAAAACATGGAAACACTCCTCCTCCTTTCCTCTTGGGCCCTAGGCATGCACCTGGTGCAAAAGGAGGGCTTGGGTTTCCCATCCCTTCCCCTTTCATCCCACCTGGAAAACCCATGGAACACCAGGGGGTGACAGACTGTCACTTGATTTTCAGGCCTTCAGATTGCTCAGCAAGGCCTTCCCAGGACCCTGGAGAAGTGTTAAGCCATTGCCACTAGTCCACTGCATCCCAAGTGAAGCCTGCTATGACAGGACAGTTAGCAGCAACTTTCCAATAGGGGATAGTTATGCCCAACTCATCAGTTAACTGGATTATCTGTTGAAGCATGAGAGTTGATATCATATTTTAATTGTATGTATTGTAATTGTGTATATTATTATATTACATAGTATCCCTGGAATTGTCTATCCTTTTAGAATCCTGCTATGGCTCTTTGGCTCAATGATATCTTATGGCAATGAATTTCCCTGGCTAATTATGCCTTGTGACAAAAGATATTTCCTTTTATTGGTTTTAAATTTGTTTCCTTTCCTTTGAATTTGGTGTACCAATGTTCTTCTACTGTGAGAAAGGCAAAGGGTAGTGCCCAGTTTATCTTCTTTGTATACTTCACTATTTTGATGCCTTTAATGTGACCCCTCTTAGGCATGGTGTACATTACAGCATTTTACCAGGCTTAACCTTCCATTAGATGGTCAATGGTGAAAACAACTTGTCTTGGTCTAGACTAACCACTTGGACATATTCAGCATTGCATCAGTTACCTCAATCCCTGGCCACTGTGTTCAGTCACAGTAACATTTTGCAGTATTGATTGGCTCTAATTATTTCCTCTCTGAACTAATCTTTACAATCTCTTTCTATATGGAAACCTTTTGATGTGACTGATCATTTGTCTTTCCCTTCCCTTCTCTTCTTCATTGCTACACTGGCAGCATCTGCTATGTTTTTTGAGTTAGGTCAACTGACCAGAAATGAGCACACTATTCAGAGTGAGAGCATGCCATCAATTTATATGATTTCATTATAATAGCTTAAGTATTATTTTCCATCCCATTCTTCATGTATTCTCACGTTTCATTTGCTTTTTTGACTGCTACATGCATTGAAGGAACATTTTAATTGAGCTCACCACAATAGTTCCCAAGGTCTTTTTCTTGAGCAGTACAGTTAATTTAGAAGCCAGGGAAGTGTATGAATTATTTCTCTGCATTACTTCACAATTTTCAACACTGAATTTCATCTGCAATCATGCTGCCCAATTGCCTAGCTTTGGTCATAATCACTCTAAAATATACAGCTATGATTTTTGAATGAGTTAAGGGTGCAAAGATTCATAGATTTTAAGGACTGAAGGGACCATCATGATCATCTAGTCTGATGTCCTGCATATCGCAGGCCACAGACCCTCACCCACCCATTCCTATAATAGGCCCATATCCTCTGGCTGAGTTACCAAAGTCCTCAAATCTTGATTTAAAGATTTCAAGTTACAGAGAATCCACCATTTATGCTAGTTCAAATCAGCAAGTGACCCGTTGCTGCAGAGGAATGTGAAAAACCCCAGAGTCTCTGCCAATCTGACCTAGGAGAAAATTCTTTCTTGACCCCATGTGGGCTGATGAGTTAGACCCCAAGCATGTGGATGAGATCACTAGCCAGACACCTAGGAAAAAATTATCTTTGGAAATCAGAGTCCTCCCTTTCTAGTGTCCCATCTCCAGCTGTTGGAGATGTTTGCTATTAGCAGTCATGGGCGGGCCATATGCCATTGCAGGCAATCTCATCATATCATGCCCTCCATAAATTTATCAAGCTCAGTCTTAAAACACGTGTGGTTTTTTGTCCCCAATACTCCCCTTGGAAGGCTGAGCTTGTGCCAACATTGGTCTTTAACTTAAATAACTCTTCTCCTTCCTTGATGTTTACATGGAGATGTATTTATATATATGAGGTATTTATAGAAAGCAATCGTATTCTTTTTATTTTGCTAAACAAGCCAAGTGCCTTACCTTTGGTGTAAGGTAGGTTCTCCATTGCTTTGACCATCCTCTGAGATTCCATCCCCTTAAACAGTTAAACTGTTCACTTTGTACCTTCCCAGGTGATTTTCTGCTATCAAAACTATGTTTGTGCTCCTCATCTATCACACTTCTTCGTTGTTTTTTTTTGGTGCTTCTTAAGAAAATCTGGACAGGTATCCAATACATTTTGTGTACACTACGAAATGTCGCCATTGCTGACAATAGCCAGCTGTTATAGGCAGAGCATATCTGGTGGTGAACATGAATTAATTGACAATGTACACAGGTCCAAACTATGTTTAACCCAATTTCCGAAACTGTGGTTGAACCTGACTCAGAAAGGGCTCAGTTATGATTTCTAAAATGGTGCAGACCATGTCTGGTTTTCTGTTTGCTTTCCGTTAAACCTTATTCAGCATTGGCTCAGCTGCACCGTTGCTCTCACCCATTACTGGCAGTGGGTAAGTTTCTTACATATATGCTTCCTTAAGGGATAGAGTGTGTCTGGAAGGACTAAGTGTCTCCAGCGGCAGGAAGGACAATGGAATGTCCCACCACATAGGGTATGTCTACACAGCATCTGGGAGCAAGCGACAAACTCACGCAAACTGGACTCAAGCTGGCACACTATAAAAAGACTCTGGCTAGCCACCCAAGCTCACACCTGGGGTTGGATGGGCTTGAGACTCAAAGCTTCTGCCCAAGCTGCAATGTCCACACTGCTATTTTTAACACACTAGCTCAAACTCAGCTAGTCCAAGTGTCTACCCATGCTGGAAAGTTTGGTCCTAGCAGCGTTGTAGACATACCCAGAGAGCACAAAAAACACAGTCCAGACCACTTATACTAATATGGTCATGAATGCCATGGCTGCTATGCCAAAAAACTGGGCCTACTGGTTGCAGACAAATGTGTTTCAGCCCAGGTCTGTGGCATGGAAAAACACTGTTAGCTGACCATTAGTACTAAATTAATTAGAGCTATATTGTGTGAAGACACATATTATGGTTAGATCAGCCATGTCAGTAACATGTTACAAACTCAGTTAACATTTGCAGGGTTGGCAGACTCTGTCAGGTCCCTCTGGAAACCCTCACAGTCTTCCCTTGACTAACCTAAATCATTTTCTCTTACCTCACTGTTTCCTATCTTCTCAACACCATTAATTATTATATTAAACACCACCCATCCTAGCAGAGAGCTTTGATATGCTGCTCTGTTAGCGTTTCACTATGCAAAGAACAGACCATTCATTCCTAATCTTTGTTTTCTTTTTCTTAAGTAGAATTTTACCTCTCACCTTGCAACTATATAAAGGAGGAGGAAGCACAAAAAATAATGTAACAAAACCCTAATCCTCAATTTGTGGAGATCTCCCTTGCTGTGTTTTGGCTAATGAGCATATTTCAGGAAGTTCCCAGATTAGTAAATGAAAATATCTGTGATATGCAACTTTAATAATTGGACTGAATTTTACAAGTTAAGATCATTTCCAAGTGAAAGTGTACCTGTGCACTTCAGATTACTTGTTTATATGCTTGCTTACATTCCTTCCATGCCTTCCAAACCTTACCTAAAAGGTTGCTCCCTTCATTGAAATTCCCCTATACTATTGCAAGTGAAACACTTCCTTCCCTCCACCCCCCAAAAATAGCCCACAGGACACACCTCCAAACTTCAGAGGCTCCCCCAGAGAACTGTGTGGACCTTAGGGAATCATCAGGAGGTGGTTGGCGCAATCTTCAAATAAATCCTGTGCTTCTTCAGCAATTCTATGCACTTGGCAGCTCTGGCTCTAGCCCCAAGCAGGTGTAATTTCAGCCCTGGACCAGTGACAGCTTTTCTACTCATCAAATGGCACAATGGAAAGTTCACTATCCCTTGGCCTTTCAGGACTAACAAATGGAAGTTTATGCTATTGGAAAGGGGACAGTCTCAGGTTCCCAATCAGACACAGTACTTACTTCTGACCCTGCAGAATTGAGAGTTATCACACTTTAAATGTACAATTTTTACTTCAAAGGCAAAGCAATATTTAAAAGGTTTAAAGGCTCTTTCTGAGTCCTGCACAGCTGGGCTCATGGTAACTAAGGCACCTGGCTTTACAGGAAGAGGAATACAAAAATAGTACTAAAATACTTTTTTAAAAATAATCTCCAGATCATTCCTAATATATAAAATTTGTAACGAGGCACACACAGAAAACATGGGGCTAGATTCTTTACTATGTTACTCTGATTTTATGCAAATGTGAACCAATGAGAAGAGTAGATAATCTGGCTCACCAATGATGTTGTGATGTAGCTTTTAAAGGCATTCATTTGGGGTGATTTGCATAACAGTGATGTTGCCACCTGTGAGGATTGTGGCCCTCCCTAACAAGTGCTAATAAAGGTAGAAATTCTCAAATTCACAAAGGGCAGCTAGGTACTTAACTCTCACTGAGTTATCAGTGGGTGCTGGGCAGCATATTCCTTCTAGTGCCTTTGAAAAGCTCCTCCAAAATCCTTAAAGCCCACAAGTTCCTCATATGTTCCATGCCGATTCTCAGCTGCAGATGCACTGTTATCCAACAAGAAATGCCGGGAATAGTAATATGAAAGAATACATGTCAAGTTTCTGGTACACCCATGACCTCATTCTTGAATTCATAGAAGAGGTGTAGGACAAAAATAAAACACAAATAAAAAATCCCACTCCAATTAGTTCATCTTCTTAAAGCTGGGATGTGCCTGGCACTTGCCATATTACCATATTCTACATTTATTTACACCCCAACAAGTTCTTTGCCAAGCTAGTGATACTTTTTCTCTTTTGTTATTCAATATCTTGTGGTCCAGCTCAGCTAGTCCACTGCTACAGCTGAAGGTGATGCTTCAGGATGCAAGTAGATACCCCCCTCCCACCTTCTTTTTTCTTCCACCCTCAAAAAAGATGGAATCATAGTATGAATTGGCTTCCCTGAGCCAGTGGCTATATCAGCTGACTCATCTCTCATTGAATTGTTTTTAAGTCTGCTGTCAATTCAAGAACAAATGCCAGAGGTTCATAAATGGACTGTGAAAGGAAGGAGAGGCACACTTTACAGATTCATCTCTCCCAAGTTCTAATAGTGAACTCATATTTGAAGATGTGGGAGATGGGATGAAGACATTTGGTAAATTGGACAAAGTCAACACAAGTGATATGGAGACTTATTCTTAGCTTCAGTTTAAGACTCAGCCTCTTAAAGCACCTTAAGTTCTATGGCTAAAATGTACTAAGTATTATTAACCACCCCATTTTACAGCAGAGGAATCTGAGGAAAAGATGAAGTGGTGTACCCAAATTCACACAAAGAGTCAATGACACTACTGTGATCAGAACCCAGGTACCTAGACATCCAGAATTCATATCCTGACTCCCAGTGGACAAATATATAAAGAAACAAGCAGATTAAACAGTACCTATTGCTTACAATGAGTGTCCCCTTCAAAGCCCTGTCTACCCTGGAAAAATTAATCTTGGTTGATAGTGCAGGGTAACGAGGGATTCCCCTTTTTCTTTGCTCAATCATGCTTGAAAATGGTTTGGTTGCTATTGCAGACTTGGCCAAAGCATTTTCAACAACTGTGACAGAAGTATCCCGGTGAGAGAAGAGGTGCTAAAAGCAATTTGGTCCTCTCTCAGATGGAATGCTACTGAAAAGAGGAGTATGGTCTGAACACAAGATTGGGAAACAAGAATTCAGTCCAGTCATTGACAGTAACCTCTTCTATAACCTTCAATAACTGTCTTAACATCTCTGCTTCATTTTACACATCTGTGAAATGTTAATGTCTGTAAAGCACTTTGGAGCTGTATAATTCTCTGTATTTTTATTGTCAGATGGTAACATTCTTTATAAGGATATCCAAACTTAGACCAATTGAGTTTTCTCTAAAAATTGCTGTGATTTTTCTTTTCAGAAAGTGTCAAAACCAATAGCCTCCAATTTCCTATAATCTCTGGTAGATGAATGAATAATACCTAATGTGAAATTGAAGGCTAAAGATCCAAAAGCCACAACAAAAGAGAACATTTTAGTGATATAGAAGAAATTTCAATTGTTAACAAAAAAGAAAAAGAAATAAGCAGGGGCACAATTTCAGAGAATCAGATTTATTATAAGGATATCAGTACTTCCTGAATAAAAATGCGAGGCAGCTCTGTCTCTGTTTTGTGAAGAACAGAATTACAATATGTGTGTCTATGGTTTGACTTTAATTGCTGTTTTGAAAATGGTTGTCTTATCATTGGGAACTAAGAGAATGTGAACATGCTTGTAGACTTTTTGTTCTTTTGTTGAAAGATTTATGCTGCTAACCTTCACACACAGGGTGATATATAGGTTCAGATCTTTACTAACAAATTCCAGTCTTCCTGAAGTCCAGAAGCTGGAATGCAGGTATAAAAAGCTCATATAACTCACTTATCAGATTCCCCAGCAAGAGGAGAAGTTAAATAAAAACCATCAGAACAGGATATCAAATGACCATGACTTATAACCACACTACTATCTATTGAAAGCTGTGAATGTGTTTGGTCTGTTGGAGAATGTAAAAGCTGATAACCAGGCAGACAAAAGAAACAGAGAAAATATTCTGGGGAGACACTATTTCAGATAAAGAAGTCAAGATAATTTATGTAAACATTATAGGCATTAGAGATCCCAGTATTTGTTTTAGAGAGATTTTAAGCAAAAATACAATGTTCTATTTACCAGATAAAGACATGAAGTAACGATGCATTTAGAAAACCCCAATGCTTGCAAATTCACATTAGAAAAGACCAAGGAAGTAAATGAAGCTAAGCTATCAGCAGTCTGAAAATCAGATGTGCAAGTAAAGATGTGCAAGATCATGTAAAGGTCAGATTTTACGGCAAAAATCTAGAATTAAATCATGGGAGCTGTCATCATTGATGGTATCATATATTTTCTTTTTAATACAAAGCTGTGGTCATGGACTGTGTTTCTGTGGTAACAGGCAAGGTTGGTATCAGAATTATGATGTAAATGAATGGATCCTCATATACCTTCTGATTCACAGTCAGTGAAGGATACACACAGGAACTTAGCTGTAACTTCTCCAAGAATATCATTAAAAAAGAACAAAGAAGAAAGGGTATGTGTGCTGACAGAGGACTCTGCACATTTTTTGACAAGATAGTAATAATGAGAGCAAAGAAACTGCTTTTCCTGTTTCTCTCTCACACTCTCTCCTTTTTATTTCTTGTTCCATTGTCCTTCAAAGATTATATTGTCAGGCCTGAAATATTTATGAATAAAGTTGAACAAGATTTGATAAATGGGATGAAATATTGATTCCGAACAAAGTTTTTATGCAAGTTTTTATGTTCATTCTCCATAAATGTGTGTAGGTGTGTGAATAGCAGAGTGAGTGCACAGTACATACACTTCTTTATAAGTGATGACAAAGTGTCCTTGAAAATATAATAAAGTTGGAAACAACCTCAGGACTACAGAAGGGACTGCTGGTTTTCGCTTGTAAAAGCCAATCTCTCTATGCTTGGATGAACTTGTATTTAGTTACAATTCTTCTGTCAATCTAGCTGTTATGTGCCAAAAAGTGACTCTCTATGAATGACATAGTGGGGTACCATATTTATTCTCTTCCAATGGCTTCTACATCAAATGCATACAGTTTACAGGTCCAGAGATTATTTTTCTAACTGCCAGTGCTCTAAATTCAATCTGGGACCTGAAAAATAAGTAATGTTTTTTCCTGGGCTGTGTGTCTTATTCACAGTGAAATTCAAAACATGTCAAAACTATTGGCCTTTGCATTTTCATTTTAGGCTGACTTCATTGGTCTTGTTTTGAAAAATGCTTGTGAAATGTTAAGGTTTTCATTCAAAATTATCTTATTTTTAATTGCTTTAGAAAGGTCCAAAATACAGATTTATAAACATAAAACCATGAGCACAAACCCTGAAAATTTGAAATAAAAAAAATATTCAGAGGGAAATCTGTTTCTGCATTTTACCAATGGACAAATACAATTAATTTTCATATGTTTTAATGTGAAGCTATTCATTTCACAAAGAGAACTGAAAAGCAAAATTGCTGAGTCACTCAGTGGTGTAGAATAAAAATGCAAACATTTTTATGTAAGATGTTGAGAAAATGCTTTTAGTTTGAAGTTTGATCATGCCATATGATCACTCTTCTATCACTTTGATAAAGATTTTGGAATTAGAATTTTGCAGACGATTTTTTAGATTATGGATTAAGCAGACAAGAACCCAACTCACTAATCTTGAAATGTGCTAACTCTTCGATGCTAACTAAATTACAAATCTCTTTAGGTATTCAGGCAAAAACATATGCATGTGCCACACTAAAAAAAGCAGATGCATTTCAGGGACTCTTTCTTAATATATTTGTATAATGGTGTCCAAGCAGACTGCTGCACATATTTGAAGACCAATTTACTCCAGTAAACTGCTATGTGGGCATGCAATCTGTCAATACACAAGAAATTGCAGGATTGGGGTTTAAATGTTAAATAAGAATAAGTCTTGGATATAATAAATAAGCAGATAAACAAATATGGCTATGCTGAGTAATGATATGTCATGTTTATAAAATCTTTTTTCTGACTATAACTCCACTTTCAGTTTTGATACTCAGTAGAGCTGGATGAATAAAACAAACTATTTCTCATGAATATTCATTTGAGTTTTTAAATGAATTAGCTTCAGTCATCTTTCCCTCCCCCCAGACAATAAGAATTAAATAATTGCATAAATCAAATTTCAAAGTCTCACTTACAAGCATTCATGGGAACCCAATTTTAAATTTGCACATGCAAGAAGTGATCCAAGGATTGCATGCAAGATCCTCAGTGAAGGAATGGAAGCAAGACCATGTGACTTCTGTGACCAATCACAGATAAGCAACACAACACACATTCTAAATAACCACCATCAATCCATAAGGTAAAAATGTTTGAGAAGTTATTCATTGAATGCATTCAAATAACAAATTCATTGGGGAAGAACACAATCTCTTTGCACAGACTCCATAAGCTAAACAAGAGCCTAAATTTGTCTTATAAATTACTCATTGTATCACTCTAATGTTGAATACAGAAGGAATGTTACAATGAATTAACAATAACACGGAATCTGATCCACAGTTTTCACCACTTTGGTGCACTGCAGAGGGAAGAGACATACACGTACATGTACCCTACCTGTGAATGTGTTACAAGTTCCCTTCTGTGCTGATACACATATGATGAATTCTTACAGTCCCCAGCTCCAGAACCTTGGCTCTTTATCTCAAGCCATAGAAGCTCATGCTTTTAGCACTGAAAGTCCCTGAGGCAGTTCCTGGTGTGTTGGCCAAATGGATGGCCATCACATACAGACTACTGAGATGAGATGTTTGTTGTATATAGACATGTATGGGGGGGGTGCACATCTATATATTGTGAAGTGATGATTAGACTCAACAAGTGAAACAACAAGGTGTTAGGTGTTTGTACCCTTGAAAAGTTTGATTTCTTAAAACTATAAACTATCAGAGTAATTAGCAGTGAGATCCTACAAAGTAGAAATAGGACAAGGCCCTGGGGTGGTTGGGACATTTCTAAAAGAGTTCTAAAAGAGCAGGAAGATGGAGGCCTTGTTGCACAGGAGGAATTAAAATTGTGATGTGCAGTGGGACGAGGGTGAGGGACCATCAAGTTAATAACTATCTTCAAAAGAATATTAATCCTATCTTCATGCCTTATTTTGTCTGACCCCTCCGCAAGGACATACTCAAAAAACATATCTTCAGTGCATCCATGAGCATTTTTAGCTCATGAATCTTAAGTGTAAAGATGTGACAAAACCTATTAGTATTATTATGTCCAATCTGAAACAACACGTTCAGGTCTTTTAATCTAATGTCAGAACAAGTCAACTATGATTAAAACAACCTAAATTTGTTGACTGACAACTAACAAGCCAATTCTATAAGTGTTGTTGATGGGGGTCAAATCACCAGTGTTGCTGTAATGAAAGACCACGTATTTCTGTGTCATTCCATTTGAGGCTAATTTCTGTAGCCTTGTTGACCACTGTCTGCAGCAAAGGCAAGCACAGTAGTTCCTACATTTGTTTGTGTTTATTATATTTGTGTATGGAGATGTATAATAAATGGACAAAGAGCTTATCTTACATTCTAGGGACAGATTTTTAAGGGTACTTAGGTGCCTATCTCACAATGGGCATTAGATACTTAACACCTTTAAAAGTCTGGCCCTGGAAAAGAATCCCCCTTCTGTCCCAAAAAACTGGCCTTCAAGCATCTTCCTCTCTCCCTAAAAGTCTGCCTAAAATCAGGATCCTTGCAGCATGCCTTGAAGACAAACAAACAAGGAATGACAATAAGCTCCAAACTCAAGAAGCCACCAAGGAAAACATCCTACCATCAGCCCTCTATTTTTTATATTGAAAGAACTCCTGCTTGAGTGCCTCTGCTATTCTATTCTATCCTAATACTCCCATCATCATGCCTTCCAGTAGCGTATTAAGTGGTGTGACTTATATTTGTCATGTGGTTTCTCAAGTGGAGAGTCCCATGTCATCAAGAGCTATATGAGTCACAATCTGCACCTGAAATTCTATCTGCAATTCTACAGACACTTGCCGCAGATCAACATTTTAATGTGCACATAGTGAGGGACCCTGGTTACTGCATTGTGCACCAGATTCAGTTTCCAAATAGATTTAGGATGTAGCCTGAAGTAGGGCATGTTGCTGTAATCTAATTTTAAGATGACAAAGGCATGAATCATGACAGTGAGATCCACATCAGAAAGAAAGTTACAACTTCCTAATCAGATGCAAATGAATAAAGGCAATCCTGGCTAAAGCTGAAAACTGGTCATCCAACAATAATTGGGAGTTTTAACCCTGGATATCTGAGTTACAGTCAGGCAAATGATTAGAGTAGCAGATACAATCCTTGCAAGATCTTTCACAAGCCTCCTCCACTACCATCACCTATTTTATCCAGGGTGAACCTCAGCCAGTTTGCTTTCATCTATGTTGTCACGTCCATCAGATACTATGAAAGGCATTCAAATACAACATCTAAGTTGAAAGAAATAGAGACATGCAGCAAGGTATTATTTATGCTTCTTTACTACCATTTTCATGGTCTCATATACATGTTGAACAAAAGGGAGAACAAGATGAAAACTTTCAGGATTCCACAGGAATATCCTTTTACAGAAAAAAAGCAATGCAAGTGTGACCTTAAGCGCCCCTGTAATCACAGGCTATGCATTATTGTAATGATATTTGTACAAAATATGCTTTGTGACATTGTAGCCGGGAGGTGTGGCCTCCCTCTGAGATTGATGCAGAGGGAGAGTCAACCCCCCCCTGGGGTTGGAACCTAGGGAGACAACACCTGACTGAAGCAGGTAGGCGGAGCTAGGCCTTTAAAACCCAGGTCTGCTCGCTCAGCCAGGGGGCAGCAGCTGAGAGAAAAGGACCTCTCCCTTGGTGCTCAAGCCTATGGCCATGCCCAACGTCACCCAGAGGAGAAACTGCTGGATCTACCCAGAGAGTGGGGCCTTGCAGATCTGGAGGAACTGCCTGAGCCATATGAGCGGAGGGAAACCCCCAGATCCTATGACCCAGAGGAAGGCCTGCCCAAGCTGCATACTGCCTGGGACTCTGAGGACCTGCCTGAGCTGCCTACTTCTGGGGATCCTGAGAACCTGCCCAAGCTGCCTACTGCCTGGGGGCCTGACGACTTAGAGGAGATGCCCTCCTCAGAGGACCCCGCAGTTTCCGGACCTGACTCCAGTTGACGGTGAGGGACCCATGGGACTCCCACAAACCTTCTACCCCAGCGACCCAGAGGGAGACGCTAGCCCCAGGTACTCTAGGGAGAGGGTGGGAGGAAGAAGCCCAGGGAAGACGACTACAATGCATTTGAGCTGACAGTTGTTGTGAGTCAGCGCGTTTCTGCCAGAGCGCTGCTGACCCAGTTATGGGACATCCCATCACTGATGGGGCCTGGGCCGGGGCACAGTGGAGATGGGTGGGCCTGCGTCCCCCTCCCTCCTTCCCTACCCCAACCTGGGGTGAATGCCCTCTGAGTGCCTGAACCTGTCCCTTACTGCCAGCCACGCCCTGCCGAAGGCCGGCTATAGACTACTTACTTATTCGGCTAAGGGCTAGAGACTGCTGTCCCTCTGCCTTGCCTTGCTCTGCCTAAGGACCTGACCATAGACTGCTGCTTGCCCTGCTAAGGGCTCGAGCCTGTGTGTGTTTGCCTATCTGCCCTACAGAAGGACCAGGCCGTAGACTTCTGCTCACCCTACCAAGGGCTTGAGCCTGTGTCTGTTTGCCTGCCCTTCAGAGGGGCTAAGCAATGGACTGCTTCCTCACCCTGCCCAGGGCTCAAGACTGTTTGCTGGCCTGCCCTCCAGGGAGGCTAGGCTATAGATAGCTTCCTCACCCTGCTGAGGTCTGAGGGCTGTTTTCTGCTGCTGCCCCTTTCCTGGCTGAAGACTGGACCATAGACTGCTGGCACGCCCTATGGGGGCAAGAGACTATTCCCAAAAGAAAGGCCTGAACCAAGGTTCGCCGTACTGAGGGCCAGAGGCCGCCCCTTAATTCGGACTCCCTGAAAGGTGTAGGCACTGGGAGGTATGGCCTCCCTCTGAGATTGACACAGATGGAGAGCCACTGGCGCCACCCCGTACAGGGAATATTCTATAGTCATATTGTTTGAAAATTAACAACACACCGGTCAGTAATATCACTGTGGAATATAAGTGACAATGCTACATGTGGAGTTATGGATGTCCTCTAACATTATGTTTTCAAGTCTGTATTTGAACAAAGGAGAAAATAGGTCTGTCCAGGTCTTGAATACAAATGATGCTTCAATGAATTTTAAGAAAGATGTTTTTCAAAGGTTTAGTGGACTATAAAGAGAGGAGGAATGAATCCTTAAGTTATCTTTCAAATTTAAGAAACTAAAAGAAACTGACACCTCGTACTTCCATGGAAGGTTCTCACTGACAGACAGTCAGTCATGCTGGTCCAAGATTAATTGCTGATAGAAACTATCATAAATAAAGACTGTGTCATGCTAGATTAACTTTTACATGTGTGTTTTCACCTTTTTTTTTCTTTTAACCATCTTTACCTTTCTTTCTTTTACTTGGCATAATTTAATCTACGTTCTGTTACTAAATTTCTTGAATTTTAATCTAAACCAACCAGTTCTGTGTTTGAATTGAAGTGTTGTTAATGCCTGTTAATGTGGCAAATTGCTGGTCATTATCTCTTTAAAGAAGCAAAGAAACCTCATTATTTCTCTGTGTGGTCCAGGAGAGGTCTAGACACCTCAGGACAGATGATTTTGGAGTAATTCGGGACTGGGAGTGTGCTGGGGTCATTTGGCTGGTAGTAACAAAGACTGGTGGAGACCAGAGTGTGCCTGTAGTATAACAAGCACACTGCTGGAGTCAGAATAATTGAATAAGGGCTGATTATCACACAGACACTCAGTGCATACTTGCATCCAAACAAGGGAACTACAGCAGCAGAGTATTTTAAGGTAACCAGGGTTAGCAAGCAGGCAGTATCACAACCTTTCAGTGGTCTGGATTGCACTTTAAAACGTGACAGACAGACACTATTATCTGGGATCTTGAAGCCAGAGAATCATAGAAATGTAGGGCTGGAAGGAAGCTTGAGAACTTATTCAGTCCATCCCCCTGGGTGGGGCAGGACCAAGTATACATAGAACATCCTTGACCCATGTTTGTCTAACCTGTTCTAACCCGTCCCCCAGTGACGAGGATTCCATAGCCTTCCTCGGTCACTTTCTAGTACTTAACTATCCTTAGAAAGTCTTTCCTAATATTTAACCTATGAAATGAGAATGAAGCTACTTGAAAATAGCTCCATCCACTCCCCAAAAGGTTTGCAAGTGCATTAGCAACATCTTGTGATCTCAAGGACAGGCAATCTAATAATATCAGTAAGGATACTTATTTTCATCCATCACTAGGAGGAAACTATCAACCAATGCAGTTATCAGTCATTGTTGCCCTTTGTAGGCAGGACCCAGATTTACAAGGGTCAAGAAAATTAAAGGCATCTAGATATTAGGAGATTTGTCTCAGAACCTTTTCAATAATCTTTACCATAAAAGGAAGATTAGATATAGGCTGATAGTTAGCAAGATTATCAATATCAGGTGATGATTGCTGGAGTGTAGAACACTACATAGTTCTGTAAGAGGAACTGGCTGCTTGGCCTCCTTAAAGGAAGCCTTGACAATCTCTACTAGCTCTCAGTCCAGTACCTGGACACTAACTTTCATCAGGAGGAACATGGAGACATATCACAGGTTACAACACAAGTTCTTCCAACACCCACAGTTCTTCAGACAGAGTGCTCTACTCTCTGAAATTCACGTAGAGATAGCGTAGTATTAACCCCAAAAAGACACTGTCCTGCCTTCATGGATGCAGAAAGTTCAGTCTCATTCCAATCAATTTTCTCCACAGCATAACCAACAGTTTCTCACATTTAGGAGGAACTCAAATTACTCATTCAGTAGAGATATCCAGGATTAATGATACCCACAAATATATGCTGATTGGGATGTTATGGATGCTGAGGTGGGTCTGAAAGATTTGTTCTTTACCTCCCACATAGCCAATACATAAGCATTCAAAAAGAATGTTTAGGAAATAATTAAACAGCCATCAATATTTCTGCTACTGAAGCTCTATACAACTGGGTGTGACCTGTGAGGACAAAGCTGAGGAAGAGGACACGAAGGAACCACTAATCAAGTCAACTGTGCAGGCTAAAAGATTGTTATAAAAGCCTACCAGCCCATGGATAGAGGGTGGTCTATCTGAAGAACAATTCCTATAACAGCAAGAGGCAGAGAATATATTATTTTTAAAGGATAGTGCCATTTAACAAACGCAAGTACTCTACAGAGAAATCAACATCACAGCAATGTTTACAAAACATAATGTTGCTTGCAAGTGTAATTGTGAAGATTACTATTACCAAGGGCCATATGTTTCTGTTTGGTCAGGTGGCTGTGTTATCATCTAACTTGAGCTGACAGTGCCAATGGAGTGCTATTCTTGTTCTTCTAGCATCTGACTTTCTTGTCAGCTCTTTAAATGTGAGAAGTCACATTTTTGTTCCCGTGTTTTGTGCTCTTTTATTACTGCTGGCACCATTTCTTCAATATAACATTTGCAAACTTATTCTGTGAAACATTCAAATCCCATTCCCAAAATGCAGTCTTATTTAAAAAAATGTGGATTTGTTGTCTTTGGGGTTTTTTAAATGACCTTCCCATTTTGATATCCATTGATTTTTAATTGGTTTTAGAAAATACTAAGCAGATGTACATACAAGAGGGTGGGTTGGATATCTGAGGGCAAATGGAGTGATCAAGTAACGACACTTGGCAGCTGCACTTGCCCCTCAGATATTCAACCTGTGAATCGAGTACTAGCCACCCAGCATGTTTTTATGTTATTCCTGGAAATGCTACTTTTGGAAAGCAATATCTCTGAGTAATGCCAAAGGGTTTACTAATACGTGTAGCTAAACACAATAATGCCTTTCCCAGTTGAAAGCATAGTGGTGGTGGTTACCAGCTAGAGCAAATACTTGCCAAAATTTGAACAGTGACCATGGGAAAAATTTACAAAATAGCCTAAGCAACGTAAGAGCCTCAGTCCTATTTTCGAAAGTACCTAAATGACTTTGGTGCCAAAGTCCCACTGAAATTCATTGCCTAAAAGTCATTGACTTTCAATAAGATGTAAGGGGCAGTCAATAGACAGACTGCAGGCCAAATATGGACACTTCTGAACGGAGCCTGAAATCTTGTTGTTTATTCATTATCATGATTACTGTTACTTCAGTGTGAAAAATGTTTCTCTGGAGTCTGGATCTTGATTGTACCTTGACCAAGACATTTTGATCTTGACAAAAAATAATTGACTGTCCTTGATCTAGACGAACACTTATTTCACAGGAAGCTGCAGTGTAAATGTACCCCCACACAAGCCTGCTGCAGATCTTGTTGCTATGCACTAAAAATTCCATAGTCCACTTTGATCTATCCTACTTTGAAACAAGAGCAGATTAAAGTGCACTAGGAAACTTGATTCAGCAGGGTCCACAAAGATGTTTGGTGTGCAGTAGGCTAATGCCGGGTAGATTTACTCTGCAACTTGCCACAAACTAAGTGTTCATCTGCACCAGTCCATAGACTGCTAATTCACTTAGGCGTCTATTTGAAAATTTTACTCCGTATGTCTTCAAAGCACAGCTGGACCAAAGGGCTTTGGCTCTAGATCTGGAAGAGGTTTCAGAATTCAGTTTGGTGTCACTTTCACCACTTTCACAAGCCATTCTTCCAAAATGACAAAAAAAACCATGAGAACATTTCTTCCTTTATGACTTCCATCTTGGTCCAAATCTGAACCAGATCCAGAAAAGCAGGCTTCTTCCATTTCAGACCCAGTATAAACTAAAAACTATAGTGTCAACTTCAGACATAAAATTTAATTCAGCTACTACCCACACCCTCCCCTGAATTTGGGCAGGTCTGCGTTTGAAATTCAGTTCAGATCTGCCTCCACTTCAGATACTTTGAAACTGTTCCAGACTAGTTCATGAGTTCAGTCAATTATTGAATAAACTTTTTTTTTTTCACATTAGAAAATATTTCCTGTGCTCCCCTCCACAATATATTGGTGTGTATGTGGTTAAGACAGTACGTTGATAACAGCAAGAAAAACTTTCTTGGGACTTAGTTTCCTGTACAAATGTGTGTTTAAGCTTTAGTTTGTTTGTGGTCCTTGGAGCAGGTAAGCAAAATATAATAATTCCAATAAAATGTAGCAGCAATTGACTAATGCAGATATTCTCTGTACAGTATGTTTTCAGGCTCTGCCAATAGCGAAACTCAAAGATGCTAACTGTAAACTCATCAGCCATTGGCTCTATCATTTTTTAAAATATTTCTTTAATTTATATCTATGTAACATCTGTACTTCATAAATATGTCAAACACAGCCCTTTTCTGTTATTCATGTCCTCTCTTGCTTGTTCTTTTCTCTATCACACCCCTCCTGCCCACCACACAACAAACACTTCTTGCAAATGCCAAAAGCAGTCATTTCACCTAGAAATCTAACAGCCTCCATTTCCACACACTTTTACTGTATCTTACTGGTTGGTTAAGACCATGTTAATCTTATTTTACAATAAATGTACCTTTTGGGCTCTAATAGTAGAAGAAAACTTTACAACAGCCCCCCACCAGACAAACAGATGAATTACTAACAATTAATAGGCAATCCCCTTTGATGTGCAGCTAAGATTGAATGCAGTATGCAGATTTGCTTTGTTTCTAAATCAGGATTATCAGTTGATCAGGAAAGGGATGACAATTAATAGCCGTCTTCCCAAACACTACTGCACATGTCTAAAACAGGCAACAGGTCAGATGTGATGCAAGAAGTAGTCCCATATGGCTATTTTACCATATGCCTATCTTGGACACTCAAATTTTATTTGCGTTGATGCTGGGGATAGCACTCTCCAAATCAAAAATTAAAGAGGCTTCATTATAAACCTTCCACAGTAAAAAAAATAAAATAAATAAAAAAATAAAATAAAATGCGCCAAATCACACGGTTGATGTCACATTCCTGTAAGCTCCCTCGGTCTGACATATCATGATGTCACATGCTACATATAGCATATTTGCATGATAAAACATAACACAAGGTAGCATGCCATTAGGAAAAGAATACAGTGTTAGCATTGCATGACATAACAAGTCATGACGTCTATTTGGCAATAGCTTTACGTGTAAGTTCTCTAGTTCTATTGATTTGTGTTCAATGAACTTGTCTGGAAATGCAGAACACCTAGCTGAGAGCTTAGCCCAAAGTAACAGCACAGCAGCAGTCTGTTTTAATTTAGGTTGTCTGCAAGCTACTGCTATGAAAATTAACAACTCTTAAGTGTGTTAAATAATCCCTAGCCTTTGTAATAATTGAGCAGGCTAGACGAAATCATACAACTTGCATTATCTTGTTGTCAAACACCATCTGATTCCCCCCTCCTCCCTTGTATATTGATTTGGAGAATTAAGCTGCTTATACTTAGATATGTAAGCCTGGAAGGATTTTAATGTGCGCTAACAAACTACTAGGACTAAATTTTCAAAGGGCTTGGAGCACGAAATGGGTTTTTACATCCTTAATAACAGGCACAAATGATGTTTTCACCTTCTGAGTTGTTTTCAAAAGAGAGTCAAATGGAGCCCAAGCTAATTGCATTTTTGCCTGTCAATAGGTCTGTGGAGGGAAGGGCTGGCCTGGAAAATGCACCTATGATGCATTCCAAAGGGATGAGTTTGGTTGCTAGTGACATGTGTAGCCACAAATGTTTGTGCCATAAATCGTGCCTCCCTTAAGTGCCCAGCTGCCCAGCATTGATGTATTAGATCAGCCATTTTACACAAAGGGTCATTCTTTTGGCAGCAGTTTGTGTTTATCCCGTGTCAGGCCATATGTTAGCACCTTGCACTGGGGACAACCATGGGTTCAGAAATCGAGGTAATGGAAGTTTGCTTTGGGGAAGGTTTGGGTGTCAGGGAGAAGAGAGGGAGAGAGATAGGTACTGTGCATCTGGAGTGAGGGGAGCTACTGAGACTTGGTGGGCTGGTTCCTACTTGCTTCCCAGCCCGATCCTGGTGGCTGCTCCAGGCCTTGTTCTCATCTCCAAATGTTCATGCAGTTTACAGATGAGTTCAGGCCATGATCAGTGACAAAAACCAAGGTTTACTCACACCCCATTTCTTAAATTTTAGGGACAAGAGTGCATACACAGATGCTAGTCTCCATACATAGCACGTGACTATGGAAGAGAATTTTACATTTTTTAACATTTAGACTGCTGACCTAGACATTTGAAATTTTACATTTGTGGTCTTAGGAAGAGACAATGGAATAAAGTCTGCCACCTTTATTCAGCACAAGAAATTTTTATGCAAATAATCCTGTTGACTGTCACAGAACTAATGTCAGGAGTAAAGATTGCAGGATTGGGCCCAATATTAGGTTTACCTTACTGGTTTCGTTAGTGAGACTGACAGAAATAAGAGAGTTTATTAAGTTTAACTCTGATCAGTACGTGTGTGTGTGAGAGAGAGAGAGAGAGAGAGAGAGAGAGAAGTTTCAATTTCTAATATTTTCACTGTTCATACAAACCCTGGCATATTTATGGAGAAATTCATCTATCTAGTGTATCCGATAAGATTCTTCAGTGATCAGACTCTAGGGACCAGAAGTTTATTTCATATCTGTTGAAAAAATATATTTATTTTCAAAATAATATTGTCAGCGTTTTTCCTCTTCTTTTTTAAAGCCATGAGGCTTTCTAAAGCATATGTCATTTTTGATATAATACAGCCATTTCTCCTAGTACAGGTTTCAACAGACAGAAAACATTCACATGAACAATTTTCTATGTTATTTCTGATTAAATCTTTTTTTGGTAGCTCTGTGTTGTATGGAGGAAAAGACACTTTTTGAAGATTAGAGTTGTACAAACTTTTAACTACCTGCTTGTGATTCAGTGCACAGATTTATTGATGGAAAAATATTATCTCTCGCACCTTACTCTTCCTTCCACCCCCTACCCCCATTCCCTGATTATCTGGCCTGAGTCACATAAACATAAACCAGCCATTAAATATGAATTTTATTCTTCAAATCGAGCTTTAGGAAACCATTTGCTGTCCCCTCTATATTTTGATGAATGTCGGAGACATTTATATCCTGTCTTAGGACCCCACTGGAACAGGCCAGGAAGGGGTTAATGGACTGACCTGGAGATGGGGTAGACACTAGCTGCAACTCACTGTAACCAATACCAAGTTCTTTCCTGCAGCTGGAAGGAATAAAATGGATGGCAGCAGACTTCAGAGCTGGCTGCGTGGCAGAGGGTTGGTGGGTCTGAGGCAGAGAGGATCTCTGGTGTGGACCCCACAACCTTGAGCTAGGACTCCAGGAAATATGCTAGGACTGGATTTATCTTATTGTTCATTTGCTCGTTAATAAAGTCAAATGCCAGGAAATGGGTGTGTTTTGACTCTACGCTACATGTGCGGACTGTGTTTCAGAGCAGTGTGACCTATTCACAGGTAATACATAATTTCTTCACATTTGCTTTGTATACTGTCTGTATGTGTTCCTTCCACAGCAACTATGACAGGCATTCTGTCCTTGCCTATGTGAGGCCTATCTCAGAGTAATATAAATAAAGGCCATTTTGCCTCAATCTTTAAAATGTATTTTCTACACAGTTTATTATTTATCAACCATAAAAAAAATACACTATCGAAATGCATGACTACATCCTTGCCTTCAATGCAGCTGCCTCCTGGTGGAGTCCTTTCACTCCTCACTCATTGTGATAAAAGGTTTGCTACCCTTCCAGGATTAAACAGTTAATGCTCGTAAAGCATTGTGAAAATGTAAAATACCACCACGTGTGCTGTGAATTTTTAATTATCACGATGTATTATGCTTTAATGCCTAATAAGACAGGGATCTGACCAGAGTTTTGCCCCCCCCGATCAAACTACAGACTGGATCTCACTGGCTTTGGCAGTCATTTGCTGCACGTTTTTTTTTTTTTATTTGTTTTACATCACGTTCATAAAGTACTCTATTTTGCAAGTGTGCGTCCTTGTCCTAAGGGCAACTTCCCTCTAACTTTGATCTGACAGGAATTTATTTTGTCACCACTGGTTTCATATTTCTCCTGCTGTATCACATTCAGTATATCCTATCCTGAGGGAAACCGCCCTCGGAAGTCAGGTCTGTTCAAATGAAGCCCTGCGCACAATGGAGGAGGACAGTAGCAGCAGAAATAAAAGCAGTGGTCACAAGACATTTGCAAAAGGGAGAGACATGACTTCAAAATAAGCACAAATTTAAAAAAGGGCCAAAGCCAAACATGGGGCACAGACTTCCAGCAGCAGAATGGCTTAGTCTTTGCTGGGCACCTTTCAACTCAGCAACTTTTCCGGCAGCAGACCACAGATTGCTGTTGCAGAGAAATGCATGGCTAATTTAACATGAAGATGCAGAGAGTCATGGACTTGGGAGCACTTTTTGAGGTCAGATGTGGGTAGCATGTGGTCTACAGAGAATCTGATTCTGATAATGATGAGGGAACATCATCAGGAGATGAGGATTGTCTTGGAAAAGAAATGTCTGATATACACTAGGATGATGCCACATGGACTGTAACTCCAGAGGACATATAAGATGAGGAGAAGTACCAGTCACAATGTAGAGGCCAAGAAGAAGCAATTAGTAGGCTTCCAGATTATTTTACCAATGTCCAAAGGTACATACATACCTTCCAGCTGGGAGGGGAGAAGTTGCTATGGGAAGCACAAGAGATGTTGCAGTGGCAGATACTGGCCTAACAGTGAGGCCACAGGAAGTGTTTACCACCCCACAGGCATTCATTCCATCTACACATCACCAGATGCAGATCATTATATTCAAAATAAGGGGCCAACAGTGACTTGTGTGATGCATAGTGGTGAGCTGTATCTATCTCCTACTGATCAGCTGAAATTTCTTGGTTCTCTTGATGGGCATGCTACCCCTGCTGTAAGCCAGGCTGCCACTTAGCTGTGGTCTACACCTAGACTACCAGAGCGATGAGCAAGGGTGGCCTCAAAACCCCAAGAAATTGTCATGTGGGCTATCTCCTGCTCACATGCAAGAGCAATATTTTCCTGCTGTTGCTTCCCACCCACTTCATACTTACTGCTGCCTCTGCAGCTCACACCACCTTAGCAGCAGCACAGACTGACCATCTACCCTTCTGGGGCCAAGAGATCATCTGGGTTCATGGTAACGTACAGTGTGCTCAGCCATGTTAGGAAACAAAATGTCAATGTGTGTATCCTTAGCTGCTTCTCTGTCCATTTAGGATATCTCACTCCAAGCAATAGGCCACCCCAAAATCTCTCTCTCCCATTGCTGGCTTGCTTAATGGAAAGCTGGCCTTCCCTTTGTTGACTGTAATGGTCTGTGGGGAAAAATATTCCTCAAATATACATATGGAACTCTTAGAATATCCATACTATATGCATGAGTTTACATACAAAGTTGGCTTTCAAGGTAATGGTATTATTTACCACCAATATTGTAGATGTGTTGTAAGACATAAATAAATACCTAGCCAGATCCTGCAGTCCTTACTCAGGGGAATGATTCACTGAAGTCAATGAGACTTTGGCCTGCTCTACACTTACCTCGGCGATTTGGCGGCAGTCGACAGGAGATACACAAGTGACGTAAATCACTTGCGTATCTCCCGCTGACTTTGCAGCATCTCCTCCACGTGGCGTCCATACCATGCTGCATCGAAGGGAACAGCGCTCCTTTTGACGCAGCGCTACTCCGTTTACTGGGGTGGTTTTCCTGCGTTGCTTGCTGGATCAACTGAGCGCTCAGTATACAGACCGCTCAGTCGATCCAGAGCAATCGATGTAGCAGTGGCGAATTTGCCACCGTCAGTGTAGACCCAGCTTTTGTCTGTGGAAGGAGTGATTAAAAAGGGAGTAAGCTTGCCATAATTTTTACCTTTATTTGTAAATGGCAAATGTTATTAAAGCCATCCACTGGCAGAGGTGGAAACAAAACATAAGAAATGGCCTGATTCTGTAGTCCCTTACACCAGTTTTAAACTAGTGTGACTTCAGTGGAATTAGTACTGATTTACACTGCTGTAATTTAGAACAGAATGTAGCTCAGAGTTCTTGCACTTCAGATTAAAATATATATATGAGCAAATTTTCAGGCAAAAGTTGCTTTTTGATTCTTCAAGTGCTTCTGTGCAAACTATTTCCCAGTCTCCCAAAATTTATCAAAATTTTGGGGGTGCAAGTGCACAAGAGTGGTGGTACATTGCGCAACTGATTACAATTGCTTTTCATCTAGTATTTAATGTCAACATATGCAGTCCTGGCCTTTTAAAATTCCTCCTACCCTTCAGGAAGGGTGTTGTCCTTTTGACAGCAAATCATTTATAATAGTATTTATTCTTCCACAGGACAGGGACTACCTTGGAGCTCAGGATGCATTTTAAAGAGACAGGACTCAAAGCACCTGAGGTGGTTTGATTTTTTTTAAGTCTTTTGAAATTTGCATTAGTCATGAAATAAACATTCATATTTAAAAGACATTATAAACAGCAATTTCCCCACCACAGCAACAATTGGAAGGTAGGCTCAGCCTTATTCCATTGCATGAACCAAGATCCAGTCTCCAAGGAAAGGCATTAGAATATTTAGCTGGTTGGGCAGAAGCTTTATGTGCTTTAAAACATTCTAATGCTGAGGGAATTCATGCAGGCCAAAGGAGGAGGGAAAGATTTTCTTTTTAGCTTAATTCAAGCCAATTTTATTTTATTTTACTACTTCATTAAGAAAATTGAGTCAAAGGAAATGTTATTGTATCAGACATGACTCCACTTATTAGTAAAGGAATTTGCTGTTGGCAGCAGCTGTGAAAATGATGAAGGATATAGTTTTGTAGGTATTGGGGATCTACATCAAGAATAGCTCTTATTTAATTCTACAGGAGCAGTATCTCATGCATCTTTAGGTCAGGGCAATATATATTGGATCTAACAATATAGCCACCTTAGTTTGACTTCATCCTTGGAGCTTCTCCTCCATCATTATTTATGTCATTTTAAGTAACTCATTCCTGGTGGCTCTTTCCTGCACTCCCCATCATTCATGGTGGAATGTAGGGGCATGAAAGGACTAGGAAAGATATAGTTACAGCTGGTTCAAATATTTTTCAAAACATTTCTTGACAGGAAATTGCTTTTCAATCAAAATGGACATTTTTATAACTTTTTTTTTTTTACTTTGGTTGATATTCTCCAATTCTTTGATGAGAAGCCAGAAAGTAAAAACTAGAAATTTTTCTGTATTTAAAAAAAAAGTGGGGTTTTGATTTTCAAAAACCAAGAATTGTTACCAAAATCCAATTTTCTTATACCAAGAACAGTTTTGACAACTGTAACCTTTTTCAGGTTGTTTTTTGTTTGATTGTTGCTATTTTTCAGTTCATTAACAACCAGCTGAATTTTTGTGGGAAAAGGTTTTTAAAAGAAATTTTAAAAACATTTCCCATGAAAAGTAATTGGCATGTTTTAACCAGCTCTAATTATATTATATACGAGTGGGAATTTTTCTAAAGGTAGTTTTGACACTGCGTTCTATAAAGTTAAAGCTGATCAACACTTGTCTTCATTGCCCACCTTGCTGACAGAGAAAACCTCAGATAAAGAGGCAATGAAAGAAAAAAAGGCAAATGTTGATCCAAACCTATCTTTGGGAAGTAAAGTGTGCCACTTTATTCAGAATCAATTTAACTCAATTACCTAATGAGGCATAATTGTGAAAGTCAGTCATTCGAGTGATTCAATTGTTTTAAAAATTGGAATCAGCAAAGGGGAAAAATAATATATTTTTATTTTTAAAAATATGAAGAATTCATAGTTTGGGAAAGATAAAAGAAAAGATACTGGAAATTTAATTTATATTAGATTAAGCAGACAGAAAGAGAATTCAGGTTTACCTCATATTTTACTGTCATATCTTCCAGTTTGCACCTCTGGGAGTTATTTCCTTATACAATGAGAGAGTGATTTAGTTTCCAGTTTTTTACCATGGATTGGCCATTATCCTGCATATGACAGTGGCTTAGTTCACCAGAGAGGCTAAGGTCAGAACCATAAACTGTAATGGTTAATGACTTAAAAAAATACAAGTTAGGCATTCTGGAATGAAGGAGAACTGTACAAGCCATGGCAAGAATATGTATCAGAAGAAAAATCAGTTATTCTCTGTATTGAGTTAGCGGTCATCCCTCCCCCTCTGGCTCAGTGGGAGGTCATTCTGCCTAGGGTACTATCCATGAACAGGGAATTAGTGTTTGGGTCCAGGGCCGCTTTGGCAGGGTAGGCCAGAGCAGAAAAGTAATGTAGGTATCTCTGACCATCAGGCAGGGTGGAGCAATGGTCTGCGGCGTTCTGGTCTTCAAGCAGGGCAAAGCTATATGCAGTCATCTGCCTGGCATCCTGACTCAGGCAGACTGTAGACTAGCACAGGCCTCTTGGCCACAGAGGGGTGGGCAGCCACCCTAGGGTGGGGTGGGGTGGCCACAGGGGTAGGGGAACCCAGGTCCACCCTACTCCACTGGGTCCCAACCCAGAGCCCTGACTGTGCAGAGGGGTCCCTCACCGGGTCAGCAGGGATTCCACTGCAAGATGCTGACCCGAGTTCTGACAGCAGAACTAGATCAGCATCTGGTTTCCCTGGGCTACTTCCTTCCAGAGTCTGGGTGAGGGGCTTCAGAGTCCAAGGGTCCTCTGTCTCTTTGACGTATTCAGCTGCAAGCAATTCTAGATGCTCTCCTCGCACTCACGCTCCTCTGGGATCAGGATGGTATTTGGCTTGGTAGCGGAGTCTGGGGCATGCGACTGGCTGGGGACATCTGTCGGCTTCCCTGGCCCAGCAGCAACTGAGCTAGAGGCCAACCTGCCTCTTATACTTCCTGTCCCGCCCGCCCCTTAGTTTCTGGTGGGTGGGCGGGCCCATCCTGAGTCCACCCAGTCAGGAGCAAAGAATGGCTCCTCCTCCTCTGACTCAGTGGGAGGCCACTCCACCTCACCACATTCTCCAAAGAAAAGAAACAAAATAAACATTTTCCTGGATGCTCCTCCAGACACATGCCGAAAATGTATTTGAAATGTTAAACTATTGTTACAATTTGGAAAGCATGAAAATTGCAAAAGCTGCAAGCTAAAAATGCTACAGATAACAGAGAATCACAATTTAGTGGATTTTCTCTCCTACTAATAACTGACAAAGGATGCTTTGATCAAGCAGATTCTGTTGACAGAGACTTTCCACAGCAGACAGAAGCTCTTATCTTCAAGCTATGAAACACAAAAAACGTTCATAAAGATCACTTTGAATGCCATTTTCTCTTTATTATGTAAGTTTAGGGATTACTGAGCACAAAAAGGTGTGTGATGAAAGATACAAGACTTGGAAGATATTCTAGTGCACAGTAATTCATATCTGTTATTACCATTAAATTGCACATTCTAGTGGTAAACATTGTCCCCTATTCAGGAGATATGTCAGTGGTTCTAGCAATTTTCATCAGCAAAAATTTTACTCTACTGAATGGATTAATCTTAAAACAACACAGGCTTTCATGTTAAATTACAGTATCTCATTGCTCTTTTAAATCAAGAACTTTATTTCTAACATGAATTTGGCCTCAATCCTACTAACTCACTCAAGAGAAGGTGGGAAGGCTATTGCAGGATGAAAATACTGAACCTAAAGAGACACTGGTTGTCAGTGCCTTCTTTGCATTTCCATAGTATGTGGGGGAAACTAAAACAGGTTCTGTTTGCATTTGGTAAATTTAAACATTTTTTGTTTTGAATTCATTAATTTAACTTGTACCATAAAATTCTTTAAATAGCCTTTTAATATTGGACTTTCCACTAAAATTTTAGTACTGGTCTTCCAAAAAATGTTAAATAACTTTGAAGGATTATGAATCGCAGATTATTTGCCACTATATTAAATTCTGGGACAAAGCCAGAAAAAAAATGAGGTAGGATCCTTCTCTTAAGAGCTGGTGGGAATGAGAGAGGCTAACTCCCCTACTGACTTATATGTAGTCACTGATAGGTCGTTATTCTGAATAATCCTGGGTCAAAAGATGAAGTTATCTACCAGGTCCTTTCCTTACTTCTATGTACCTCTCAATCAAGAAGAAGCAAAAAACCAACCAACCAAACAAACAAACAACCCCAACCCTTCCCCCCCCAAAAAATCATCTGGCTAAAGCCACATCTTTTTTCTCTCCCTGCCCAAAGAAGCAGCTGGTTTGCTCTCAGAACTCCTCTCATAGAATCAGAGTGAGAGATTTTCCCTCCCATGTTCAGAGATAATTTTAGAAATGAAGACAGCCCTTAGGCACTGCCTGGTATCCAAGATTCTCTCACTTCCTGGGACAGTATAGAGGCATTACTAACAATGCTCCTTTGACCATTCTGCTGTACGCCATAGTAATTACATTCTGCAAGATCTTGTGCTTATGCAACTGGAGTGGAGTTTAGGGAATCTGGTTCTGCCACGGATGTCCCATGTTACTCTGAGCAAGTCACTTAGATCTAGGTATTTAGGTGTTGTGTGTTCAGCATCTCTAACTGATTTAGGAATTTAAGACTAATTTTTCAAAGGGATTCAAGCATCTAGGGGCCTAAATCCCATTGACTGTCATATGATAACAGACTGTAGAATTTACCACTCATCAACCTAGAAATACCTTTAAAAATAGGTTTGCTTACAATGCAATTCCAAAGCTCCTTAGGAAAATGGACCCTCTCTATTTCAGTTGGCAGCTGTGTGTGAATTTGTTTTTTCACTGGCACCAAGATCATTTCATCTAATCTTTCCTCAGAACTAGACAATAAAATGATAGTCATCAGAAAGACAATATCCAAGCCGTTTTTGTTTTTCTATCTCACTCTTTGTTAGATCTTTTTATCATTTCACTTTTGTCAATGTTATCATTCAGTGACCATTCTGAAAATTATTAGCTGCTTCAAAGCTTTATTTGATTTGCAGCTAATGCAATGCCAATAATGTAACTGACAATTGCTTTGAGTATCCAATTCTCAGACAATCAGATTCATTCCCACCTTGAGACCCGGTTATCATCAGTCACCTTAGCCTATCAAAACAGTCAATCTACATAATGGGAAAGTGTAAAAATTCTGAGGTCAGAAAAGAGCTTTCTACTTGAAAGCTACAAGGAATATTCTATTAGCATACCTTGCAGACTTCAGCTGAGTATGTTCATAGTACAGGTCAAAGAAATGTTTGTTGTGCTTCTTTCTTTTGTTTAAACCATCTGGAAAACAATTGTTGAGGCTCTTAATGTCTTTTTCTGTAGATTTATACTGGATGCATTGGGGTTGTTTGTTTAGGTTTAAAACGTTTGTGGATTAAAGAAAAAAGATCTGTATTTTCAGAGACTGCTGGTCTGTAGAACTGATTCTTGACCTGAAATAAAAATTATTCTCTTATCTTTTTGAGTCAGATAATAGGAAGGCCAGATAGAATAGTACACTAGAGACTGGAATGAAAGTCGGTTTTGTTTGTCTGGATCTGATCCAAAGTCCACTGAAGTCCACAGAAAGACTCCCATCAACTTCAGTGGGCTTTGGATGAAGGCCTAAATATGTGAAAATAACACATATAATTTTACTCTAAACATTTATGGCTAAGTCTTTAAGGAACAGCATCATTTTTATTATTTGCCAATTTGTGTACAAAGATCATATTCTACAGAAGGTCTGGTCCCTCTCCTTACTTTTTCATTGTTGTTTCTCAGAGTTGTTTTTTCAAGCAGTGATGATGAGGATAGTGTTGAGCATTGACAACTGAAAGTGATATTCAGGTGGAAGGCTTTAGGGAGAAAAGGTACTGCCTCATAAAGGAGTTTCAGTGATAAATCCTCAGATTTTGCTCACCTGCTGTCTAGGCTTTGGTCCCTGTTTAAGTCTGGCCTCTACAGGAGGTCTACATTTTGTGGAATGAAGCCACAGCAAAAAAGTTGGATAGTAGATGTGTGGGGTTGTACAGACTTCAGAGTTGACATAGGTTGTCTCCTCAAACTGCCAAAACTTTCCCACTCTATTTCAATAGCTCAGTTACTGCTCTCCACATTAAGTGGAAGTGAACGTCCCTCAAACCTTTCCATAACACCACATAGCCCCCCTTTAACTCTTCTCCTTTAATCTTTTTAAATACTTTATGTTGCTAGTAAAATACTTCAGTACATAAAAGATGCACACAATCACCTTGCATTAAATTTATTGCAGATATAGGACACACTGTCAAAAATGACTTATTTCCCTTTTCATGTGGTGAATACTTATGGGTTTTAACAAGGCATATAGTTACAGCAAGAGAGAGTGCCTGGTTTACTTGGTGAGTGTTTTTATAACAAAATCATCTTTGGATACATGTTTTTATCCTCTTATATATATGAATATTTTCTACAAGAGATTTACCATGTAACAATATTAACAGCAGAATAACTGTGCATTCAATATTTTTCAAAGCAAGCAAACCACATTCTACTATTTAGAAATAAATCCTCTGTCAATGGATGCACTATGTTATGATAGCAACATTTTTCAGATGAAGTCTTGTGACTGGAAGTGCCTGATATGCCACCTTTAAAAAGTGAAAAATACAATGAAGGGCACAAAGACATTGAGCAAGATGTCTTTTTTAGTTGGTATCAAAACAAACAGTCCATCGAACTACTGTCTTCACTGTGAGATCTAAGGGCATTATTCAAAGTCCATGGAGGTCAATGGAATCTTTCCACTGGCTTCAATGAACTTTAGATTTAGAAGTAACATAATATAATACTGAGGACAAACAGGGCCCTAGTTTTAAATCTATCATCTAATTTTAGGTACTTCAAGTGTACCCATTTCTAAAGAATCTAAGCATGAAGGATCAAATGCTGTCCTCACTTATACCATTGGAAATTTTGTGTAACACCACTGATATCAAAGGGGTTTGCCCAAATTTACTTATATGTAACTGAGAAAAGAATGAAGTCTTTAATACCTTATAGCTACAAATATTTATTTCCTCTGTAAGCATGGATTAATCACCTCACTCCTTCACAACTTTTCTGTTCCAGCTGGGCAATTGGGTAAAATGAGCTGAAGTCGAAATTGATGTTAACTTTTAGCTGAGGCTTTCCTGGGTAAATTTGGAGGCCCAGTAGGTAACCACTAGACAACCACAGCATAAATTAAAAATATTAAATATTATGCCTCTCAAGATTTGTGTAGAATTTGGTCAGCAGAAAAATATTGAGTACAAGTATTTTGGTAATTGTGACAGCTCAATTTTCAATTGCCCTAAATCTTATACTTCTGTTTGCAATAATTTTATGTTCAGTTGTACCAGAAAAAAAACAACTTGCTAAGATTTGGTTTTGAAATAAATCCTGCTTATTTCTATCTAATCAGGCTCCAGCATGTTTTGAGCAGAAGAGGTGTGAGGTTGATTCACCTATAGGAAAATTGAGCTTCTATGTGCCACTCAGATGTAAAACAACCCAACTGGGAATGATGCAGGAATCTCTTGGTGAAATTCTACATTCAGTGTATGCAGGAGGTTAGATGAGATGTTCACAATGGTCCTCTCTGAACTTAGAATCTATATATCTAGGCATAAACTTGGCTTCTAGTTAAGCCAGTTTAATGGCTGCTTTGTGTCTCCAGAGCAGTGGAAAGCAGACCCTTAGTTTTGCTATTATTGTCTTTATTAGTATAATGATAATGAGTTAATTAGATAGTTTCACAGATGGCAGTCAGTCTGTACCCCAGACTCCCATTGACTTCAATAAGGGTTCTGTATGAGAAACAATTGTTCTATATAGCCCACAGTTACTGAATAACTCACATTATTTTATTAATTATAATTTAGTGATGACACAGCAGTCCCTTTACTACTGTGGAACTATCTCCTTAATAACTGTAGCTTTGGTTAGATTTAGGGGAGGAAATATGTCTCTATATTAAATATCATAAAGGGGGATAAATTAACAGAAGGTTCTGAGGCAAAAATAACAAGCCCAATATTGATCCTACCCCTTTAATTTAAATGGGGATAAAGGTTTGGGCCCCATCTAAAACTGATGAGGCTTGCAGGAAGGATGTGTACAAATAGACTAGGAGGCTTTTAAATGATTAACAAACTGGTGATTTACACTTTGGATATTTTCCTCATGTATTCCATCAAAATGGCAAGCTCCAGTGTGACTGTAGCTCAGTGCTCTAGCTTTATGAACATTAGTTTCCTCAGACGTTTATTGTCTGAAAACAAGATTTATGGTTTTGCCAATTTTCTGCTAATTTTCCTTTGTATCATTTCCTGATACAAGAACTGATACAATACTATAAACGAGTAACTACAGCTATGGTGACTATAACCTGTATGTTGACACAGTCTTTCATCATTGTGACCATTAGCACAGAACTGGAATTCATAGCACTATTCCATTAATTAGCTAGTGTGAAAAGTATTTTGCAGATGGAAAGCACTATACAAATGCAAAACATCATTATTTATTTATTTCACTGCCCATTATGGCCAATGCTTTGACTAGTCCATTCAATTAAAAACAACAATCAGCAACTGCATGACCTATAATTACCTGTTTGCAACAATTTCAAAATATACCACGTGGTTTGCCTAGGATTTATATTGTGTTACCTAATTTACAAAGAGCGTTTAGGAGGAAATATCTAAAACAAAAAAGAACAGGTGGTGGCTGAGAATGGAAACTTCACATGGAGGAAAGTAAATGGTATGAAAGAGCCCAAATCTCAATTAATGCCTGATCTTTGATGGGCTGTGGGCCTGATCCTGTACCCATTGATGTCAATGGCAAAGCGCCTTTATTCATATTGGCTAGATGATTACATTTCTCTTATGAAGTAAGGAAATTTAGTATCTCTTTGGCTCTAGCCATCTTGGCTCCAGACTTGGACACACAGAGAGTATTGATCACGAGGTGCTGTTTGTTTGGGCTTGTCTACATGGGAAGTTAGTGCTCTCCAAACTAGGGCGAGAATTTACAACGCTCCATGTGGACACCTTTGCTGCTCACTAAAAGTCCTTTTGTTCACTTTAGTTTAATATACTTTGAAGTGTTCTAAGCTATATTGCTCAAAGACACGTTTAATGTGCAGCAAGAGGGTCCACACGGGGAAGTTAGTGGCTTGTAAATTCACACCTTAGCTTGCTACGCCCTAGCTTCCCTGTGTAGACAAGCCCTTACCTTCACCTATAAAACCCAACAAGAGTGGATGCTTTTCATGGACAGCTCTGTTCATTTCTTGCTGTTCATTTCTCATGGGGTGTTCCTTAGCTTCTCCACCTGAAAAGTAATGTCATGTTGTATTCCATAGGGTTCCATCTTGACTCCTCTCCTACTCAGTGCATTTATGGGGCCAGTAGGAGAGTTAGTGAGGATGCACAGGCTGCAGTGTTTCAGTTTGCTGATGACACCCAAATCTATTTCTCTATCTCGCAGATCTGACTGGTGCTTCTGAAAATCTAACCTTGTGTTTTGGAGGGATTGGGGACTGGATGAGAGATAGGTGATTGAAACTCAGTCTAGCACACACAAGTTCATAAGCTAGACACACAAATAAGTAGCTAGACACACAATTACTTGGATGCATGCAAATGAAGATTTTAAGAATACAAATGTTGCTGTTGTGATTTCCTAGGCCATTTTTCAAATTCGGGACCAGATTTTTACTACAGTGTTGCCTAAAAGCAATAAAAAATCACGTATGGTTCTACTGTAAAAAGCATCAGGATATTCAGGTTGGAATTTTTTCAAACTCTGTAGAATTCTGCAAAGCTACATGTATTTGACTACCCCTGTTGGGATGGTGCATCCTCAGTCTAAAACCTGCAGAAGAGGTTGCACTGTCATTTGTTTATGATAAAAAATATACATTTACCAAAAATCAAAGTAGGATGGTAGTGAGAATTTATCTTTATTTAATGCTTCTCAATGGTTATTGAATAAAATAAAATAAGGTGTCTAATTTACAATCTTAAGAGAATTTAAAATGAATATATTTATTTAAAAAGCAACTTTCAAACTCCTTTGAAACCTTTGATAACATCACTTAATGCGTACATATAATATCGTGGTGCAATTATAAATGCATTCATGAGGACTGGACATTAATTGTTGACAACACTGATGTGAACAGCAATTCTTTCTCACTCTTTGTCCATCTCATTCTTCCTCTGTGTCAGTACAAATAGTGATTTCAAGAAGATTATGTTGCTGTGTTACCAGTAAAAGAATTTGATTTCATTACAAGAAGAGGAAACAAAAGATGATGAACTATAAGAAGAAAAGATGATGTAAAACAAAATCAACCATCTTTAATGATTATGGATAACACCATTAGTTTAAAAAAATGTTTTTCCTTCATGTGGTAGAGGATCTTATACCAAACAGTTGTTGCAGATTCATTTATTACAAACTACCTTTCTAGCCTGATTATAAAATATCAGTTAAATCTATGTCTTCCAAAATACATCCTGAAATATAATTTTGTTTTGTTTTTATTTTTTGCTTTGGCAGCTTAAACAACCTTCTTGCTGCATCAGGAAGGTCAGATTCTGAAATGCTGGCCATGCTCTGTGTCCTGTAGGTGAAAATACTACACAACAAAATAGAAAATCACAGATGGGAGACACACATACTTTTTCTGAAAAAACGTAATGGTGTCAAATTAACCAGCACCTATATTTGCTGTGTTTCTTGCTGTCTGCTGAACATCTTTAAATATATTCATATTAAGGAAAGTGAAATATAAAGACTGAATACCAGGAAAAAATAGGCCTAAGCAGAAGAAAGATAAACTATGCCTGTTACATGTTACATCTAGATTTTGGAAAACGGTCAAAGAAAGTACTCTATGCATCAATATTGCAGAGGGTACAGGGTGTGCAACAGCGTCACAGATGCACATGTATTTTCAGGTTGGCTTCAGACAAAATGTGGATTTCAAAAGACTCTGAAAATGGGCAGATTATGGTTCAATCTACTCTCCTCCTGCAGGATATTCCATTGGATGGGGTCCAGCCATGGGAATGCCTTGGCAGGGGAAGAAGTCTGTTGCATAGTGAAGGCTAATTTCAGCTAGGGCACAAGGCTATAGTGCTCCAGTGGGAATTGTGCCCACTTACACTAGGGATCAGTTTGTTCCACAATGTAATAATTCAATAAACCCTTTCGTAAACTCTAAAGGATGTAAATCTTCAGCCCTGCCTCTTGCATGGTCTCAGAGGCCTTGGGCAGAGCAGTCCCCAGGACAATTCCTCTCTTCAGGATCAGTACAGGGCCAGGGTATGCAGCCCCGAGGCCCTACGCCCTGAAGTCCCAGCATAGGAGCATGCCGATGGGAGCAAGAGAGAAAATAGCCACAGTTCTCTGTGCTTCAGTTTGCTGGGCTACAGAGCAGACCACTAGCAGCTATGGGGAAGCTGCTGTAAGTTAGAGTAGCCCTGAGGCTGCTCCAGCTTATGTTGGAGACCATCTTTGTGCCTCTCTCCTCAACATGACTCATGGCTGCACAGTCTGTACTGCATAGAATATCTACTCACACACACACTTTCTTCAGGCTTTCCTCCGCCAAGCCAATGGTGGTGCTATCTTGACATGGCTGACAGACTATATCACTTTTGACAGATAATTGGAACTGGCGGGAAAATGTAACTGAAGTGAAATTATGACAGAAAAGAAACGTCAAAACAAAAAAGGTGTGGAAATATTTTCTATTTTCCCTCCTGCTCTAGAGCTGAACTAAAAATAGTCACTGAAGTTAAATTCCAATGAAAAATGGAACAAAAATTGTGCCATACTTTTTGCAGTTTTTCTCACAGTATTCTGCTCATCCATAGCTTGATGTTGTCATTATGTAGCATTCTATGTGCAATAATAATATGATGAACTGACCATGTTGCATTCTCTTTATTTGTCACTTATATGGCCCCCATCACCATAGTATATGAGCATTTCACAAACTGTAATGTGTTTATCCCCACAACATCCCTGTGAGGAAAAAGAGATAAGGAATCTTAAGACAGCATTGTTCAAGTGCACACAAGAAGTCCATAGCAGAGCAAGGGATCCTTTTATAACAGAGTAAAGAATTGAACCTAGATTACCCAGCGCCAAAACCAGCACCCAAACCACTAGCCTATCCTTTCTTTCTAGGTAAAAATGAAGCAACTTGCCTAAGGTTGCTTAGCAAATCACTAGGTAGAGCTGGGACTAGAAGCCTGTTTTCCTAACTTCTACTCCCATGCTCCCACTAGTCTACATGGCAGACCAACATATTATTTCAGCGTGCAGTCTGTCAGCCAAACGTAGGTACTATGTGTACCCCACGCAGATCTCACCCCTATCTTGTCTGTACTTTTACCTTCTCTAGTAACATACAGCAGAGGGCAAACTGCTCACAGTTATGCAAGAGTCAAGACAATGCAGCATTGAATTTACCAAGCCATTGATCTATGGGGTCTGGAAGTTCTCAGATACAAAAACAACAAACAGTTAAGCGGGGAAATAAAAATAAAGCTCATTTCTGCTTTGAAAACTTCTTTATTTATTAAATAGGAAAAGCAGATCTGTTTTTTATATCTATACAAAACATTCCTAAAATAGTATTTAAAATATTTACAATTCTCTAACGTTTGTGGTGTTAAATGTGCTATATACACACTGACCTCTCACAGTTCCACGCAAAAGATGTCTTTGCATCATCATCGTCATCATCATCTTCCCTGTCCATGGAGCCCACAGAGGGCTTCAAGGAATCAGAGCTCTGCACACATGATGGGGGTGGGAAGAAGTGAGTAGATTGGGAACATGTCCATCATGACATTAGCATCCTTTATAGGGAGGTTGCAATGGCAGTGGTGAGTGGGAGTGTCCCCAGAATGGGAAGCATATATAAAGATGGTCTTGGTCTGCAGCAGGCTCAGAGGCATTCAGGTTTAAGGAATAAATTCCCTACTAATTCTACAGGGTGGGGAATATTTGATCCCTCTCCTTTGACTGATGAAATTGACTTCAAAGAGTTTTCCTCCTAGCCTCATATTGGGAAATTTTCCACCGGTGCCCACATGCCACAGAGATAAGTACCCATATAAGAGACTAGATAGACAGACAATTTGGCTCTAATTAATCAGTCCATAGAAATTTTTTTTTCTTTTTCCATGACATTGCTGCTTTGTGGTTTCTAATTTTTTTAAGCCATCCAGTTTTAGAATTAGCTTAACAATTCCATATTGGCTACATTTAACTTCCAGTAAGAACACATGGGGCAATATCCAATGAGCTATTATTAATCATGAGAGATTTTTAAAATGTAGCTCTACATTATTTTGGTAATGTGTGTAATTGATCAATTTAGGGATTATATTTTTGAGCTCTGTTAAGTGTATGAAACTGAAGTAGTTCATTTCATGTCTTGTTATCATTGAAGGATTTTGGTAATAGCTCTTATTCTCATTCTCTCTTTCCCTCTGTGTAATAGTTAACTGTTTGTGTGTGTGACAGAGACAGGATGATGGGAGGAAGCTAGGAACTGTGCTCAGATGGCCCTGTTTATTATGACTATACTATAAAGGTATAGGACAGCCAATAGACTATACCATAAAGAAAGGACAGCCTTGGTGTCTTGACCAGTTGGGGGCTTGTCCCAGTTTCAGTAAAACCCCAGATCACCTTGCAATGCCTCCTGACTCCCATCTGTGTCAAGAACAGCCTTGTTATGCTGTGAGACCATTGTTTGCCACTATGCAGCTGCTCACCACCATGCATTGGCTGATTCTCAAGCCATCCACTGAGAGGTGAAGAATTTGGATTGATGCAAGAGCATGGCAGCAATCCTTTCAGCGGTGATGAAAATCTACCGGCCAGTTAAAACCAAGGAAGAATGGCAGAGGGAAAAAAGAAGGCCTATGGGATTCTATGGGATGTTAGGAATCCTGTGGATGGCAGAGGAGAGCTACAAGGATTGTTGATCAAGGGGATGAAAAACAATGTGAATAAGAAGACATTGTCAAAAATGGCAATGCCATGTCAATGATTGTAAGAAATTAGTGTATTTTTCCTGGATGTGTTCATTTAAGAATCTGATCCCTCTTGCTGAAAGAACTCTTAAGAAACTCTTCCTAACATAGAATTGGAAGTTAAAGATCAGCTTGATAGCAATGAGAGTATTTCTTACACAAATTACCTGGGCTGCACTATGCTAGGTGCTCTATGTACACATTGTGGGCAACATCCCTGCACCAAAAAGTTTACAATCCAAATAGAAAAGACAGAAAAAAGGTGGGAGAAAGAAAACATTATCCCCATTTTACAGATAGGAAACTGAGGCCCAAAACAACTTAAATGATGTTCACATGGTCACACAAGATGTCTGTGACAGAACCAATAAACTCCTGTTTCAGTTCAGAGACATACATCTCTTTATTTGACCATATTAGCACAAGCCCAAGTTGTGCCTGTTTCTTTGAAACCTAGTCTCCCTTTCCACAAATGCATCGTCTCAATTTCCTCTCCCTTAATGTCATGTTTCAAGGCAGAATTCAGTCTAAATTATTCATAAGAATTAAGTTCTCAGAGTCTACTTGTTTGACTGTTGTGTTTTCTTCCCAGAGTTTTATTCTTCTATGGGAAATGGTTCGGGCTGTAACAATTTGGTTGGGACAATGACTGATGATGACTATAGGTAGTGGGGGGAGGGAACCAACGATTCAGTTTAAAACAAACTTCTGCCCTAAAAGACATCATAATTTGAAAGCAAAAAGGACATCTTCATTTTCTAAATGGGGCCTTTAAAATGATAGGCAATAATGGGAGAATAAGTCCATTATTCATTTATAAGGAAATTAGCATAACAAAGCTGCTTAATGTAAGACTTCAGAAAGCTCTGATTAATAAATTAATCCTTACATTTTACAATAGATCTCATTTTTTTTGAATAATTTCTATAAGAAACTATTTTAATACTTAGTTTTTCTGTGGAAAAAGTAACCCTTTATGTGCTGACACAGAGTAGAACAGCATCTCTAAAGATAGGTCCCAAGCTGGATTCTGTCTCAGTTACACTGGTGCATATCAGTCACAACTCCATCGAAGTCAATGGGATTACACCAGTGTAAAAGCTGTGCAAGTGAGAGCAGAATGAAACCCACAGTTTCATGAAGCAAATAAACGTATCCCAGAGTTGTGCTAAGCCTCATAAGTTGAGGCAAATTGAGCACTCAGTGTTGTAAATATAAAGGGCAAAAGATGAATTATAGATTACAAGTTTTGTGTAAGATATACACCTGAATATACAATTATTTTTTTGTTTCCTTCTCTTGAAATCTTTTCTTCAAATGTTCCTTCTCTAGCCAGCTAACTTAAATGTGCCTGCTCTTTCGTAGAGACTAAGATAAAAGCTTTACTTTTCTGAATAAATGCTGTTCCAGATGAAGCACATTCTGTCCCAAGTCACTGCTCTGCTGTCTTCTCAACACAAGCAAGGTATCTTCCTCAATCCCGTTCTTTTAAACGACTTTTACTTGCTGTTTCTTCCTCTTTTTTTAAAGTTTCAGTTAATCAGTCCTTTCTTAACTGAATGAACCAGAAAGGGGTTATAGTCAGGTTTATTTTATTAGTAGTATTGTCCCTACAATTTGACGTAAAGCATCATTCCATTCCTTTTCCTGTACTAACAATTGTTACAGGAGCCATTCTTTCTTATGAAAATTAATGGAACCTGCTCATTTCTGACTTTTTCTCTCACAGTCATGCTTTTCATCTATTGCTGCTAGTTCTCTCAGTGTGGTTCTACTCCTAGTGGACAAATCTTTCTGATTATTTAGGAGGGTCTGAATGGTTGCTTATTTTGGGAATTTTTAAATACAACATCAGTCCTGGTGAGTTCTTTACAATGATGAGATCTTTACAGAAGCAGCACTATGTACAATGCCTGATGCCACTTGCTTCGCTTTAGGAAGGCTTGGGGAAAAGGTTAATGACAACCTAACAAGAAAGAGGAAAATCATACGTAAAGCTATTGGTAAGTTCGCCTTGAGCAACATGCATGCCATTTTCACAAAGATTACCAAATCATTCCAACAGTGGTTTGATTGCATGAGTTCTCACAAATATTTTCTGACCTTGCAATCCTGAGGTTCCAGTCTCTGCATGGTGACAATCTGAGCCATTGGTTTTATGTTATTTGTATTGGGTAATGCAAGTGGAGTTCTGTGTTTTGGTTTAACTGCCTACATGTCACCAACAGAACATCTTCCCCTGTCTTCTAATCCAAACAACATGGGCTCATCGTTAGCTTGCAAGGTAAGTGAATCTCCATCCTTAGAGGTTTTTAAGGCCCAGCTTGACAAAGCCCTGGCTGGGATGATTTAGTTGGGGTTGGTTCTGCATTGAGCAGAAGGTTGGGTTAGATGACCTCCTAAGTTCCCTTCCTTGATTCTCTCTCTTACGTTATTGACCTCTGTTCACCTAACAATGGCCTTTTCTTGTACATTCAACTTAACTGATCTCATCAGTCCTTTATCGTATAAATTAAAAAGACAGTCCACTAGGATTCTTATTAAATCACTAATAGAATAGACCAATAAGAAGTAGTTCAATGTACACAAAAACAGCACATCTGTTCCTCATAAATTATCCTTATTTCAGATGCAAGCCAGGAACACAGCTCTTAAAAGCATTTGACAGATTACATTTCCTAATAAGTCTCATACTGCAAAGAGAGGGGAAGGCATACTTAGAAAACTGTTCCTAATTCATGGCTTATTGCAAATTAATGATGCACACATGAAAACAGAAACCCCATTACTTATCTGCATCACAATTCTTCCAGCTAAGAGTCTTCAGTTTGAGTCTAATTTGTGATTTGTATCATTATTACTTTGGTTTAATTTATGATTTTCTGTTGCCCAGAGTAGTGTAGAAGATAGCTGTGAAAGCTTGGTAAAATCAGTTTGGCAAGCAAGCCTGCTTTGACAAAAAATTGATAAAGTTTGCCAAGCTCATGTGCATAGGGAGAATATCATTTAATTCTCTCTGGTGCTCAAGGAAAAAAGAAAAAGCCTCTAAAAGTCCTGTTTTGGCATGTCCTCCATTTCATTTTTCATTTCATTCCCCTCCATGCCCTCTCTCTCATTTTTCTTTCCTTGGCATCTCTGCTAGTCATGGGGAATAAAAAACATTCACAAGTGTCATTTTAGGGTTCCATCCCTATTCTTTACTAATCTTCCTGCCTCAGTCACTGGTGGCCTAACCCTTCTTGTAAATTACTCCCCACCTCACCACACACACTTAAAATAATCATGTTCCAGCTCTAATCACAATGTGGCAATCTTGTAGCCGATTACTGTCTTCTGATCTCAGCAGCTCTGCCAGCTTTCCTGCTTAGAAGAGTTTGATTTCTCTCTCCCTCTCTCTCTGCACAGGAGCTTGCTCTATGTACTTTTTCCATCCTTCATGAAGCTACTGGTAAAACAAGCATAAAGCCATGAGTTTGGAGGGGGTAGATTCACCACAGTTCAGATCTCTAGCCAAGCACTAATTGCAGATTTATTTGAGGAGGAGGCTCTATTTGATTTGTTTTTATGTTTTATTATTTATTGAAAATTCTAGCACTGCAACATTTTTTTCTCTGTATGGAATTAAATCTATCTATAAGCTTTAATTACTCTCTCTATGGCATTAATCCCCCAGACCCTGGAGACAGAATTGTTCTCATCTGTTGACTAACTATTAACATGAAGTGTTTCATCAAAGACTAGACTGGTCAGGGATCACACTCATAAAACAAAAGGTAGCACCTAATAGAATGACATTGATTCTCTGTCCTCTCCAAAGATAGGCTACAAATTAAAAGCGATAAAGTATAAGTTGCTGCACATGACGTTTCATTTCTGGCTAGCTGGGAAGAGTAATACATGAGCCGCAGGCGGGAACATTAATCTCCCAAGCTAGCCAGAGATGAAACCTCATGTATAGTAGCACCTTATTCTTTATTGCATTTCCATTCAGGCTTTCCTATAAAATTCTTCATGAAACTACAAAAAAGAAAAAGGAAATTTTAGTAGTTTCAAAATGTTTGGTCAGCAAAGCACATAAACATTCTTCACACTAAATTGAAACATTCATATTTTCCTGCTCAGGGGCAAAATTCTTTGGAACTTGATTCTGAAATTCTGCTGTCTCTACATAAAAACAAGCACATGGGCCAAGGGACTTCTGCACAGATAGGGAAAGCCAAATATCAGAGACAAGACCCTATCACTTCCCTTATTCCTGCAACTGAGTCAGGAATGGAAAGGGAGAGCAAAGGTGAGATAAAGCCACCTTTGTACCCCATGTATTCTGCGGTATCCAGAGTTCTTCCAAGCCAACAACAACAATTAGTGAAACCACGGGATAGCTCTAATTTACACTCTGCTTCCTGTGGCCCCTGGGAAGCAGAGAATAAACAGAGAACAGTGTGATTTGGCTGTGCCTCACCTGGCTTTTGACTCTGCCCTCCAGCCACTTTTCCTTACCTACCTGCTTCAGTGGAGGCTGGGAGCAGAACTGGGATGGGCCTACTCCAGCAGCGCAGTATTGACAGAAGTGACCTTCTATGTAGGCGGTAGTCTCAGGAGGTCTATTTCCAGCCCCTTCAGGCTGGCAAAGTAGTACCAAAGGGGCTTAGTGTTACTTAGAACTAGACCCAAGATCATCTGCATCTTGAGCTGTGTTTTGTTTGGTTGACCACTTAGAATATGGTGATGTAAACACAATGTATCAATGGCAACATGTTGTTTTGCCAGCCATTCAGAAAGGAGAAGGGAGCCATGGCGCAGATTTTGTGCTGCAGCGTCTTGCTTTTGTGCTGCACTGCAGGTGTAACTGCACCCAGCATAGGGACATAGTGCCGCCCCCACTTCTTACTGCTTGTGTAGTGTGTATGGCCAGATAGAGGAGTTGTCCTGGGGTTTCTAGACTACACAGTCTCTGCCTGCTTTATAGATCCTACAGGCCATCAGTAGTAGGTGTAGCTTAGAGCAATTGGCAAACTACTCTAAATTATGCTGGGGACTAGTCTCATATAAAGCTGGCCAGGGTCATGGGAGCAGATAGGTAAATTGCACTACACCCCACCCTCCTAAATTGCACTGCCTGCTCTTCAGCATAGCTTTTAGCCCTGTTTTAGTTGTTGACTATGGTTTCTAATGTGTTTAACCAGAAGATCACACAAAGGATTCCAGATCAAATAGCATTTAACAGCCACTGCAATTTCTCTCACACTGCCAGCCCATCTCTTCTCTTTAAAATTCTAAACATGAACAGTCAGATCAAGAGACAGAGAAAATGAGGAACTCAGAATATAAAACCCCAGCATATTCTTATACAGACCCAAAAATATCCCTTCCACAAATGCAGCCTGGTTCAGCAAGCAGTGATAAAGCAAAGAAACCAAGAGAACCACTCAGCCTAATTTTATAAGAGATCTTGTTGGGCCAAATTGGAGTGAAGTAATAGGAAGGCGCAGTTCACCTGAGGGCTATTTAAACCTACATTTATAAAAGTCTCCCTTTGGGAGGTTTGCAACATAAGTAGAAAAGATTTTGGGTGAGAGTTTTCCTGGTGGTAGTAGTGTTTGTCAAGAGAGAGTTTCCCACCCCAAGTAGAGTTGTGTGATATAACTTGTTGTGAGATTTATTTTTTTCTAATACTCGTTACACTTTTTTGGCATGAAATAAAACTCTTCAGCACTGAATGGTTGTCACAGAGGAACTGCCTACTTTACCCCAACTCCATAGGCACTAACAATCTCATGGCCACACTGACAAGCTATTGTTCCCAGTTGGTGGAAGGCATGGGGTTTTCCTCTGAATGCCTCAAAATGCTCCTGATGTAATGATAATCATATTTTGTATTTGTATAGCACGTGTCATTTCAAAGGATCACACAGGGATTTTAAATATATGTGTACTATTTTTATTGACCCTGCTGCAAGATATCGCTGTGAAGTACAATTCTGGGTGTATCTTGAGTTTTGGTGCACTATAGGTGTTCCAAGCACTAGGCCCTTTGGAATTTAACCTTCTGGGGGTTCCACAAATCACTTCAAATAACTCAGAATCCCTTTATTGAGCCTTCTGAAATTAAAATATGCAAATATCCTATGCCCAATGGCTTTAAAGGACTCCGAAACAACTGGTTCATGCACATACGATAGACAGCCATATCTCTGAAGTTACTGCCCTGTTCCCTAGAATCTCAGCTTGCATAAAAGAGAGAGAGAGAAGGTATATATCTCTAGGCAGTCTGGATGCAAAGAAAACCTTGAAAATGTGAATTGAAAGTAACTGATTCAGGGATCTCTTCCTGAGCATGCAGAGATCCTGAAACAATGGCCCTACAGGGTGTGAATTGCCCATTGCCCTCAATCATGTGTTAATTCAGATGTCCAGTGATGATAATTTAAAAGCCAGCAGCAGTGAGGACAAATTCAAGCCTTCAAAAATCATGAATCAGGGCCCCGCCCCAATCATAATGTTGACTTAAAAATTAAAACCACCACCAACAAATGTGTATTCTTTTTCTTCGCCTTGTGTATTTTGAGGGTTTAGGGTACACTTCCTTTCATATTTTCATGCTTTTCTCCATAAACACGAGGACTACAAACTTTAGAAACTTACTTTTTCAGCATGAAAGCTGAGATTCTCTTAACTCCTTCAGTGGGGGGTTTAAGAATCAAACATTGGAAGCCTCATAAGAAAATCCCAAGAAACGGCAACACTGTGAGGGATTTTATTTTTCATGTAAGAAAAGCGGAGGTTCCCAGATGTGCATGATTAACTGTGTGTGGTCTCATTTGGTACCACATGTGGGTGGCGTTTGTGAGATGCCTCTGCTTATTTCCACTCCCCTACAATCAAGAAAGAGCCAAGCCCAAGTGATCTAATAGAGCCCCTGGGCATACTGAAGCCTCATAAAAGGAGATCTACAAAGCCTAGGGGCTGGTGCATACAATGGTATGTTGAATATCTCCACATTCTACTGTGAGTGGTATCTTATTCTGGCAACTCTCCTGGATGGATTTTGTCTTATGGGAGGAGCTTGCAAGGGTTCCCCCCAATTCAACTACTGATTACAAACAAAAGATAAAACAAGAGTTCCCAGCCCAGGTCTATGGGTAGTCTAGAGGTAACTGCGTCTTGGTGTTACCCTCCACACAATCTTGCTACCTGCAGACTGCTGCCCTCTAGTCTCCCTCATATAGTTACTATTTAGGGTAACTAGATGTCCTGATTTTATGGAGACAGTCCTGATATTCTGAGCTTTTTCTTATATAGGTGCCTGTTAACTCTCCACCCCTGTCCTGATTTTTCACACTTCCTACCCGGTCATCCTATTTCTGCTGTTCTCCTGCCAACAACAGAATGACCTTTGGTCCACTTCTCAACCTTGCAGTTCCAGTTCTCAGACTGCTGTCCAGCCTAGGCTTTCTCTGCATTGCCAGCTGCTGCCTCTGTCCTGCTAGTCCTGTTTGCATGCATCCTCTTGCCTCCCAGACAAGACTGGTCTCTTTGGTTGTACTTCCTTTGCTTGTCGAAGGTTGTGGAACCCTCTGCTAACTGAATGCTGGACTGGTGATTCAACACATTGCCCAGTAATGAGCCAGCCTGTTCATTAAAATATTTGTGTGGGGATTGTTTCAGTAACAGCAATCTGCAGACCACACCCTTTTCTGTGATAACGATAAAGAGTCCAAGCACTGCTGGCTTCTAAAACTGAACAGAAAGCTTTATTAGAATAAGGAAAACACAGCAGCTATTTCAAAGCACACAGAAATCCCGTGCAACTGTTTGGGACAAGAATTGAAAGAGAATGCCATGTTCAATTGAAACTAGAGGGGCAATTTTTATATTTTATGTGTAGAACCAGAGCATCTCACAATCTTAATTGCATTTATCCTCAGAACAGCACAGTAAGGTAGAGGAGGACTGTCATCCCATTTATAGAGGGGGAATTGATGCAAAGAGAGGTTACATGATTTGTCCAAGATTACACAAGGTGACTGCAGAAGATCAAGGACTTTAACCCAGATCTCCCAAATGCGAGGTTAGTGCCCTAACCACTAAACCATCCAGAAGTAATTATCCAATTTAAAATTTGGACAAGATACTAAGGTGAATGTCCTTACTTTTGCTAGAGGTGCCATGGGATCTTTAATGATTGCCAGTAGGGCTGTCAATTAATCACAGTTGATGCATGCAATTAAAGTAAAACAAATTAACTAGATTTTAAAAAATAGTTGCAATTAATCACAATGTAAAAAAGAGAAACAAAAGAAATAGTATTTTTCAATTCACCTCATACAAGTCCACTCTGTTTTAGAGACTGGTTGAACAAGAAGTAGGCCTAACAAGTTTGTTTACATTGCTGGGAGATAAAGCTGCTCCTTTCTTATTTACAATGTCACCTGAAAGTAAGAACAGGCATTTGCATGGCACTGTTGTAGCTGGTGTTGCAAGGTATTTATGTGCCAGATATGCTAAATATTTGTATGTCCCTTTGTGCTTCAACTTGTAGGCTCTAAAGTTTTCATTTGAGTGCAGCTTTTATGTTTTTGAGTGCAATTATGTTTTAAAAAAGTCTACATTTGTAAGTTGCACTTTCATGATAAAGAGACTGCACTAAGAGTACTTGTATGAGATGAACTGAAAAATATTTGTTTTGTTTCTCTTTTTTACGGTGCAAATATTTACAATAAAAATAATAATATAAAGTGAGTACTGTACGACTTTGTATTCTATGTTGTATGAAATCAATATATTTGCAAATGTAGAAAAACATTAAAAATATTCATAATAAATTTAAATTGGCACTCTATTATTGATTAACAGTGTGATTAAAATGGTGATTAATCGTGACTAATTTTTTTAATCTCATGATTAATTGTGATTTTTTTTTAATCGTTTGACAGTCCTAACTGATAGTCAGGACAACTGTTTTTCTCTAACCATATAGATAACACACCAGTCTGGATCCTTAGTTTAGTATTGATTCAAAGAGAACAAGAGTTAGACCTACATTTCTTCCTGCAGGACCTGAAGATTTCTAGGGGCTGTCCTGTCCAAATAGTGAAGCAGCCTAACTGATGATAATATCTAATAGGATCACTGCCAAAATGGTATGGATGCAGGCATCTGCACTGTGGACACTTATACAACCTGGTTTTGCCTTAGTGCTTAAATTCTCTTCAATTAAAAAACGTGAGGGGGGCGGTGGAAAGAAATGTTGTACAGGTGTAATATTAAGGTATGATCTCTTCTTCAGCTGCAACTGTCACTTTCTAACCAAAGAACATTGACAGAATCCACTACACAAATGTCTTGAGAAATCCCCTGCCACTGAAACGGCTACATTTCATATACCAAATCAAAAGCTTCAACAAAATCAATGAAGATGAAGAAGACCATGTTCTTCATTTTCACATTGCTTTCCCTATGATAGTCTCAAGTTTAAACTCATGCTATTAAGCTTTCCTTTTCTTTCCTCCTATCCTCCAGTTAAACCATTTTTTATTTTGTGTCTTCAGGATGACTTTGGGGATCCCTGAACAATATATGTCAAAGCACTGCATTATATGCAATATATGTCAATGCACTGCATTGTACACTGTTTCTCTGCTGACTCATCTGCCACAGATAATCAAGTGGTTTTGGTCTATATGCTGCAACATTTTAAACCTGTTAGCAGTAAAGAAATACTCTCTGTTCAAAAGCTTTAAAATTATAGCACATGGTGGGTGGTTGATAAGATTCTTTTTCCTAAAATGGAAACGCTTTTCTTGTTCTTGTTATCTGGTCTGCTGTTCTGTTTATCAAGTCACAAGGTTTTTGGTGATTATTAACATTTTTCTGTTCTGGGGAAATTGTTTGCTATTTAGAGAATCTCACATATTTTCAAGTTTATTTCACCTGCTCCTGTTAGCTACAGACAAGTCAAGGTTATTCTTTTCGTGTCACACTATCACATAGTGAGAAAAACACAGGTCCTAAGCGTTAAAGCATTGGGAAGTAGGATGAGGGAGGAAGAGTTTGCCATCATGTTATTGTGGCTAATACCAATAAGGTAATTTGATTCTCCTCATGCTCTTCTGTGGTACTGTTTGGGGAGGGAGATTGCAACCTCTTCCTAGAGTTTTCTAGATCTTATATTCTGTGTGTATATTCCTAGATCTACCACCCTTAGAATCAGTACTGGGGTTTTTTTGTCTAAAGACTTTATCAGTGACTGTCCATTCTAACATTTCTTAGACTCAGTTCAGGACATCTTAAATAAACAAATATTTCTGTAGCAGTAATACAGATATAGATAATATGACATATTGTATAAGTCTGTTAAAACCACACACAAAGCAGGCTATTACAAAGAATCCTGCTAAGTGGAAAATCAGTTTGCAAAGTAGGAATGTTACCTACTGAATATATATGGCAGAAGGATCAGTCCCAACAATCACCCTTCTCCCCTTTATATATTAATAGACAGACTCCCCAACAATACTCCTCAACCCCAGAACCAGCCAAGATGATAATTTCCTTTTCCTTTTAGTTTCAGCTCACTGCTGGTTCTTTTTCACCCTTCCCTTCACTTTAATGTCCCCCAGCAGTTCCTAACTTGTCCATTTGTTTGTAATAATAGTTTGTGAATGGGTTAATTGGCCAGTTATTCAGGGACTCTACAAGTTTGCACATAGTTGTCAATTAACTCATTCATTTCTAAGGCTAACAACTGTAAACAACACCAAACAGTACTTAAGGATATTTCAGAAAGCTATAAAGATTTATCTGTTAAGACACATAGGGAAAGAACACCAAGGCCCTGATTTCTAAAAGGTTCACAACTTTGTCTCTGATTTTATACTTGCAAATAACTATAGCGGAAATTTTACAGGCACATTATACAGCACTACGTTCTCAGGCCTGAGTTGAGACACTTCTGCAAATCAGGGTCTCTGCATTAAAATCATGAATATTTATGCAGAAAGTAAAATGTATATGAGGCAGGCTACTTGGGATCTTTCATATGCTATCAAGCTGTTTCAGTTGGGAAATCATCCAGATTATGATATCATTTTGATTGGATATCCCAGTTACCATTACAGATCTCATGAACCTGGGATCCATCCAACGTTAGGGCATTACGTTCTGCTTAATTTAATTTCTATGTTACTTTAAATGGATTTCATATCTTCTCCAGTTCCTGTCCTCACAACTGCCCTGTATTGTGGATGGCACAGTTATGATTTCCAAAACCCAGGCTAGAAGTAACTGCTCTTTCGTGGTGGGTGAAGTGAAATATTTCTTTATATGTTCATCATTTTTAATTCTGTAGAGTTCTAAGGTTTGCAAAATGTACTATGTGGATTCATAAAAGTGTTTGCTGATACTATTTTTTATAATGATCCTTACCTTAGCTTACCATGATCCTCACCTTAGCCCTTAGTTCCTCCAGTGCTGCTGACACATCAGGCAGTCCAGTTCCTCCACTGAATACAGTTGCTAGCTAGTTGTGGCACTTCTTTTCAGGTGATACCAGCACATTTAATATTATCTGACACTGTCTTCTGCCAGTTTTTACTTGGCCTTCCTCACTTTCTCTTATCTCCCTCAAGTATCCAGTTAAAATGCTTGCTTAGTATGTCTCCCATCTTCTATAAGGTGTATATGTCCCAGCCACTTGAGACTTCTTTCTTTGATGATATTTTCTAACATGTCCTGCTTTATCAGATCTCTTACTCTCACATTTGTTATTTTGTCTTTCCATTTAAAGGTATAATATCTTCCTCAGCCATCTGTGATGGGACGCCTCCAATCTCTTTTTGTTAAATGTCAATGGCCCAGTCTTTGCTTCATACAGTACCATGGTCAGTATAATCACATGATCTAATCTGATCTTTAGTTTGATATGGAAACTTCTGTGTGACTACATATTTTTCATTCTTCCAAAAGTGATGTTTGCTTTTCCTAACCTTGCATTAATATTTTTATCTCAGTAACCTTCAAATGTCATCACACTCCCCAGACAGAAGAAACCTTCTACCTATCCAATTTCTTTACCATCCATGTACATCTTTGCATCTGGTGACCAGTTTCCTACCTTCATAATTTTGGTTTTCTCTGAATTTACTTTTAATCTAAGTTGTACTGCTTCCTATTCTATCACTGATGTGAGGACAATCACTCCATCCCACATCATGTTTAGTAAAGCAATGTCATCTGCAACATCAAGGTCATGTAACTTGTCATTGCTAACCCAATTTACACTGTCCACACTACTTTTTGTTGCCTGCTTCATCATTCAGTCTATTGCTAATGCAAAGACTGGATTGGTGATAACACACACCCTGTCTAACTCCATTCACAATATTGAAACACTCACCCAGGCCTGTATCTGATCTTACTGCATTTTTGACCTTCAAACCCAAGTCCTTTGGAGGATTTGCTTGAAGAATCAAACTAGAAGCCATCTATTTACATTAATACCACTAACCAAAGAGGGCAAGAATAAACTCTAAACCAGGGGTCTTTCTCTACAGAAAGATTTTCATTGACTGGATTCTAATATATTGATTTATTTCCCCAAGTATCATAGAATTTGCAACATTCTGCTGAAAAATTTCCTAGTTATCATGAATATATAACTTTATATATTAAGAAATTGTTGCTGCACTGTAAGGTTAGGTTTAAAGTCTTTCTCTCTGCAGTTGACCAGTGTCCACCCAGGACTTCAGAAACCTTTCAATTAAAAATGTTGTTCACATTGATATGTCTGCATGAAATATTTTGGTTTTTACAAAATGGACAAAAATAGTTTTATAAGAAAATGTTCTGATCAGCTCTAAAAGGAATATTTGGATAAGCCCTCTGGCTACCACCAGAAAGTCTAATAATATCTAGGCTACATTCAATGAAATTAAGGAGGGAAAAATGTGGGCGGATGTCAGAAAAAAAACATTTTGACGGTAAGATCAATCAGGATATGGACTGATCTTCCAAGAGAAAATATGGAAGCCCTATTGCTTGGGACTTTTAAAACTAAACTACAGAAAATATTAGTGAATATCCAATAGGGAATAATCTTGCACTGAAAGGGAGATGGACTACAAAACCCAATAGGACTTTTTTCCTCCCTCTCATTAATTTCCCCTGTGTGGATCTACAAAGCTGATGATTTGTTTCATTTGAAATATCATATTTTATTAAAGGAACTTACATGTTATAAATGCAGACTGAGAGAGATTAATTCTCACAGAATAAAACTATCATTCTTATATATTTTTTCATTATACATTGGAATTAAAAAAAACACATTTCTTTGCAAAACAGTGTAAGAAGTGCAAGTATAATGACTGTGTTCAAGAAATTGTCCTGAATTGTCAAAATGTGTGAGTGTGTGACAGTGTAAAAAGTAAATGTTATACTTTTCAGAGAGGTATGTGGCTCATTTTGAGCAAAAATACATTGTTTCACCTTATTAACTCCTCTCTAGCCCTTCCCCACTCACCCCTACTCTTTGTATCTTGCTCTGGAGGAGAGCAATGCAAGTGAGAGAAAGAATGAAACATCTGTCATAGATGTTAATGCACTACTGAAATGCTCACTGCACTACTGAAATGTGCTCAGATACCACAGTGACGAGAGTGGTAGGGGAATCTGTATAGAATAGAATTAAATTACGCATAGGAGAACAGAGCTTTATGTGATTAGGATTTTACTCAGTTTTGGAGTATCCATGAGCCCAATCATTCCCCCAATATGATCAACATAACTGGGGCTTATCTCCCCATCTCAAATGAAGGGGAGGATTCAGCAGCAATACCACTGTCTCTCCAACACTGATACTCAGAGAGAAGCCTCTCATTGATGGGGATCTGTGGCTAGGGACTGGGTAATAAAGGGTGGGCATAAAAGGATGCAGACTCTTCCCCTCATTGCCTTACCTTCTCCCTCCCTAATCACAGGAAACTAGTGACAAGCTGACTCCATTAACTTTTATAGTGCTTGTCTAAGTCTGAGAAATCAACTGTAAGGACTGTGGCTTGAGAGCACTGCCAGCTGAGAAAGCCGTTCCAGTGTAACTCCAATCAATCTGCGTTGTCAGGGACCTGTTGGAAAAGCACAGGGGTTTCTACATAGACGTGTCTGATCTCCTGCTGAAGGACCACATTCCACTAGGTGGGGGGGGATAAAACTGCTGTCTATTTCGGGTAAAGAGGGGGACCAAATTCTTCAGAAAATTGGGTAAAATTTGCATTTTAAAAAAATGTACTATTATCATTGAATTTGATATTCATTGGATGATAATTGTTCCTGTTCAGTGCTTCTGACATGCATGTATATGTACTATGTTATTCCACTAATTTAACCTAGATTGATTAATTAATGACCGTTTAATGCAATAAGTTACTGGAAAATACAAGGAAAATTCATATTAATCTAATCAGTATGTGTTTCCCCTCTCAAACTTTGCATGTCTAGATTATAAACTCTTGGGTACAGGAACTGTCTCTTTATTAAGGATTTGTGCAGCACCTATCACAATGGAACCCTGATCAGTTGAGACCCTGCTGTAATACCAATAATAAACTGCAATATAAATAACTCTAATAATAATATCATGTGGGTTTAGTAGTAGAAGGCCCCAAAATAGTTGTACTTAAGGATTTGTCTCCTTATTTTGTTTTTTCCTTAGCAGTCTAGAGTCACCTTTACTAGTTAGTCAAAATCTAAATATTTAGCATCAGTTCATAAGAAAGTTGCTTTGATCTTTGTGTAAATAAACAGGCTTTCTTTCTCCCATTGGACACTTTATTGAAAATTATTTCTTTCATCAAGTAGTTTGTCACATCTCTGTGAACATCAGTGCTGTTTTCTTCAGAACTTCAAACAGATATTTGCAGCATGTTTACAGGAAGCCTACTAAACATTATAAATGGCAACCTGACTCACACCTGATTCAACAGTTAGAAAAATGTGGGCAACTGAGTTTGTGTCAGCTAGATGATATATATTTAACATATCTCCTGTAGCAATGTCAAGAAGCATCCACTCACTCTCAGAAGCGCATAAAAATACTTTTTTTTTCTTCAATCTACGATTTTGGGAGATTTTCACAGTTAAATATCAGCATTCACCCCAGAGGATCCCATTGCTCTTTGCAAACTGTATGCTCACTATTGAAATACAGACATCTTAGTGGCAGAAGGATGGCATACATTATAGTACAAAAAAGTGGGAAGAGCGGAGGCAATAGGATAGAAATGCAATGAAATTTTTACATCCACCCAGAATCGACAGCAGGGTCAAGGCTTTGAGCTCCCATCTGAAAGAACAAGCTTCAGCAAACTCCATGTATTACCCAGCTCAGAATGAATGGCTGAGCATATTTTGCTAAAATTTGAACCTATCGATCCAAGGAGTCTAACAACCTGATTCTTCTCTCAACACTAGTTTTACTCCACTATCTTGGTAAAGCTTACTCCTAATTTATGTTCGTGTCAGACTCAGGTCCTTAGTATTTTGAACATGATTCTTTGTACTGACTGGGACAGCTTAGTAGTCACTCATACTAGAGCTGTTTGGAAAAAGGGGGCCATTTTTGTGGACAATTTTGACTTTTTCCATGGAAAGCATGCAATTTCCACAAATAATTTCATTTTGTTGAAAACCCAATTTTTCATCAAAAAATACAATTGATGGAAAATTTTGAAGCCTCCTTCCCCCACATACATTCAGGTACATCCGTCTTTGAATTTGAAGCATCACAGGAACTCTAATACAGATATTTGTCATTATTCCATACGGTTATTCTCCTATTTATTCTTGAGGGTGTCAAGTTCTCTGTAATCATTCTTCCATTTTTGTTATTAGACCTTTAGCAGTTGCGAGTTCTTTCCAGGTGACCAAAGGACACATCCATTCCCTCCATTGGCATGCAAAGCTTTCTACGTTATATATTTGTGCTTGAGTTCATAAGGCTGATAGAGGCATGTATTTTAAAATGGTTAGTTAACAGGGGCAGGAAGGACTTTACATAAGAAGTAACAAAAAGAAATTAACAAAAGGAAAGAATGGCCCCAAATGGCATGAGAATATTGATAGACAGATAGTTTGGGAAGTTGAGTGGTCATAATTATGTGAGGAACATATAGCTTGACAGGCTTTTTGTTCGTTTTGGGGGCAGGGAGGGATGGCTTTGCTTTAATTTGTGCTGTTTAGAAACAGGCCTCCTGGCAGGAAAAAAGCCAGTTCCTACTGAAAGGATGCAGAAAACAGATGCTGGGCTTGAGGGAAGTATCTATAGGTTAGAATAAAGAAAGTGGGGGGAGGGGCCAAATGAGCCATTATGTGGAGAGAGGGAGGGAGCTCCAGTAGTAGCAGTGCCTTATGCAAATTGGTCTGATTCTTAAATTTGTTCGAGCACAGTTTGAGGAACTGATGAAGGTTTAGATGGATTTTTATTTTTCCCTCGCGGTTCACCAATTCTTAATCTGTATGGCTGTGCTTTTCACTTCCTAATGGGCACTGCACTGCAACTTTTGGATTCTTGGCGTACCATAAAAGTTATTTTTTGGAGTTTTTCTGTGGAACCTACTGATTTCTTGCTGAACCAACCAGCCAAATGTGAAACCAGTTTTCCTAGCTTCAGGGGCCTTGGATGCCCTTTTTCGCACTTAGGAAGCTGTGAAATAATTTTAATTGAATTGAGTTCATGAATTATAAGGTCCAGGAAATGCTGCAATATAATCTTTTCTTTCTTTGCAGTATTTACATATTAACTTGGTTGTCATCTTCAGGAGCCCTGTGTTAGAGTCCCATTTTGATAATGTCATTTGTGTTGAAGTTGTATGCTTTCCAATCAGTCAAGGCCCTACTATCTAATTCTGGTTTGGTAAAGTGGTCTGAATATTGAACAGCTTTATTATCTTGGAATGAAGAAGTCCTCTATTATTCCTGTCTTAAGACTCAGTTAATATCCCAAATAAACACACAGCTGCTGAACAGGTACACAATTGGCCTTTAGTTAATCTTTAACCAAAAAAATATTAGAAAAACTCAATCCTGTTTGACCCTGCCATGCATTGGAGACTAAAAACACTTAAGAAAGCTTACAGCCTTGCCCCGCTAAAAGCAGCTTTCCAACAGCCTTCCATTTGTCACTGTCCAAAATGAAATCCTCTTCTAGAATAACCTCATAGAGAGAGAGGGAGTGAGAGTATGGGCTTGTTTACACTTGGGTCACTGCAGCAGTGCCACTGTGGTTCGCAGTGAAGAAGTCACTCCACCTCCCTGAGTGGCAGTAGCTATGTCAATGGGAGAAGCCCTCCCATCAACATACCGGGGCGAGGTCGGTATTACTATGCCGCTCAGGGGTGTGGATTTTCCACGTCTCTCAGCAATGTAGTCATACCAATATGTTAGTACTGTAGGCCAGGGCTACGAATAACGTGTTAAAGCATTTGCATGCCTAATCAAGGGAGCTTATATAAACCTCCTCCTTTTTCCTTACCTGCTGTGTGTAGCTAACAATTGTAATGGGTTCAGTGCTGGGACTCTGTCCCCTTGATCGCTGTGTAAAACCTCTTGTACTGCTTGAGCACCAAATGAATAATAATTTATAACAACATGGAGAGAGACAATACCTTTTGTGACATACAGGAGTGCTGGTGAGAGACAATTACATTTTGTTTCCTGGTCCCAGTCACCTGACCTGTCAGACCTGGTCACCTGACCTGGTCAGGGTCACCAAGGTTAATTATGTGGGGGGAGGGGCATGCGAAGGTGTCACTGTGTTCTGGATGATCCCTGACACTAAAACATTTGCAGCTAATGTAACTGGATAGGGGCAGGAGCAGAATAGAGGTATAAAGCTGCTTTTGCCCAAAGGATTGAGACCCTAAACTGTGTGTTCACGTGCAGCTCTGAAAATTTGGCCCATTATTGTTAATATTTCTTACATATCCCCCTTCCGTTCAGCTCAGCTGAATTTGTAACTATCCACCTGCTGAATTTCTTGTACTTTGAAATGTGGGTTATAGTTTCATTTACCTTCATCTGAAACATCAGCTCGAGACTATCTCAAAGATAGGATACAGTATTAGAGAGACCTTTGGTTTGTTCCAGCTTAGCAACTCCCATCTTCTTGAAGCAGTATGATTTATTGTGTAGGTCTGTTATAATATATCACATTCAAACTACATAGTTTTGATTATGGAATAGAATGAGGGTTTTTAATGGCCTCCTAAAGTCCAACTCCAATGTTTCACTGAAGGAGAGACCAGATTTTTCCAGCACCCTTTTCAGAATTTTGTAAGCCTGCTGATAAACCTAAGCACTTGCGAATGTGCCATCTGAAGTACTTACTTCTAGACCTGATGTACTAACATATTAATTTGACATATTGGACGTATTAACTTGAACATTTTGGTATGCGCCCTGTTCTTCAAAGCATTTTAAAAGCATGCATTCACTATTTGCTCACTTTGAGATCTGTGCATTAACTCTGTGACTGGAAGTGCATGCCATTGAGAGTGCTGAAATGTACACAAAGTTATTGTCACTGTTTAGATTTAGGCCTGTTTAAATCTGAGGGAGTGTTTTGCAAATATTATGATTGAATTGTACATTGTTGTTACCCAAATGAGTAATGTTTGTTTTAATTTGTTTCTTGTAGTTATGGAACTCCCTCTGTTTTTCCTGAGTTTGCTCCTTATCTTTTTCTGTGTACACACTGTCTTCCTTCTTCCCATTTAGCCTTTTTTTTTTTTTTGATGTATTTGAATTGGATGTGTTGATCTTTGAATGTCAGAGATGTCTTGTACAGACCACCAGTAAAATCTCTTGAAGTCTATTTTGGCTTTTATTATTTGTTTTATTATAGTAAGTACAGTCCGTTTTATTGTAAAAGTGCTTTTCTTTGTGCAGAGGTCCTTGTAAGGATCCGAACTTCCAATTAACCTGTCTGCGGAGACCTAGTTTACCCAGTCTAATTGAAATTGATGGGCCAAAAGTATCCCAAGTGTAACTTCATTAAAGTCAGTAGATTTACACCAGATATAAATCTTGACAGATGCATTTATGGTGAATGTGGTGCCTCTGCCACAACCATGAAATAAGACATCTCTCTCTAACACTCAGGATTCAAACTCAGCGCAAAATGTTGACCTTTCTAAGTTTCATTTCTAAGCAATGAAGTATGAGTGAAAACAAATTTCCTTCTATCAGGTCCCCCCCATTTGTCCTCCTTTCTCCTCCTCCTTTTTTATTTCTCAACACTGAAACAAACTGGGTCAAGCTAATGGGTCAGTGACAGTGCAGTATATATCAAGCCACATAGTGCAGCTAGTTGTATAGAATTATATACTTAGGTGTCTAAAACCCTATTTTATAGGCTCTAAGAGAAATCTGTTCTCAATCAGTGAGTGATACGAAGCAGGACCTTAAAAATATGCATATTTCAAAGGTGAAGCTACTTTTGAATTAGTGAGTCTAAATTAGATCTCTGCAATACTTCTAAATACAGTTCTGTTAAAGGACTATCAAACTGAATATCTTTTGTTCACTCCTATTTAAAGAGGGACAAAACCCCTAAGTCCAGCCGCATATATTATAGCATCTTTCTGGTAGTAGGAGGAGATCAAATCTTTTACACACCATTTGATGTCAGTCACATCATGTTCCGACACTATGTAACATGACTGCTCTGTCCCAACATAATGCACTGGAGAGAAATGAAATAAAAATGGCAGTTTTCTTAGCTATGTTTTAAGAAACCACATTTCAAACATGCAGCTTTAATTTATTTATTTTTCTTAAAGGACCTGCTATAAGAACAGATGGGAAATTCACTCTTCTCCTGAGTCTGGAGGTCCAAATGTTCTTTAGCATTCCTGCATTATGCATATGGACATGGTAAGATGTTTATACAAGAAAAAGATGGTTATATGTATATACATATGTTTTACTTATTCTTATATACACATATACATATATATATACACACTATTTCTGTCTAACCTAACACACATACATACAATAGCTATATAGTCTTCAGTTGTGTATTCAGTTTAAGTATATAGTTTGACAGGGTCCTGATTCAAATTTCTGCAACTTAAGCCTGGTTTACACTGCCAGCAGCCGTTGACGAGAAATACGCAAGCTACAGCACACAACTTGCGTATCTCCTGTTGACTTATTTACATTCCCTTACCACAGAGTCTCCACTGCGCTGCGTCAACAGGAGATGCCCTCCAGTCAAAGCAGCGCTACTCTTTTCAAGAGGGTTGAATTTATTGCGTAAGCCAGAGAACACTTCCGGGATCGACTGAGCCGGTCTTCATTGCACATTCAGTTGATCCCGCTGCATCAATCCATGCAGTCCTGGCCATGTAGATATACCCTTACATGGTTTATAGTCCCATTGGAGAGAAGCTATGAGCCAGTAAACTCCTGCTGGCAGACAGTCACCTCATCCCGCAAGTCCCTTCCTGTCTCCCTCCAGATGCCAGCTCACCTCATTTTCGTACCTCTCAAAAGCCCTCTTCTGTTTCACTGACACCAAACCCCTTCTCCCCTTTCCCACTAGCTCCCTTGCCAGCCTCTTGCACTGTTCTCAGTTCTAACTTGGGCTCTCTTTCAGTAGTTTTAAAGGCCTCAGTTATGGCCTTGGTGTTAATGCTGAACGACACAATGCACAGAAAGAGGAAATTAATATCACTGCCATTAGTATCACTACCATTGAGAGCACCAAAGCTACACTGATCTTAGAGATCAGTGATATTGAATGTAAGGTATGCAGTCTATCCACCCACCTGCTATTTGGTTTTGTCACCTCTGACTTAATGTCCCAATAATGTCATGTCCTTTGCCATGCTGAATTGCCATTTCTGCAAATATCACCTTCTCAAATGTAGCAATTAGGGAAATAACACATCAGTGCCAAGAAAGGATGATTCACTAATTCACTGTTCCTTGAAAATGTCAGTTCTAGAAATACTGACTCTTTTTTCTAAAGCTTGGGGTGATTGTTGATGTTACTAAAGAAATGAAGGGATCAAATAGGGGGAAATTTATAGTAATGACTGTTTTATTAGCCACATGTCTCATAGAAACAATTTGTCCTCATCCAAATTCCCTTGTCTCAGTTGATCAGTAAACACAATTTTGTTAATTAGGAATCTAACCTAATGATTCTGCAGAAAAGTTGTGTACAGCTGATGGGCCATCGCTCTTGCTTGGTCTCATAGTTTTTCAGAAATAGGCCTCCGGATATTGTAGCACTCGTAGCCATGCATGCTACATTTGACTTAGTAATATGAAATTAGCTCCTGTAATATACACTGGATACACTGGACCTGATTCTGCTTTCACTAATAATAATTTTACACTGAAGTCACTCCTGATTTACACTGGTGTAAGAGGAAAATCCGGCCCATTATGAAATAGCAAAAGTGTAATTAGGAGGTGTTAAGTGTCTTACGGCAGAAAAATTCACTGTGAACCTTTTGCTACAGCAATACATAAATTTAACATTCCATGGCCAAAATTTAGGTAAAAGACCTTAATGCACATCTCCCAATTTAATAACCAGGCTGAAATACTTCATTGTTCTTGGTTCCCACTTGCAGCTGGAGATTGGGGAGGGAGACTGAACTTGGTGTGAATAACCTTGCTGAAATACTCAGTTGTTCCTTGTTTCCTGGATGGAAGCGTAGTTGGGATAGTGGAGTTATAGCTCCAAATAGGGCTTTTTTTCCAAGCACCGTTTTGTTTCAGTGCCACAGGAGCACAACCAGTTTCTGGCTGGAGGATTAAGAATGAAGTGCTACCAGAAATTAGAAACCATTCACTGCAATCCTTGACCTAAAACTAGATTGCTTCTTTTAACAAAGAAAAAATAAAGCAACATTCAAGAGATCACTGTCCTTGACTCCAGTATCTTCGCTTTAAAACACTGAACAAACAAACAAGCCAGGATGGAAGCACCTCAGGAAGCGCACTTTGCACTTGAGGGTCTAAAGAATGAAAAAGAACTAAATGTGATTTTATTTTTCTTCCCAGAGGTCACTTGATAGCGCAAACAGGTTGTTTACAAGACCAGAGCTCATTGCTATTGAAATAAATGATCCTGATATAGCAAGGTAAAAACTGCCCATTTATTTTATGTTTTTCAATCAGTTTAAATTTATCTTTAGATTTCTTTCCTTGATAGTTATTAGAGACACCTCCATATTAGAAAAAATGTTTAAAAACTAGATTTTGTCTATGCTCCATCTTTCAACCTCAAGTGGGCTGGTAAAAATTAAAAATAGGGTGCAGAAGGATGCCTCCATATTTTTTCTTTAACTGAAGCTAGAGGACAACGAAGTGAATACTTGGCTGGAATCATGAGCTGCTTGTTGACTGAGTTAATCAGTCAGGAACCCTGCTCAGCTTCACCTCACTGATAAATGTCACGACTCACTGCTGTCAATAAGAATTACCAGCAAACGTTTCATAGAAACTGGGAATAACTAGATGAGCCTTTTCCTCTGAATGAATTATTTTGTTCAAAACAATTCCTGGACTGGGTCAGAGTCAGTTGCTCTAATTGAGTGGGCAATTATACAAATGCATTCTGAAGGTCAAGCAACCCATGGACATTCACACAGACAGCCCAGATTATGGAAAACACAAAGTTTTTGCAAGGAGTGTGTGAGTGACTCTATCTAATTCAGCTTTGAAATGTTACCATTAGGAACTGATGTACTAAATTGCCAGTGAGTTTGTTTTTGTTTCCTGGGCTGGACAGTGTATCTTACGAGACATGAGCCTCCCTGTATAAATGAAAGCTGGAGAATAATGTTTGAAGTTACCATGAAAAGACACCGCATTCTGATTCACTCCTTTGTGCAGCTACCTCAAGATTCTGAAGCAGGAGGAGGCCAGCAGAGCTCTCTCTCTGCAGCCTGTCATGCATAACCTGCAAAGCACAACAAAAGGCAACCACTGAACACTGGACTTTTAAACTGCCCATTTGAGACAGATTGAGAACAATAAACCAAAATTAATTTCAGTCACAGCAAACAAGAAGCATCCATTGGTGTGCGAGGAGGACAGTCAGTGAGCTCTTCATGGAACCGATTACCTGAAATAAGGAAGCTGTCAGCAAACAGCAAAGAGAGTGTTTTAATCGCTTCTTTTGCAACACATCCTTATATGTCAAGTTCCATTCAGCTGCTGTCATCTGACATGAAATAATGTAAATATGACACAGCAGATGTAACCTGTAACAAAACTATGGAATGGAGAACATTTTTTAATTTTGAGTTCTAATTTTGCTAATTGGTATATTTGAGGTTACTGCTCCATGTTTTGTAGCTTTACTAGAGCTGGTCAGAAAATGGAATTTCTGTTCTGTGAGAAATTGATACTTCTGAATCAAAATGAAAAGTCAAAATTTTGAAATTGCTCACAAGATGAAAATTCAGAAGAAAAAAAACCTACCCTATTTGAAACCATTGAAACATTTTGCTTCAATTATGTCAAATTCTTTTACTTCAGTAAGAATAAAAGTAGACCAGTGCAGAGCATGGAAATTCCATAATGTGCAAGAATTTGAGATTTCAGAATTTGTTTTCATTTTGATTCAGAATGGAATAAAAAATTTTCATAATTCTTGGTGAAAGAAAAGTTGAAAGAAAATTGTTTTGATGTAATGAAAATGTTTAATTTTGACAATCATTTAGTTTTAAATTTGACTTTTTAAAATGTTATATTATAACAATATATAATACAAAATTTCAAAAGAACTCTTTCAAAAGAAAAAATGAAAACTTTTATTCAAAAAATGTCCAAATGGGATTTTGGACATAGAAAGAACTTCTTTTTCCTCTTCTTTCTCTGAAATAAAATTTCAGTGAAATAAACATCATTTTGCAAAGTATTTTGGTTTAGCTAGAACACCATTTTCTTATGAGAAATGATTCTGTCAAAGTTGTTCTGACCAGCTTTAATAAAAATGTTTTGTTTTGATAATGTTGAAACATTAACTAATATAATATAATATAATTAACTAATATATAGTTGAAACACAATAAATTGGAACAATAAAATTGAGATGAAACATTTTTACTTTATCAAAATAAAATATTTTGACATTACCAAATTGAAATGAGAAAAATAAAATGATTCATCTGGACCTTTTCCCATTAACAATGTCATTAAAATTGATGTTATCACAAATGTTTCCATTTTGATAAAATCGCATTTTCTGAAAAAATCAAGCATTTTTCAACTCCAGTAGTTATTGTTCTTCCTTTACTCCTATGAAGCAAGTATTCTACAATTACTGAAACCATATAGTTATTCTCTTGTTATCTTCTGAGTTTCACAAAGATCAACTGGGAAAAGAAAGTTAGATAAATATAGAACCTACAGACTTGTGCTTAAGGTCTTGTGGAAATGCTTAATGTTTTGATATGGAAATTGCAGGTCAAATACACCAAAAGACTTTGGCTGCTTTGTACCTCTCCAGTGATGCAAAGCAGCCAGAAAGTCTAAGTTTAATTAGCTGATTAAGCTAGGGTTATTATGGATGCTTTTTGTCATTGGGCCAAAACAACCAGAGCATATAATTGAATCAGGTCCAGTATTTTGTCATCTGTATGAAAAATAAATTGGAAAACACCTAGAGCAGTGGCATTTATCCCAGAGTGGATTTGATCAGATGTCCATATGGGAGTTTGGAACTGACTAGTGACTTACATAGACAAGGTAGATGACCAACCAATCTTTTATTGGACCAACTTCTGTTGGTGAAAAAGAAGCTTTTGAGCCACACAGAGCTCTTCTTCAGATCTGGAAAGGACACTACCTCACCCACCTTGTTCCTCTAACATCCTGGGACCAACACGGCTGCAACCTCATATAGCAACTTACCATTAGAGCAGAAACTTTGACAAGTGCCCTACCAATGATTGTCCCCAAACTCAGTGTTTATCTGTCATTCTTGAAAGCATAACCTGCAAAGACCAGGAAAGGTACCAGTGACATATTTCCCTCTATACCAAATGGGCTATAACCCAGGACAATAGAACACAAAGAGACACAAACAACAGGCAATAGAGAGAGTAGGGGTAGACAAAAACTTTTCATAAAATGTTTCCATTTTTATTTCCATTTGGGTTCAGTTGTATTAAATTATTTTTGTTGGGTGTATTTTGCACCAGCGTCCTAAATCACCAGGAGGGGGTAACAAATGGAGAAATTATTTTTACTTCCTGCATTTAACTGGTGGAGACTGGGTGCAGTATATTTAAGCTTGGGCCGATACAGCCAAATCTTAGCATGTGGCATGTCAGTGGCAGTGGGAACATTACTGGGGTGCTGCAAAATAGAAACAGGTAATCATAGGTATTAAAATTCCCCTGCCTCTGTGTATATGAAGTATTCCAATACTGAAAACCAGTAAGAATGAATCATTTTTGAAAATATGAAAAAGGCTAGTACCTTAACAAAATTAGAATAAGGTGCTACCCACTGTAATGCGTGTATGCAATTCTATACAATTGAGGACATATATCACAAATATAGTGCCAAATCCTGAAATCTTTACTTGTTTTTTACTGAGTCCTTATTTAGGCAAAACTCCCATTGACAGCAGTAGAATTTTTACCTGTGCAAGGACAAATTTTCCGGCCCTTGAAATCATTACTCAAGCAACTAATGTTGTAGTGAGTTCATGAGGACTACTTGCATGAATAATCATCTGAAGGTTCAGGTCCTAGTAACCTCCACATTTGTCCAGAAGTGAAGACAGACGCAAACTTACTTGATTTGTAAAGACACGTTTTAAGGTGCCAGATTTTTTTTTTTAACATAAAGCACATCAACTTCATTTTCTCCTTTACACTCCTGAGAGTCAATGCAGGATCCCTAAAAGGCATAGACAAGATATGTTTAGTCATGTTTTGCCATTATGTAACATCATTCATTTAGCAATCTCAAAGTGCCATAGAAACATAATCCATTGCTCAGAGTAGGGAGGAGTTTGAATCCACAAAGTTTTAGTGAGAGTCCTAACTGAATAAAGAGGCAGAAGTCCCAGTGCCTCCTCCCATTCCCTTTTTGGGATGACCTGTGTCCCTGACAAAGTAGAGAGAAGCAGCCTTTGTGCTTCCCAGAGTTTGAGGTGGTCAGAGGTGCTTTATGCTACTGCACACCCAAATAAGTCCAGGTAGAATCCGGCCCTAATTAACTTAGCCTCACATATTTCTCTATGGTAGGATAGCCTTATTATAATCATTTTACGGATAGACACAGGGGTTAATGGTTTGCCTTATAGTCATGCAGCAAGTCACTGGCAGAGTCCAAAATAAAGCCCAAGAGGGCCTTTCTACAACACTTCCTAACCACTTCCCAAGATAACCTGTCCCAAATGCATTGAGTCTAGTACACCGCCCCACGGACCCCATGGGGGATGCCACGTTGTCACGAACTTATGTACTCACCCCCTCCCGCAGCCCCTGTGACCTTTGTGACACATAATCCCTCCCCCATCACCATGGTATCTCCTGCACTCTAACCCCCGCTCCCCACCCCATCCGGGACCCCTTGGGCTATGATCTGGTTCTGCTCCCCGACCCCCAATGACCCTATACCCACCGATAGCCCGTACCCCTGCCCGGATGCCTCTTGCTCTTATATTGTAAACCCTGTACTGAACATTAGCTTCTAATAAAACTTGGAAATGGCATGGTTAGGTTAGGCAATGATGTCTTTCCTTTGCTCAGTTGCTCCAGAGTTCTGGTTCAGAAAACAGAAGGGATATTTTCAGAACGTTAAATTATTACTGTAGTTAGTGCATTGAGTTAGGAGGATAGAGTTTGGGTTTTTTTCTCTCTTTTGAGAGCTACAGCATGGTGATGAGCCAAATTAGCACCGTTAATGTTCCCAAGGACTCATAAATACTAAATACCAAACATCGTTGGTTTGCACATGTGCAGAATGAGTAGAGATATTTAAATAAATGACTTGCAGTTAGTTACCTTTGACATTGTAAAATGAATCTCCATTTATTTAATGTACTAGACTTGCAGGAATTAAAATCTCAGTGTAAGAAAAATATCCCATAAGCATGCTTCATAAATTTCACTTACTCATTATGTCTTATTAAATCTTTATGGAATTTTATCTTGACACACAGAGGGCACGGTTAGAGACAAGCCAGAGTCAAAATATCCACTCTTCATTGATATCTGCACTCTGCATAGTAATCAGTGCATTAGCTATCTAGCCAAATTCATATTCATCCTGAACTGGTCATACCATGTACCAGGTGTTTGGTGGTGTCTCTAGGGAAGAACTATTTAATCAGAGAAAAAAAACCATGGTGAGTTGTTGATTTAGATTTTTTTCTCTTCCTGCTTAACCCTAAATGAGACCATTCATGTAGGACACATACCTTCACTTGCTAAATTGACAGCACTAAAAATTGAAATATTTTAACCAAGAGAGTGGTGAATGGCTGGCTCCTCAACTTCCCCTCCACTGTCACTCAGCCCTAATGTCTAGGGAACATCTAGGGGTGAAAGAACAGTTCACTCTCCAGGATTTTTAGATCTTGGCTTCTCTGTTGAGACTGATCACCGTGAAGGCAGGTTTTGTGTTGTGTGCAACTGGCCTTTACAAACTGGACTGAATCTAAAAAACACATCCCACCTGGGCCTGTGAACACCCATATAATAATAACAAGAGAAGGGCTAAAACTTCCATTTCAAGCGATTACAAGTTTCAAAGGTAATGGAAGGCCTCCTAATTTCATCTCTGCATCTGAACCCTTCCCCACTGTTGTGGTTCCAGATTAACTGTTAAACTGGAACGACCGATTTGAACATGGATGAAAGGTAATAAGAATGGCTGATCTCATCTACATGATTGCAGAAATCTTTCAAAGTCATTTGAATTCATAAGGATTTCACCATACTGAACCAAATCACAAAAGAACACCTCCAATGTTTTCAGTGTCATCAAATATTTAACTGAATCCTGGCCCTGAAACTTAGTCCAGATATGATCCTTGGCACAGCTGTAGTAACAATTTTCAGACCCTACCACTGTATGTCAAAACTGATCCAATGATGCATATAGAAAATTGCTGTTAAATCCCCTCTGTCAGCTATTATCCCTCGTGAGAGCTTTGTAACTCCACTACCAGCTTTTATACGGTTCTTTATACACCCTTATTTTCAACAGCACATATAAAATCTATATTGCCTGCTTATAATTGTGTTAAATATAAATACAGAAACACAGGAATA
>ML675601.1:60653309-60673951 GCA_007922155.1 Mesoclemmys tuberculata | reverse complement strand
AAAATGCCAATTCATTGAAACTGAAACTTTTTTGTGGGAAAGGGTCAGCTTCAACAAAATGCCAATTCATTGAAACTGAAACTTTTTTGTGGGAAAGGGTCAGCTTCAACAAATTTCAAAGTTTTGAAATTGTCAAAATGTCCCATTTCAACATTTTTTAAACAAAGAAATTCCTTTTTTTTGTTTTGTTTTGCTTTGAAAAGGCTTTTCTACATGCCAGCTAATTTATGGTTAATTTTTAAAAAAATTTAAAAGGTTAAATATGAAACTAAACTTTTTGAAATTATCAAAATGAAACATTTTGATTGACCTCAAGTGATTTTGATTTTTGGTTCAAGAAAATTTTGAAGATTTCAACTTTATGTCCTAATTTGGGATAGGGATTTTTTTTTAAATTCTCATTTTTTGCCAGACAGGAAAACCATTACCCATCCACACCTACTTCATATATTGTTATACAAACCTAAGACCAGAAGAACCTAAGAGCAGGGTCTGCTTGTTTGCTATTTGTTTGGAACCCCTCTCCTAGATACCTTCACTTCATGTTCATTCAGCAATAGCCCATTTGATGTAGGCAGGCACTTTAATGGATGACCAGATTTATACCAAAAGCAGTACCTCTGGCACTTCTATTTTGTCTTCATTTTAAAACAATGAGAACTGTTATGTGCTGAGGCTACATTTCAAGCAATCTTCTCTTTGTTCAGGTTAATGAAGACTAACAGATCCATTCATAAAGGGGTGGCTGAAAGGCTGAATGCTCTCGACCACAGTTCAGTCAAAAGAATTAGTAATATCGTGTAACATTTATTTTACACTATTCATGGTAGCAAGACACAAGAGTGGGAAGATGATGATAAAAGGGATTATTATGTAGAATCAGCACCATGGCATGTAAAACTAACTGATAGATTGGTAATGCAAGCAGAATATTTATATTATGAAGGAACAAAATATACTTAATAAACTTACTTACAACTTCTTTCCATGTATAAAAGTGGAAATGTGCTGGGAACTCAGATATGCGTAGTTTGATTTAGCATCCTCAAATCATTCTAAAATTAGCTTTAAATAACACACTTTCAATGTAAAGTGGATGGATCCCATACCTCTGTGGGGAAAATGTAATTTTTCACAGGACACAAGATACGATTTTACAAATTTAGGACTATATTCTCTTCTTCACCAACATACGGAGAGAAGGGATACTGCCAGTGGATGGGAAAGAGCATGTTCCAGGCAGTGACATAATGGACCTTTAATCACTAAAGCCCTGGATCTCAGCATGGTTCTCAAGATCTATACAGCACATCAGCAAATAGAAGGTTGATGCCCAGTCTACTAAGGTTCAAATACTGTTCATGGATGCAATGGTTAAGATGACTGTTACTGAAATATGCATCTAGTTCTGGTGTCCACAATTCAAAAAAATATCGAAAAATTGGAAAGGGTACAGAAAAGAATGACAAGAATGATCCAAGCTCTAGAAACCCTGCCTTTCAGTGGCCAATTAAAGAAGTTCAATCTATTTAGTTATCTAAGAGAATGTTAATTGGTGATTGGATCACAGTCTACAAGTGCTATATGGGGAGATTTCTAATAATAGAGGGCTTTTTAATCTAGCAGAAAAATATATAACTAGATCCAATGTTGAAAGCAGAAACTAGACAAATTCAGACAAAAAAATGTAGCACAAATTGTTTAATAGTGAGGATAATTAACCATTGGACTAATTTATTGCAGGATGTGGCAGATTTCTTTGTCACCTAAAGTCTTTAAATCAAGATTCAATATCTTTCTAAAATATATGCTCTAGCTAAGCCAGAAGTTACGGCTTGATGCAGAAATCACTTGATAACATTCTATGGCTTTTCTTATGCAGGAGGTTAGATGATCATAATGTCCCTTCTGGCCTTAAAATCTATAATTCATGAAACTCACAAAGCCTTCCATGGCATTTAATAAGGGGAGAGCTGCCTAATTCATGTCCAGTAATATACAATAGAGCAGTGAATGGATTATGAAATCAGTTTCAGAGCTCATGCAACTAACCCAATAAAATGCACCAGTGGTATTGGCTTCAGATAAGGGCTGTAGAAAAAACTGAAAATCTGTCTAAACATATGGGGAGGCTGCATGGTGTGGGGAACTGAGCACCACATTGACTGTCTGGAAGTCAAGAGCTCCAATCCCAGTTCTGCCACTGAACTAATGCAAAGTCCTGTATTATCACCTCATCCCTCTAGAAACTATAAAATATGGATAATGATACTTGCCTTCCTAATAGGGTGTTTATGAGGATTTATTAGTTAATATTTGCACAGAGCTTTGAACGTGTCAAAACCTATATATAATAACCAAATATTAAATTATTTGATGGTATTTTTAGGAATGAGCATTCTTGATCCTAGAGGGAAAGTAGACTCTTGGATTATTGGCTCTTCTGTCATTTATGACAAAGGAATGCAAACATTTTGCTGTGATCTTCATTTTATTTTATTCTATCTATAATGTACCTTTGAAACTTTCACCGGAAACTATATTTGATGAGTCATAGCGATGTTACAGGGACAGTCATGCCTAATGTATTCTCATTTTAACACATAATGAAATTCTATTTGGAAGCTCAATTATATTGTAAGCAGCATAATGTTCTGTTTGTGTATGAGGAATATAGTGCATAGGTCACTGATAATGTGTCACTGTCTCTCCCTTTCCTCCCCTTCTCCTTTTTATTGTTCTTTAAGTCTCTGTTGTTGGTGCTATTTTTCTTTACTTTCTTCAAATTTTTCTCCATGTTACATTTATTTTTATCACAGATAACTTGCCAAATATTTTTTTGCTTTCCATTTGGATTGGCTTGTAATGATTGATTGCCAAAGAAAAATGTTTCATATTGAATAACTTGTTAGATCAAATTGACAGCCCTATCTACAGCATATTATCATCACCATCGTTATTATATCTTGATGAGCATTGTTTTTTTCAGCTTCCCATACCCTCCTTCAGTCAAGGAAAAAGAATCTGCAACTGCTTATTTAGATAATTAATTCCACACAGGCACGTACAAATAAAATAACGATAAATGTGCACACAAATGCAAGCATTGTAAGTGGAAAGGAAGTGGTCACTTATGAGCTACATTGTGGCTTTAGCCACAGCCCACAATAAAGGGTTGGGCAAATCTGCACCGGCCCAGGAATACAGGAGGCATCCTGGATCAGAGAGGCAGAGTTCTCCCGAGCTCCCTTGTCATGCTCAGAATTTCAGTCTGTCACTCCCCTTTATGGACAGCAGCCTACTCAATGGCCATCTGGTAGGTGGGGTGGAACAATGACTTTGCCCATCTGGTCTCTTTCAGGTGAATTGCTTCCAGCACCTCAGTAGCAGCTCCTGAGCCAGGGCTATCATTCTGGACAATCCTAATGTGCAAGGGGAGGTGATTCTTTAGTCTCCTCTCCACTGTATGACCATGTAAGGGCTGACCATAGATTAGCCCTGATGATCTGCACATGGCCTGCTTATCTTATGTTTCTTCTCATTAATTGTGTGCTGCTTTGTTGTCTCTTTTATTTAACATGGTCACAATGACATAAGGTCCCGTTCTGCCAGCTTCAGGCCAATTTCAAGAGGGCTAATCAGCATCAGGAAGGTTGACAGAATCTGGCCTGTCAATGAGTGGCTACTTCCTGACACCCCATGGTGGCCTCAGAGCAGTTCTGCTAACAGCCCCTCCTCTCAGTTTCCCCTACTGGATTGCTCAATGAACTCCACACACCTTTTCTGTGGCCAGAAACATCCCTCCTTGGTGTGGGAATTTATTAAGATAAAAATGAACTCCAAGTCCAATAAAAATATACACAAAAGTTCCTCTTCCTACTCCAAGGCCTTCCTGTCTGTAGCTTTTCCTGCTTTGGATGGCTTCGCTCAGGTCCTGCTTGGCTGGCGTCTCATTCCCAAACCCCAAGACTCATTGCTGGAGCCTGCTCAATCCTAGCAGTCTCTGATCATGAGCATCTCCCACTCCCAACTGCTGCTGCTGCTGCTGCTGCTCTTAACAGGGACATCACCTGATCGCTCTCAGACATGGCTCCTTAGTAATCAAAGTTGGCTGGCCCCAGACCTCCCACCCTTCAGGGGCAAGACAACTTGTTATGTGCCATAATATGTCTTGCAGCATTTACAGAACACTGAAGAGGCATCTACTACATTGAAACTTGTTTGTCAAGCCTGCAGAACTTCGCTATGAATGTAAATATGAAGCATTTTTCAAATCACAGTTCAGGGGATTTGCATCGTCCTCATTAAGCTGAAAATACTTCCCAGTCTATAACAGAGCAAGTAACAAACAGGAACAATTGAACGAATGTCTATATCTAATCCATCTAAGACATATCTTTCTGTCATGCTGAGACTTGATTACAACGTAAGTGCTGTTAGAAGGGCCATATGTTCCATTCACAATATAGCTCAGCTCTCTGCAGGCACAGCAGGAGTGGGCTGTGGCTTGGCAATTTGTCCAATGCACATCATAAATTGACTTAGATAAAGACATTATGGTCCTGATTGTCCACTGCCTTACACGTCGTGCAGTCACTTAGAGGAGTGCAGAGTGGGTGTAAAATGTTACCTTCCTGACATGGTATCAGGTTACACCCATTCTGGACAAGGGTAAGTGACTATAGAAGCAGCAGAAAATCACTACCCTTAACTCCTGCCCCCTAGGATGTGTTCTTATGATTCTTTTATAGCTTGACTCAATTCCAACTGGTATCTGTGAAACAAAGAGCAACGGAGGGGAAACAGGAAGTAGGTGCCTGTATTCAAGGTCCGTTTGCAGGTTTGGAATTTGGTAATGATGAACAAAAGAGTGGGGGAAATCTGAGTTAGGGTATAGCCCCAATACGTTGCTGAGTTGATGTCTGGAAAGTTTATGTTAGTGATGTCCATGCTGTATCTCTTCGCATAATTCAAATCCCTCTGCAAGCCCCACTTCTGACACCACACCTGCAAGAAAGCAGCCAGTTTAAAATCACAAATTAAGGACCACATCCAGTGATAGTTTATGCATGAAAAATAATAAATTCAATAAATAAAACAACCACACAAACAAAAAAATATAGGCCAGATAATAGATGTGACATCCATCAGGCTGATAAGTCCGCTTGTATGTGTAGGAACCTGGAGGGCTAGAACCACAGGAGTTCTGGATTGCGGACATCTCCGCATTGCCTCTGGAGGCTTAGTTGAGCTCCCGTAGCAGTGCTCTGTGAGGCTGGGCTCAGCAGGAAGTGCCACCCAGCAAGACCTGAGTGGGGGCCCCTCACAGCTCACTGATTGGCCAGTACTAGTATTTAAACAGGAAACCATGACAGAGAGTTGTCTGAAGAACAATAGAGACTGTCAATCCATCTCTGCCCAAGATCCTGCTTGTGATAGACCCTGGACTCTGGCTTCCAAACTGGTTTGTCATTGACTTTGCTCTTTCATTGCTGTTTGTAACCTGGTATCTGACCCTGATCTCCTGGTAACCTGACCCTGCCTGCCTCCTGATGCCAGAACCTTGGTCTGCCCCTGGCCTGTCCCGGACCGCCTGGTACAGTCGGACTCAGCCCGACTTCTGCTCCAACCACTATGTCTGAACTTCCATTATCCTGGTTGTAACTGTATGATGTATTCTTTCTCCCCATTAGTCTTTAAAAGTAACATTTTCAGAAATACCCAGGTGACAGACATTTTGAAAGCAGGACTTTGCTTCCAAATACAGCTAGGGGAAATTCTTCTGCCAATTTCTTTTTTTACAGAAAAAACGTGCAAATTTGGGGACACCAAAACATTTTGTGAATTCTTGCTAAATTATTGATGTTAAAAAATGCTAAAAGTCAAAACATTTCATTTAAACATTTTCCTTAGAAAACATTTTAATTTTTCATTTCTAAACAACTTTTCATTTTGAAATGTCATTCTATTGTATTTTATTAAAACTTTAAAATTAAAAAAATAGCACAAAATCAAAAGGAAATGTTTTATTCAGCCCAAAATGAAATACTTTTTAATTTTTTGGTTCAACAAAAATTGTGAAAAAATTTTGTTTTGGGTCCACCCGAAATGATCTTTTTTCATTTTTTCAGAACTGCCGGTGAACTGAAAAATCAGTTATTTGCACTACTTTATTCTTAAATTGTTCTGAAAGACAAACTGGGGCCCAGCAACAAGGTGATGTAAAATGTGACTTAGAAATGCTCTCAGAGAATCTTGACCATAGTTGTGGATCTAGTTCCAAAATATTACATATTTGGCAGTCCGTCAATTTCCTGTGTCCTAAGCAGAAAGAAGGAGTAAATATTATACTGATGGAAACTCAGCTGATTCTTTTCACAGAAGCTTTTCTGAATATTACCTTCAATTTTAAACTACAAGAATTGCACCCCCTAATTTTTTCTTTGAGTCTGGGGCTCAAACCCAGTATTAAAAAAAAAAACAAAACATGATATATTTAATCTGAAACATTGATTTTCCCATGGTTTCATTGCCAAACCATGATAAACTATAAATATTTTCATGCAAATTCATAAATCTGTCCAAAAATGTCAGGATTGCAAAGTAGTAACAAAACCACAAACCAAGCAATTTTACTTGGTTTGGGGTTTGGTTATGAATTTTTCACACAGCTGGACCCGTCACAGCGGGCAAAATACTGTAGTTTGAAACATGTTTTTTATGATGCACATGAAAGATAGGTAATGAACTGAGTATACCGTGTCTCAGATATTACAAAAAAGAAAAAGAGGAAATGTTGGTCTCTACTTGATTTTCATTCCCAAAGAAAATGAATATAAACATGCTCCCCTGACTCACAGGATATGAATCAGAGTCTCACAAGTTCTTGTTGTAATTGGCACTTCTCTTGCTTTTTCAGAAGTACTCAGAAATCAATACAGACAGGACAAAAGGAAGAAAATTGATATGGGGCTACTGCATTAAGCTCCATTTTAAATAAATGGGCCAGATTCACTAAAGGTAGTTAACGTAGGTGTAAATTATGCCTAGCATCAGGTGAGAGGACTGGAAATTCATTCTGAGACCTTGTCTACACTGCAAAGGCTTACAGCTATGATGGCAAAAACTATAAGAGTTCTTTTGCCAGTATAGTTTATACACGTCCTCCCACCCCTGCCTTCCTAGGATGGAATAATGTCTTTCTTCAATGTATCTACAATGGAGCATTTTCTGTCATAGCTTTGTCGATTAGGGGGTGATTTTTTTCACACTCCTAACCAGCACAGGTCTGTTGGCAAAATCTGTACATGTAGGCCAGGCCTGAGAGAGTACCGACGGTCAAATTGGTTAAAGAACAAAAGAAAGAATGTGTTTGGGCATTGGGATTTTTCAGTGCTCCTGGGAGGAACGCTGCAGCCATGACATGCCTCATTGACTAAGACATGGCATGGGGCTTTTGAGTTTAATCCTGGCAGAGGTTTTCTTAGAAAAGCCTTAACAATACTGTGGGCTATCTTTTGGTGGTGGGGAGGAGGTATATAAGCTAAGAAAGAAATTCTGGGGACAGACGAGCTGCCCTCTTATACTGTTTTCCTTTTCTTTCTTCCTTTCTTTGTTTGTTTTTAAAGGGGAAAGCATTTAATACCTTGATCCTGCAAACACCATATGCATGTATTTATCTTTAAACTCATGATTAGTCCACCAAAATAAGTGTTTGCAGGATTGGGGCAAAAGTGTTTAAAACAAGTGAAGAGAGCTTAGCCATCACGTGCTAGGTTTGGGTTAATTTTGTTGCTTTAGTTGCATAAAACCTCTTCAAAATAAACCTAAATAGCAGAGGATTTTCCTCCTCACGTAATTTGGGTTTTCTGTCTAATCTTTTTATAGATACACAGATCCTGGCCCTGACACACAAACGTTTTGCAATCTCTTTGCTAATAGTTCACACACGGAAGGGAAATTAAACAGAAGGGTTTATTTTTTACTAGTTATCTGCTCAGCTCTAATGTTAACAGTAGAATTCTAACTCTTGTGTTGACTGTTTGGCTGTGTTCTGTGCTTGTACAATCTCTAGCCACTTGCTCTCACTCCTAATTGTAGCTGCGTGAGATAGAGTTGGTGTAGGCTTTTCAGGCCTGTAATTTCCTCCAGTCCCTCCCCGTACAAGTACGCCTCAGTGATTTTCAAAGGTGTTCCAGGAAGGATCTATTCTGGACACTGGTTTCTTTTTTTCTTAGTGGTCTGGTGTGCAGAAATGACAAACAAGTTTTGGAAAGGAGCCATGTTCACAGAGCATGGAGCCTTTTATAAAGCTCCATTACAAGATTAGGTTTCAAACCTATACTGTTCAAATGAGTTAGAAATGTACTCAAACACGTTCTTTCCCTATCACTAATACAGTAGGGTAGAGGGTGAGACAGATCAAGTTCGGAGGAAAGGTATTACCAGTCCATTTTCACATTAAAGTGAGATTGGTTTGGTCGATTCTTTCACTGTGCTGCCATGAAGAAAATGACTCTCCGGTAAATGTTATTTTTAATTAAGTGCTTAAAGTAGAACTTCAAAAGTACTGGAAGTATGGCTGAGAAAAGCCAGTCTTTTCTTTACAGTTTTTAAAAGGTACATGTCTTAAGTGGAACTTGCAAATGCAGAGAGGAAAATACTATCAGAATTTGGGACCTGCACATATGAGCCTAATGAATCCCTGTTTACAAAACATAGACTCATAGACTTTAAGGACAGAAGGGACCATCATGATCATCTAGTCTGACCTCCTGCACATCGGAGGCCACAGAACCTCATCCGCTCACTCTTGTAATAGATCCCATAATGTCTGGATGAGTTATGGAAGTCTTCAAATCCTCATTTAAAGACATCAAGTTACAGAAAATACACCATTTACTCTAGTTCAAACCAGCAAGTGACTCATATCCCATGCTGCAGAGGAAAGTGAGAACCACCCAGGGTCTCTGCCAATCTGACCTGGGGGAAAATTCCTTCCCAACCCCAAATATGGTGACCAATTAGACACTGAGCATGTGGGAAAGATCCAGCAGCCAAATACTGGGAAAGAATTCTCTGTAGTAACTCAGAGTCCTCCCCTTCTAGTGTCCTATCTCTGGATGTTGGAAATATTTGCTAAAAGCAGTCATGGATGGGCCATATGACATTGTAGACAATCGCATCATACAATACTCTCCCTAAATTTATCAAGATCAGTTTTAAAAGAAGTTAGGCTTTTCACTCCACTACTCCCCTTAGAAGTCCGTTCTAGTATTTCATTTCTTAGTTAGAAACCTTTATCTAATTTCAAGACTAAACTTATTGATGGTTAGTTTACATCCACTTGTTCTTGTGCCAGCAATAGCCCTTAACTTAAATAAACTCCTTTCCTTCTCTGGTGTTCATCCCTCTAATATATTTATAGAGAGCAATCATGTCTCCGCTCATTTTTCACTTTGTTGGGCTAAACAAGCCAAGCTCCTTCAGTGTCTTTCGTAAGGTAGGTTCTCCACTCCTCTGTTTAGAAAACTATAACCAAAATATTTGCCCCAGATCAGTTCTTAAAATAGATTTCACTCAGTACTCTCTTATCTTTGGATGGCCATAGATTCAATATCCCATTGCATTTTTTTTCTCTTGTCAGACCAGGTGTGAAAATATTATTGAATAATGAGGATAATTTATTCCACTTTAACTGATGTAACTAATAAAACAAATTCACAACAATTAGGACTTGGTTTGGTAAAGCAGTCAAATTTTACCCAAAGTCTGCATTCTAAGCCCTGGTCTACACTTACCTGGAAATTCGGCAGCAATCGACAGACTGCTGTGCTCCCCTGCTGCCCGCCATCTTCACTGCACTGTGCTGACGGGAACCACATTCCCATCAATGCAGCACTACACCACTTGAGGGGGTGGATTTACTGCATCGACTTTCTGATCGATTGAGCAGGTCTACATTGACCACTCAATCTATTCAGAAAGATGGCTCTGATGGCAGCGACTTTGCTGCTGTCAGTATAGACATACTTTAAGATAGAAGTCTCATAATAACAGGCCATTTCAAGAGATTTCTGGTGCTTCCTCTTATGTGGAAAAGTAATACATGTAATTTATAAGTAAATGTCATATAAGTAGCCTACTGGCCTTGGGTGAGAAGAATAGTGATTTGTTTATGACCAATAGGAAAATGGCCCCTTAAAGACAACACACCTTTGTAACATACTAAAACAATGGTGTACCCTTTGTTTCTATGAAACATGTATGTCGTTTTTACTTGGACTGTTTCTGAAGAAGCAGAAAATACCATTAGCACAGGCTCTGTCATGGTATTCTGTCACTTCCAATTTGACTAGACCTTGTGGGGCAACATGTCCCTCAGTTATGTTGACTGATGTCCCACTGACACCAGAACAATTATATTTGTATAACTTAGGGCACAACTGGGCCCAGTACATGCAAAGTTGCTAAAAAGGGGACAGAACACATGGGAAAGGTTCTAGGTGCTTCCTATGTCTACATAGTAAGGTTATTACATATATAATATATAATGTGTGTGGGGGGTTGTAAATTAACATATAAATGAGGCCAATTTCATATTGATTCCTACTGTTTATCAGTTAATATATGATCTCATATATGTCTAATATGTAAAACCTATACTTTGTATTCAGCATTCACGTTAGGAATTTGTTTTCTACGTGTAAAATTAGCCAAACTAATTTGAAGTGAAAAATGAAGGTTCTGTTCAGGTTTGGTTCAGTCAAAATGGCAAAGGCCATTATTGGGTCCATCCAGTATAGCTGTAGCCACATCCGTCCCAGGATATTAGAGAGAAGCAATAGAGTCCAGACCCACTCTCATCCCTAGTCCTGAGATAATACTTTGCACAATAAATTATAAAACCTTCCTCCTATTCTTTTAGCTGCCTTGCAAGAGATTATAGAAAAGACCTTAAGAAATAATCACCTTGTTCATCCCCATTTCAGTGCAGCATTATTCGCAACATTTTGGTCTATTCTAATTTTAAATGACTCAAACAAACAATGGGGCTTCTATCACTTTCTTTAGGAGACTATTCCACAGTCGAATGGATGCCACTGTTAAGAATATAGTGATAACTTTTATACCCCTGTCCTTAGATTATCAGACTAATATTTTTAGTTTAAACCATAGTATTTTCTTTCAATCATCAAACTCAGTCTTCAAAGTTCTTTACAACTCTGGTCCTCCTTACTTATTCACTCATATCTCTTATCAGATTGCATCCCCACCCCCACAGCTCCTTCAATAATGCTAGCCATGTATGCTTGCTTGTTAGCTTCTCATTTCTGTACTTTCTTCCACATTGTCCCTTACAAACACCATCCCTGAACTAATGTCTCCTCCCCTACCCTTTACTTCTTTAAATCTCTCTTTCAGACTCACCTTTGCTGTGATGCCTACAAGAAATCAGCCAGTTTCATGATGACTAAACTGAGGGACAGATGGGGAAATCTGACACTTATTATAAATAAAGTAACAAAGCAAAAAATAGCAAATGTTTATATGTATGAATTGTATATCATCAGTTCTATCCCTCTCCCCTCACCCTTCATATAACACATAGCATCTAAGCCCTCAGTCCTGCTGTCAACAGCGCCTGGGCATACAGACAGCTGCATCTGCACACAGCCCCACTGAAGTCAAAAGCATGATCAAGCCCAGGCACTGTCAATTGCAGATCAGAGCCTAAGACAGACATCTGTTTCAGGCATGTACAGAGTTGTCACATGGGTTTGTGCAGCACCTCGTATAAAAGGCCCCAATCCTGGCTGAGGCCTCTCAATGCCACTGTAACTAATTATTGAATAATATTAAATAGTGAAGGTGTGCAGTTTGAGAATAGCAAGCTAAATGTGTTCACAAAGTACTTTTCAAAATAGTTTAAAATGCACAAATTGAACAAATGAGCTCTCGTGATGGATAATTGGCACGCATAAAACCAGGACAAATTCAACAAATACTTTTTTTGCTATGAACAGTTCACCCAACTCTAGTGATTGCTCAGGGAAAATTCTGAGTCCAGTTGATAGGAAACATAATCAGAATGAAAACTGGGATTGGGGCTGCACAGTTTCGGGTGAAAGTGTATTATTAATCTCAGCGGCTATACCTAATGATAGCTTTGCTTTAACTCAATCACGCGATGTTAATGGTGACTGGGCAAAATAGTTGTCCCTTTCGTCTGTGACTTTAAAATTTCTGCATGAAGAGAAACGGAATAGAAAGAAATCTACAGAAATTCACAGAAAACTGTAGAGCCTGTAGAAATTCCTTAGAGTTCTTTTAAAGAGGGACTTTCACACTGAACAAATTTTGAAAAACAAACATAGAAACAAAAAACCCCAACACATTTATATAGAAAGGAATTTACTTAACTAGCAACATCCTTTATTCCCACTGCTATTATTAAAGATGGTAGTGTTTTTCCCTCACAAGCAGCTGGTTTTTGTTTTTTTGCACTTAGGGAAGGTATAACCCAGTGTTTATGACATATCAAGCTATTTCTACAAAAATAATTGTAGTGTCACCAGTACAGGAGGAGTCAGGAAGACAACAAACTTCTAATATATTAAACACTGATCCAAATTTTAAAGGTCATATTTTAAATTAGATGTATCCTGGTGTCTAATTTTACGCAATTAAAATCACATGCCTATCTTTCTGAGTACACAATTTTCTGAGTACACACCTATGTTTCTGAGCCCTCAGATGGTTGTGGACACAAACTGGATTATTAGATCATGACCCTGAAAGGTCATGAAAGGATCATGAAAGGTACAGAGTAACTTCTCACCCTATCAGTTTCATCAGGTCCTACAAAATACTGAATTCAGAGCTCAGAGGACCCAGCATGTCTAGGGACCTGGCTACCATCTCTGATACCTGATTTTCTCAGGCAGATGTTGCTTGCACCCAAAACTCTGTTTTGTTGGAGTGCCCAGAAATGTGTGCTCACAAGTTTGAATTTGCACATTTAAAGGACTCTTTTGATGATACACTCACTGCAAAATAGTGCCAAAATATATTTGTATCACAATGCGATGCCACAATAGTTGTTCAAATGACAAAAAGAATGCCAGTGCAAGCACTGCTAATTATGCTCAACGATTTTATCTCAGTGGATGAAGTCTGAACTTTCTGTCTCTTCTACCTAAACCTCATGCAGTGTGAGGAGCTTTAGTTTTAAAATATCTTGTTATTCTTGTTATCTTGTTTAACAACGTGACATTATCCAGGATGCAATCTGGACTAATAAACGGCCTCCTCTCTGTTCTACAATCTAGTATGCCTTTTACCTTGCTTTGCTGTAAGAGCTACCATTCCTAGCCTACTCACACACAGCCTTCAGCATATAAATTACTCTATACAGGAGCGCTACATCCAGCCACCCTGGAATTACGCTGCAAAACAACGCCATTAAATTCTCAGTCCTAGACTTTCCCCCAAAAATGTGCATCTTGTACTGCCCAGCACTCCCCTGGATATACAAACACAAATACAGTCTGTCATTTTATTAATAGAAAAGGATATGGACAAATCCTGTCATCCGAAACCAAGTTTCCCAAATGCTTCTACCCAAACAAACTGATTTAGATAAAACAAGTTCATTAACTACAGAAAGAGATTTTAAGTGATTACAAGTAACGAAGCATAAAAGTCAGAATTGGTTACAAGAAAATAAAAGTAAATCACAGCTAATGCCTAACTTAACAAGATAGAATGAATTCTAAGCAAAGGTCTCTCTCATGTTTTAGCAGTCTTACCAGATGACTCTTTCAGATCCCTTTCCCAGTCCAAAGCTGCTTCCTTTGTTCTTTAGATGTTGTGGATGATGTGAGTAGAGAGAAAAGAAGACTAAATTGAGGAGTCTCCACTCTCTTTTTTTTATAGCTCTTTCTCTTCTTTGAGAATCATCTCCATCTGAGGTACAAGAGATGGCAAGTCTGTGTGGGTGGGACCCCCCCAGCTATTTCTCTGTCACAATGTAGATTTTCACTCAGATCCTCTTTTCTGCCAAAGAATGAGCACTTAACCAGGTAATAGTCCATTTGATTATGTTGACACCTGGCTGAGGCGTCAGCTAATCTTCTGTCTCTGGAAAACTGGTTTGCAATTCTTCCCAAGACTCAGATCATGTCTTTAGTAATATCATATGGTACAATCCTATAACTTTACATACAATGTTGCCATACATATTTTACCAGGACAATAATGATCAGTAAATGATGAGTTTAAAAAAAAAGATACCTCACAAGGCATATTTTGTATGACATTTATCATAGTCTTGTAAAAGGGGTGAACATAAGGGTACAGGCTGTCAGAAATACTTCTGAAGCACTTTACATTTATAAAGTATTATAGAAACATTCAATAATGTATCCTCACAAATTCTGTGCCAGGTAAGTAAGTGTTACATTGTCCTTCGCTTATAGGTGAGGAAAATGAGACAGAGAGAACTTAAGGATGACATTTGTTCCTACACAAGGTCAATGCACCACTTAAGTCCCATTTAAACCTTATTTTGCAAAGGTAAGTGCTGTATAAAAATTACCATTAAGCAATGCAGATGTTATTAATTGAAGCAAAGGAGAGGTCTTGTGCTGGCCCTCTGCACAAGTATGAAATTCACACTTAATACTCAGCCTTCAGCATGTTATGGTGCATTGCTATAATGCCCCAGAAGGAGCTCAAGGAAGAAATTGTCTCCAACCCACAATTTCTCCTGTAGTGGAGAAGTGGGATACATTTGCTTCACCACCTTTTCGTGTGCAAACTGCTTCCCCATCCCACTCCCCCATGTCTAGCCAGTTCTGATAATTGGGCTGTCTGGGTGGGGGAAAAAGGGCAGGAGGGGGCAAAGCCATGGATCTCTCCACTCTCTGCTTTTCCCATCTCACTTCCTTGCATGGGGATCATTATGTGCCCAACAGCAAGGGTCCTGTGGCACCTTAAAGACTAACAAACTTGTTGGTCTTTAAGGTGCCACAGGACTCTCGCTGTTTTGCTAAAAACAGACTAACACAGCTACTCCTCCGGAACTCAACATTATGTGCACAGATTCTGCTCTCATAATTTCCCCTGAGCTGTGATGTGACACAAGTATGCAGAGGGATGGATGGTACAGAACAAACCCCCCTGCGTCCACTGTGCAGCCATGTTAACAGCTAAGCCAGAGTGACTTCTTCAAAGGTTCCTGGTCAGTCAGTGCAGAACTTAAATTCGAATTCAGACGTTCCTTGTGGTTTCTATTCTGGAATGCAATTTGGTCATTCTATAAAGGAAGACCACTACTAAAACCATAATTGTTTTGGGTTTTTTTTTTTAATAAAGAGCAAAATTGGCTCAGTAAATTATGGAACATAGCGGAGTTTATGCTTCAATGAGAAGTACACTATTTTTAAGTTTTCCCCAGTGTAATAATGTCTCTTTAAAAGCATGGAATAGTTTCTATGGTAATTTTCTCATTTTAAAGAAGGGCATGAAATAGTTTTTTGCTATGGTATAGATTTAATAAATGGTGATTTAAGTAGAATGAGTTTTTTACTAATTTCACTGGGTCAGATTTCCTGCATATGTGGAGAAAACCATAGACAGGTATGCAGAAGGAAACTCTATGAGTTTTAAGTCACAGAATTTCTATTGGAGGAAGAGTGAGGTCAAAGTTTGCCTCCCCTCATAGAAAAGAAACAGGATTTGGATTACTAAATCCCAGTATGCACTGAGGCCCATTCATATATCCAGACACACTTAATAAGCTCTGGGAAATTATACACTGGACCCATCTCTTCAACTATTCCTTGCTGCTCCCCAAAATTTCATCTTAAATCATTTTCACTCAGCAGAGGGTTTGCTGGAAATCTCATAAGGTGAAGGATGGATCATGCTGTAAAAAGGAGTATTCCACTCTCTCTCTATCAACCAATGCCCACTATTACCAGCATGTATCCCCTTTCCCTTGGTGTAAATGTAGTGGGGTTTTGATGGATTCAAAGAAAGGGGGAGCATGCTATAGAACAAATACTTACTCCTTTGGTAGGCCCTCATCCCAGATCTACCTGCTTTTGGTCTTCTCCTGCTTCTGCAAGCCAAAAGGACATGCAGTTGCAGTGGCATTATTTTTTTAAAATTAAATTAAGGTAGCTATAGCTGAACAGTAGCGTTACTATCTAGATGCTGGATATTTGGGCTATCTAAGCGATTGCTTAGCCATATTTGCCAAATAGTCCCGACTTGGAGGGACTATCTGATATCCCACCCAAAGTACATGAAACTTAATGTTTTTCCCCATTTCAATAAACCCTCAGCATATCTGATCAGCTGCAATGTTGTCTGGTGGCTTTCTGCATCCTTCAAATAATGCTGTTGTGCTGCAGATACAGCACTGTCTCCTCTAATGACTGCCAGACAGCTCCCACCACACCAGTCAACACTTAACTGAGCAAGAAAGAAAGAAAGATGCTCACACACGGGGACCTGTAGTTTCCAGGAGTAGCACTTCCACCTTAAAGATGAATGTTGCCACAATCTGCTCCATGTTAAGCAAGTCTGGTGTGCCATTGGCTATTGGCAAAATGCCAGTGCAGTCCTCATTTGAGCCAAGTTTGGGTGTGTGTGTTTTATTGCATTTCTCCTTTGATCACTTGTGCTTTTTTTCTTTGCTATACCCTAAAGAAAAACATAGATATAATCTCTTATAGCAGAGCCCAAGCTTTTTCTGAATCAGTATGATATCAGTTGAACTGTTTTATGTATTTATTTATTTTACACCACATTTTACAGGTTCCTTTGGAGTCAAGGTTTTGTTGTTTAGTGTTTTAAATGAGCTGCTTAATCTTATAAATTAAAAACCACTAAGCCAATCAATTGCAAATTTCATTTAAAAAATAACAACTCCCACTCAGACTGAAAACTTCTGTGGCACTTTAATCCCAAAGCTAATTTGTATGGCTAAGACTAAATAAAGGGCTCAGAGTTTTAACTTCAGATACACTTTGAGCATTTTGAATTCAAATTATCCCAAATGAATTAAATGTTCAGAACACCTGTGAAATTTTCACTAGGGTGAAAGTTACTTAGCAAACATAACACACAGAGAAGACTATACACAAAGCTTTACAGATGTCAATTATCTATACGGCTGAAAAAATGTACTCAGACTTTTAAAGAGATTTACACTACCAGTAAGTCCCTTGCAGTTTATATCATAGGGATCATTCTTCTGGGACTTGGGGGGAGGGAGGGTAGTGCTTTAAGGGAGGTGGGGTCAGCCCTCACCTCTGACTAATTAGCTGTCTCTGGGATGATGTGTCTGAGACCAGGGAATGGGTGATCGGATCTGGTTTATCTGTTTTGATTTGAGTTCATTTTGGTTTTGACAAAAAAACACATCCTTCAGGGGTGTTGTGGGTTGCAAGAGCTATAGCCAAACCAAAATTTGCCTTAGCCCCCCATAGCTGCTGCCACTCTCCAGCTGCCCAGTTCTGAAGCCAGAGAAGAGAAAGCGGCGGCTGTTGACTGGGTGCCCAATTTGGAGGCAGCGCCACTGCCAGCAGCAGCACAAAAAGTAAGCCTGAGGGGGGCTGGATGACCCAAAACCCAGATCCTGGCCCGCATCCCTGCCTGGTGGGGAGCACTGCCCAGAGCAAGTGGAGGGGACGGGGCTCCTCACAGCAGCCCAGAGTGACCTGCTCTGGCCCAGGCCCCTTGCCCCACCCTGCGATCACTGCTTCCTGAAGTGGCCCCAAAGCCAGGTCCCCCACATGGGCAGTTGTTGCTGGCTGTGAACAGTCGAAGGCAGTGGGGAGCTGAGGAGCAGCCCCTGCCCCAGACACCAGCAGCAGCTGAAGAAGGTGACAGGGGAGAACCGTGGCCATCTGTACCATGGCACTAGTCAGCACAGCAGCCACCCTGCACTGCCCAGCTCTGGCTTCCAGCCTCTGACCTCGCCAGGTAGCAGGGCCTTGGGGAAGGGAGGTGAGGAAGAGGGGCTGGCACTCACTTGAGGAGGAGCAAGGGCCGGGCCACAGAGACGGGTGTGGCCTCATGGCGAGGGGGAACACAGATTCCCCCCAATTTTCTATCTAGCCCACCTCAGTCCCCTCCTCACCACAAAGAGGCTAGCACTGCCTGGCCCTGTCATCCTTTAAGAAAGGGATCAACTGTTGATGCCGCTGGAACCTTTATTTGATACACTGGCTGGAGAGATGATCCATAAGCTCACTGCCACATTTTTAGTTCAGGTGAAATCAAACCCTCATTTTTCTGGATGCAAACTATGATGAATGTCAAAGCGTGAGAGCAAAAACTGAAGGCCATTTTAGAAAATCTGGCCCCAGTGTGAACAGAATAGTAGATGCCTTATAACACTCTTCTGGCTAGTAGGAATGACCCAAGCAGTCCTAGAGAAATAGAAAAATGCCTTTTTTGTGGCACAAGACCATCTGAAGCAATTTTCTTTTCTTTTCTTTTTTTTTTTTGGTATCTGTATTTCTTCAGCCCCAGGATTCAATTTCACTCTTAACAGAATCAAGATTTGAAGTCAGTAAAAAGCCAAACTTCTGATTTTTATTAATCCTACCTATGGGGCACAAAAACAACAGTTACAAAATAAACATCTAACCAACCTCTTGAGATATAGTTATTGCCTTCTTCTGTTTGCAGACAATCTTTATAGTTAATCCACCTTTACAATATTCAGGCAACTTGGAGGCTCTTTTGCTATCAATTAGGGAGTGTTTTGCTTTTTTGTTCTTTCCCAAGACACTTTGCAAGAGTAGATATTGGAAACAGCCTGTCAAAATTAAAGATCTTTTCTTAACATTTATTATGCTGTTAATCTCATTTATCACCAATAAATCTTGAAATTGACCAGAACATTTAAATACAGTGAAATGAAAAAGTTTAAGTGACAACTGAAGCCTCTTCAAGAAAATGAACAAAATTCTCCAAAATTTAACAAAGGTAAAATGACCAAAACCTGTAGGTTAAAAGTTCTGGAGAAGAAAAATCAATTGCCAATAAGGTCTTTCAACTGTTAATATTAGTATTTCAAATATTTTGTTAAGAAAAATCTGAAGGTAAGTTAAAAGGTACCTAGATAAAAGCACAGAACATGGAGTTTGGACGTCTGGGTTCTCTTCCCAACTCTTCCACTGCCTTGCAGAGTGATTTTTTTGGGCAAGACATTTTACTGTTCATTGCCTCCATTTTTTCATTTGCAATGCATGGATAATACTTACCTACATCCCAAGTTAATTCAGTAAGGTTTGTAAAGTCATTCATTTGCTAGTCAGACTGAAAGAGCCGTACTAGTATAAAGTAGAGATGGTAGTAGTAGTAGTTTAATGGAAATATTTATAGGATTGAAATCAGCTTCTCTTTTGGAATACAGTGGCTCGGTTGGTATCTATTCTTAATCCCTCTTCCTTCTGAATCTAAAATCCTTTTTCCTCCTCATAATTGCTGGAATGACAATCTAGAAACTAAGGCTGGGATTTTTAGAATAGCTCATTGTTTGCTTAACTCTGCTCCTATCAAAGTCAATGAGACTTTTATCATTGACTTCAGTGGCAGGAGAAATTTTTAAAATTCCATCCCAAACTCCTTTATTTAGTCACAGAGAGAGAAATTGCATAAAGTCCGTGCATCACTAAAGTTCCAAGTAAATGCAATTTTGAAGACTTAACAGGGAAATAGCGTTCCTTTGACTTTGTGCTGGGCCTCAGTATAGGGCTGATTTTCACTTAGGTTGGGCAGACAGAAGCAATGTTGGATTTCTGACAGTAAACCTCAACTCTGATCTGGAGTGACCTTCTTGAGTGGTGAAAAATTAATTCTCCTTGCCCCGTTGGTCCTTGAGCTCTACTGAGACTGGCATAAAGAATGCCAGTTAGTGCCACCTATTATGGAAAAAAAGGGAGCGGGGGGTGTGGAAGGAGAAACAACCTAAACCCCATATTTGCATCCAGCTAATTGTGTATTGTTGTACTGTAGAAAGAATTCCTTAATGAGCCCTACAGGAGATCACATGATGCTTCGGAACATATTTGCTCACCCACAATTTATTATCATGTCTGCATATTTACAGATATTGTTGCTGATGTTAATTTACCTAACCTCTTTAAGATCCACCCACTTACATCAATTACTCCAGCTGCAGTAAACAGAGCTGACTGGGAATTTTTCAACTAAACAGTTTTTGTCAGAAAATACTAATTTGTTTAGAAAGTGTCTCAGGTCTAGGATGGAATCACTAGTCAAAACAAGAGAAGACAAGAGCAAACTATAGCTAATAGACTGTGGTTAGAGCCCTTACTTAGCATATGAGAGACCCAAGGTCTAGTCTGTGGCAGGTGCATGTGCCTTTTTTTCAAGATGTCAGTTTAATCCAGATGCAGAACAGGAAAAGATCAGATTCTCTGGCATAGGATGCCATATTTTAGAGCAGTCCAGCAGCTCCTCTAAGCAGGGGCATGCAAAAGGGGGACAATCAGGGGCATGGGCCCCTCCAAAAATCTCCGTGTTTCCCTGCAACCTGGGGAGGAAGGAAGCAGCAGGGCTGCCGGCTGAACTTCCCTTCCCCCTGCCCTACAGCT
>ML675601.1:60619321-60653299 GCA_007922155.1 Mesoclemmys tuberculata | reverse complement strand
GGGAGGTCTGCAAAGCAGGTGACAGCATTGAGACTCCAGCAGCAGGGAAGGAGAAGTAGCAGCTGTAGGGGCAGAGGAAGGAGGAGCTCAGCTGGCAGCCAGCACCCCATGGCAGGCAAGGAAGGAATGCCACTGTGCCCCAAGTTCTGCTCCCACCCAGCTCCCTTGTGTGGATCTAGCCTCAGCTCCTGGCCCTGCTCCCTGACCCTGGGTGCCAGGCACAATTCCTCACTTGGCGCCTAGGCCCCATGGCCCTGCTCCCAACCTTGACCCCTGGGACTCCACTCCCAGCCACAGTCCCTGGCCCCAACCATGGCCCTCCTCTCCACCCCAGTTGGGGGGGCGGTGGGCCATGGGCAAGGGTAAGGAGCAGAGTAATCTAAAATGTTTGGTAACCACTTCTCTAAGCATTGTGAGGGCCGGGTCAGGTCTTCAGGATCAGGGAGCTATAATTGATTCCGTACTGCCCACCCCATCCCAACCCACTCCTTCTCCTGCAATGATCAGAGCTCTGGCCCATTGTGTACAGGGAGAAGGGAGGGGAGTGTCTGGAATATGCCTTTAATTATGGGATGTTTCATCATGAGTTCAATGGTTTTTCAACAAAAAGAGTCTTGTTTAATGTTGTAATTTTTAAACGTAAAGCATTTAACTGATTCCTGCTAAATGAAATTACTTTAGTGTCAATGTGCAGATGACACTAGTAGATGCCTTTAAAACTGATCTTGAAATGTTGGTGAAATCAGGAACATTTTCAGTCTCCGGGGCACATTGATTTTCAAGACCTTTTTATTAATCACAAATACAAATGTTTTATATCGATTACTAGATTTCTCTGTGTCTGGTTCATACTGAGAAGCATTATCTATCTCAAAGTTGAATACCAGAAACGGCCTACCAGTGCTTTGGGAAAGCAGGGGCCTCATGAAAACTATTGATTGTATGACTGAGTTGTACCACTTAACAGCTGAAAACCCAGATTTCATAAGTGAGGAAGGGTTAGTACTTCAGTACATCAAAGAATCAAAATGAAGAAAGAAAGAAATTCTAATTCATAAAAGGAAAGGTTGGAGCAATGAGTTTCCAGATGCATTTCCATCCACTTGTCTCTGTTTACACTTTTGCAACATGGAGTGCAGGTCACTCCCCAGGATTATCTGTGTGCGTGTCTCAGTTAAATCCCTGTCATTGTGGGGACCTCAAGCATTGGTGCATGTAGGAGCCATGCTATCCTCTGCCCATGGCAAATTCTACGTTAGTCTCCTGTGTCTGTAACACTTTGGTCTAATGTTGGTTGTTGGGTTTAGCATGTGGATGGTGTCGGTGGACTGTGAGGTACAGGAAGTGAGACTAGATTAGCTGATGGTGCTCTCTGGCCTTAGACTCTGGCTCTTGAAGCTTTTTATTGCACTAGGTTTTCTAAGTCAGACCTGAGCTGTCTGCATAATCAGATGAATTCACAGGCAGTTCCCCTGAAAAGAGGGTTAGCTTACATAGCTCTCTTCTCCATGACAATATTTGAATTTCAGTACAAATGTTTGAACTCAGTTGGGAAAGTTGCAAAATGAGATAGGAAAATCTCACTTCCTGCTTACCCAGAAACATACTTAGAAGAAGCATCACTAAGGAATGAATCCAAGTCTCAGAGATGCAAAGCCATGAAAAGCACGTTCCTCCTTCCCACATTTTTTTTTTTTTTTTTGGAGAATATGTAGGGTCCTATTATGAATACAGGAGGAGGATCACACTTTAAGACTAACATTCTTTCTCTTTCCCCAGGCAGATTTTAACTCAGGCATTCTGCTCTTCCTTCATGTGTTGAAATCCCATTGATGTCAATAGAATTTCTGTACACATAGAACAAAATATAGAAGTAAAGCTACTTCAGGAGGACATGCAAGAAACATTTTGCCATAAGGGGCTAAACTTCTGCCTGGTTTTTATGCTGGCTGTGCAAAGAAGGAGAGAAGACTCCTGACTCCTTGCCCACTGCTGTGCACATTTCAGTAGGGCAAGCAACATCTGGACCACAATCACTTTATACACACTATCGTATTGTAAATGTAACTGGACAACAAATAAAAGTCAATGGGACACAGCTTCAGCTGTTGTGAGTTACCATAGTTGCATGACCGGATAATCTGGTGATCCTTTCTGGCCTTAAACTCTGAGACTCAAACTCTATGACTACAATGTAATGAGGCTGATTTACATTAGCTGAGAATCTAGCCCATTATATTATCCCACAGACTGGATGTTTCAATGAATTAATGTATAGTTGGGTCTTTAGTACCACTGCAAGGTAACAGAATCAAAATGGCTGACATGCTTAGTAGTTATGTGCAACCTGGATTGAAACAACCCAAAGAACAAACTATAATTCCATCACTGGAAATTTCTGGTTGTGAGAAATAGGGAGTAAAGTTCATTACAAATCTTTCCTGTTTCTTCTTTCTTTATAAGTGATGCCCATTCTTTTTGTGACTTGTTTAGCAGCATCCAGCAGGGCAATTGAGCTATTTGATTTGGAAATATCTGGAAGATTCTACCATAATCAGGGGAATCTAAATATTTGATAGTGTATATTGGGGCTTTTATGTAAATTTGACCAGTGAACAGTACATTCAGAAATTCTCACATGAGAAAATGCTTTCCCTTGACTCCTGCCCCAAGTCTCCATAAGAACTATCTAAAAGAAAGAGAGAAATGATTCCACTGATTTGGAATCAAAGAGGCTTGGATGCACTTTATCCTTGACTCACAAACAACATCCATTGCACCTATGGATCACATTCCATCCAAGGAAATATACAATCCATAGTAACAGCTATTTCAGATAAAATGTGACCACTTGGAAAATTTCATTGCTGTCAACTCATTTGCCAAGTAATTATATTATATATAAATTATTGTCTTAGATTTTTGTTAATACTAACACTTGCTAACTGTATCCAGAGTTGGTTGGTTGCTTGTTTGGCGAGTTGGTTTTTGTTTTGTTATAGATTTCAGCTTTTGCAGACTTCCGTGGCTTAGAACGAGTGAATTCAGTTTTGCCTAATTCTAAATCCAGTCAAACATTGTAGATTTAAACCTGAACATTGTTGGGTTTGAGTTCTGCTTAGGAGAAACTGAAAAAAAAAGTAGACCAGAGAGGAAAAACCCTAAGTTATTTGGATCAGGAGCTGTCTTTTGCTTATATGTTTGTTCTGCACCTAGCACAATGGAGCTCTGTGACAGGGGCTCCTAGGAGCTACTACAATACAAATAAATCAACATCATCATCTTCTTCATAAGTATGGGGGGTAACATTTTCCAAATCACCTAAATGACTTAATAGCCTAGATCCCATTTTCACTAGTGTCTTAATTGCTTGGGAGCCTGAGTCCTATTTACTTTCAATGGTTTTAGGTTCCTAAGTGACTCAGGTGCTTTTGACATTTTTATCCACTGTAAAAAAAAAAAAATGGATCAGACAGTGAGAAATGCTAAGAACTGTGAATAACTGTGAGGGAGGAAAAAGAAGCTGAGTGGGACAGAGAAAAAACACAATTAAAAAGAGATAACAAATGTGTAATCTACTGAATATAGTGCACTCTCATAGCACAGGATTCCCTTTAGCTAGAAGTACTTTTGCTTTAGCTGAATCATCATCCGGTGGGAGAAAAGGGCTTAAATTACAGGAAAAATGTTTGTGCACTTAGACTGGTTTTGTGAACCCTGTGACCCCATAAAACCAGTTTGTGAGGTCTGCCAAACTTCAATCCACCAAAGGTTCCCCAGTCCCTGCCATAAGCAACAATATGTCCCAGGGAAAAAAATACTTTCCAGAATGCCTCTTTACAAGCTTTCCCCTTGCTATTTTGCTTCAGGATTTGTATTCCCTGATGATAACATATGATATGCAACACATCTACTACTAGGACCAACAGAGCAAGTTCAGGAATGTTACAGGGTGAAGTGGGGAAGTCATAGAAACTTTTTTGAGACAGTCAGAGTCATGGAAGACTTATTAAAAGTTTTGCCTTAAAATGAAATACAATGGTTTGAAAAGTGAAAAAGCAGGAAATGGATGGCTCAAGAGACTGGTAGTAGGTTATGCAGACTCTCAATTCTGGATACAAGAGGAGAACAAACATTTTTTCTATATAATGTTTTGGTTTAGGGCTGTGGGAAACATCACAATTTCATTTTGAAGGGAGGCAAATGAACATATTTCAGTTTTTGTGTGTGCCTGTCCACAGTTTTGACTTTGTATGTGAACCCCAGCTGAAAAAATAGAGCTCAGTAAAAAACACTATGATTCACTTCCTCCTTATCAAAACTATTGTTAGTCAACATATACGTTGTATGTATTCAATGCTATGTTAATGCATATTACACATCACATTAACATTGTAGATATTATATATGAATGTTAGCACAAATCTATGCTAAGTTGTACTAAATTCAGTCTTGCTCACTTATGTATGTGTGTGTGTATATGTATTTTTTTTTCCTAAGTAACTTAGGTGATTTTGAAAATTTTATCCCCTATTCTTATGAAGAAGATGATCATGTGGGGGTCATAGTGGATCACAAGCTAAATATGAGTCAACATTGTAACACTGTTGCAAAAAAATAAAAAGCAAAACATCATTCTGGGATGTATTAGCAGTTGTGTGGTAAGAAAGGCACAAGAAGTAATTCTTCTGCTCTACTCCACGCTGATTAGGCCTCAACTGGAGTATTGTGTCCAGTTCTGGGCACCACATTTCAGGAAAGATGTGGACAAATTGAAGAATATTTCCTGCAGAGACAGGGAAGTGTTATTACCATGCTACAAATCATTGGTGAAACCACAGCTGGAATACTGTGTGCAGTTCTGGTTTCTCACATTTAAGAAGGATGAATTCAAACTGTAACAGAGAAGGGCTATTCGGATGATCAAACAAGACTTAAAGAGTTTGGCTTATTTAGCCTAACAAAACGAAGGCTGTAGGGAGATATGAAAGCTGTCCATAAAAACATGGGAAGAGAGGAGTTCTTTAAGTTAAAGGCCAATGTTGGAACAAGGACAAAGATAAACTAACCATCAATAATTTTAGGCTTAAATTAGTGAAGGTTTCTAACCATCACAGGAGTGAAGTTCTCATCAAGCCTTCCAATAGGACTAGTGGAGGTGTAGCAAGATGCTGTGGCCTTCCTCAGAGCCTGGGCCTGAGGAATAGCTGCAGCGCCCATGCTGGGGAGATCAAGGTCCTGCAAACCAAATACCCTGGGAGCAGGGGGGCGGGGCCTGGAGAGGAAAGGGAGGTATAAAAGGCCACCATAGATGCTCAGTCAGGGGGAATCTGCTGCTGGAGAAGGATGTGCCTTCCCTGAAGCTGTGGGAGTTGGAGACTCCGAGCCCTACTGACTGTATCAGGCCGCTGGGCCTTCATGACTGGGAAGGGCCACCAGGCCCTGGTAGCTGGGAACAGTTTCCAGGAACAGCTGAATGGGAAAACCCCCCTGAGGCTGACTCTGGCATGGAGGAGCTTCCCCTCACCGGGGACTCACTTGAGCTGCCTGAGCCCAGTGTTTCAGAGGACCCCCTGGGACCTGGAAGAGCTGCCATCTGCTGATGACCCTGAGGAGTTCCCAGACTTGCTACTGGCTGATGATGAGGGACTAGTAGGACTCCTGCTGGCCATCTACCCTGAAGACTTGGAGGAGGACTCCTGGCTTCAGGTTCAAGATGGGAGGAAGAGGCCCAGGGGCTACTGACTACAGTTAGGCTGAGCTTACGCTTGAACCAGTCTCAACATGTTGTGGCTGGAGCCCTGCTGACGCAGTGGCAGAGTCTCTTTGCCACTGATAAGCCCTGGGCTGGGATGCAGTGGAATTGTGTGGGCCTGCATCCCCCTCCCCTCTTCCCTAGCCACCCCAGGAATGCTCGTCCCTTCAGATACTGAGCTGGGGGGCTACACACTACCGTGCCTGTCTGCCCTGCCCAAAGGCCAGGGGCTACAGGGTGCTTTGGCCAGGGCCCATCCCACCCAGGGGCTATAAACTACTTGTCATCTCCTCCCCGCCTGGGGGCCAGGGGCTAAAGACTCACCAAATGCTAGCTTTTTCCCACCACAGACCAAAACGCTGTGGTCTTCCTCACAGCCTGGGCCTGAGGAACAGCAGCAATGCCCCTGCTGGGCTGGGCTGCACACCTACAGGAGGCACTAAATCTTGATTTGTTTTAAGACCAAGCTCGATAAATTTATGGAGAGGATGGTTTGATGAAATTGCTGACAAAGGTTTATGGCCCACCTGTGATGGTAACTAGCAAATATATTCAACAGCCAATGATGGGACACTAGAGGGGGATGGCTTTAAGTTATTGCAGAGGATTCTTTCCAAGATGTCTGGCTGGTTGGTCTTGCCCACATGCTCAGGGTCTAACAGATTGCACGCTCGGGATCAGAAGGGAATTTTCCCCAGGTCAGATGGGCAGAGACCTGGGGGCAGGAGGGATTGCCATCTTCTGCAGGGTGGGTCATAGGTCACTTCCTGGTTTGAACTAAAGTAAATGTAACTTGAAGTCTTTAAATGAAGGCTTGAGGACTTCAGTAACTCAGTCAGAGGTTGTGGGCCTACTATAGGAATGGCTGAGTGAGATTCTGTGGCCTGCAAATGTGCAGAAGGTCAGACTAGGTCAACATGAGGGTCCCTTATCACTTTAAGATCTCTGAGTCTAAATGTAGTGAATCCATTCTCTAATCAACAATTAATCAACAATACTCAAAATGTTGCATGGCTTCAATGCAAAGCCATCAACTGTCCCAGATTTGCTCTAAACTTAGCCCAAGTTTGATCAATTAGTGAATGTTAATGAGCCTTTCAATGGAAATGATCTGAGAGTCAAGTTTGTAATGAAACCCAAAACAAGGCTAGTATTACATTGGCAAACTGTCAGGGTTGGATGGGATTGCATTTGAGTTAGTTCAGTTCCTTGCTTTCAGAGATTTCCCTGAGGTTGTTGATGGGCAATTGCTTATCCAAACAGTGTGTCTGGCTGGGGTCTATCCTGTCATTCCTCATTTTCAACATGTATAGAAGAACAATGGAGGATGATTTGAAGTATGGGGTGCTATCAGTACACTGATGATGATGCATCTCTGTATTTCTTTTTTTTAATCAGGGCTGGACAGTATAGTGTCTTTGTTTTCCTAGTATCTGGCTGAGACGGGAACTTGGATGATAGCAAAACTGGCTGAGCCATGATCCCTAAGAAATAAAAGTGAAGCTAATTCACTAGAGAAAGCATCTAGAGATTAGGGATTATGTCTGCCCCATCACTGAGGAGAAGTGCCTGCAGTATAAGGACATAATCAGATCCTTGGTTACTCCTGGAGTTCAAAGTGACTCGGGTGGCCAGAAGTGGGTTTTTTATCTATGATCAGCGCTACTGTAGCAAGGATTTTTCTCAGATATGGACCTTGCCACAGTTATCCATGCCATTGTGACTCACAGGATGAACCATTATAATTCACTCTACTTAAACTGACCACTGACACAGAAGATTTGCTGGGTGCAAAGTATGATGCTCAGCTTGCTTAGCTGAATTAGACTGTAGGGAATTCATTATACTAATGATCCAAAGCTTCACTGGCTTCCTGTTTGCAGGTGTGATTCATGCAGCTGATCTTTAAAGCCTCATGTTAACTGGGTCCTGCCTATCTAGAAAGCCAGCTCCCTCTCCATTCAGCACCATGGCAGCTGAATTCACCAGACACACTTTTGCTAACTGTTGAAACATCTGGTGACTGATGCCATATCATTTTCAATGACATTTACCAGTTTTCTCTGGTAGAACCTGAGTGCGTTAATCATCAAGGAATGAACATTTACTATGGCTTTGGCCTAAGGAAGTTGTATTCATGTTAACTGGGATCTGGTTTTTTTGCACAGACATTTGCTACCTTATTCCATACTGTGTTAACATATGCTCAGGCCCTGAAGACAGTTATGATGAGAGTATTTTAAAAATCAGGAAATAAATAAAATAACAAACTCCCCACAGCTTTACCATTCAGTGCTATGTACGTATAATCATGCTTCCATGATGATGTGGTCTAAATCTATTACCTAGTGGACAAGTGTCATAATCACCACACCAAAAAAATCACAACATCATTACTTCTGGCCCCATTTACAATCTATTTGGACTTCCTCAGCAAAGAGGACAAACACTGCATAGGTCATTCTATTATTCTTCCAGCTTGATATTCCTTGAGGTAGTTACACCGGGTTTAGCACTGGCTGGCACTTCTGTTGGCCATGGTGTATGTGTCCTCTGGATAAAGAGTGTGCTTCATTTCCTAGAAATCTCAGTCCAACACACACTGTGTGAACAGCAAAGTCACAAGGTCTATTTTAAAATAATGATAATTAAACTGAGAAACTGAATGTGAGAGGCACACTGGAAGTCTTCTGATAAAATTAAATTACAAATAAAATAGGTTTCTGGGTTTTGTCAGTTGGGGGTAGCAGTTCCAGCTGGGTCCCGATTCACAGGTACAAAGACTAAACCCAACTGTGTGAATAAATTAAGCCAATATGGGTAGATGCAGTTGGTGGTCAAGATGAAGTTTCACTATTAACCCCTAGTGTGCCATAATCCATACACCATCAGGGACCAGGAAGTTGTCTGCTGTTCCTACTGACTAATGCTTTATATTACACTATGATTTCACTGCCTCCTCCTGTTTTCCACCCAGTGAAAAACACTCCTGCACAACTTGGAGGTTGTTGTGATTCTTAATTTTCATTATGGTAGACCCTGGGAATCAAATAAATGATCCATTATACTATGCACTGTACAGACATGTAATAAAGAAAACAGTCATTGCCCCAAGGATGCACAGTCTATGTGACAAAAAAACACAAGAGGTGAACAAAACTGATGAACAATATGGCAGGGAGTTGGGAGAATGAGGGATCAATATAACAAACAGAGTTTAGCGGAAAAGCAGAAGACACAGCTAGCCAGACTAAGCTAGTGTTTGTGTTTCTCCTTCATATGCTTTTACTTACATACACACCTAAATCAGTGCTTGATCTTTTTATTTTTGTGTTTGTAAGTTACTTCTTGCTTTGTTATGTGTTTGCAAGATGTGTGCCTACTTAAGGCACTAAGTAATTACTACTAATAAATGTGCCAAAGACATTTCAAATATGAATTAAATCCATAGAAAGATTCAAAAGAATATTCATTAACCAGTAAGAAAGATTGTCATTGAATTATAATGTTTTGTATTCATATGGCACATATCTAGGCACGTGCATGCAAAACAGAGGTTTTGCCCCTGTATCTGAGGTAGTGTAAATGTGTATCTACTAATGTTATTAAAATCAAGACTTAATTAAGCCTCACAACAACATTGTGTACTAAGCATCATTATCAAATTTTACACCTAGAGAGACTGGGGCACAGAATAGCTAAAAGGGGTTGCCTAGGTTAATACAGAGAGTTTAAAATGGAATAGAATGAAATCAATGGGAGTTTAGGCACACAAATACTTTTAAAATCTGGCCTTTAGCCTTAACCCCTGCAGAGAGAGACAAGCATCAGTTTGAAAGTCAGTGGAACTTGGGCTTCAAAGCCACTTAGCTGTTTTGCAGAATTTTACCCAACATGCATACAAAAGGGAATTTTTAAAAAGAGTCCTAAGCTCAGGTTGATGGGGTGAATCACAGACCGAAAATGGGTTAATAGTTAATTAGTTATGGCACAGGTGCAATAGATGTACCTAATTAATGGCTTTGCAGCCACAGGAGTGGCATTGGCTGATAACTTAATGGACACCTAGGGTTCATAAAGGGGAGGAGAGTTCAGTCTGAAGTGAGAAGCCACAGAGAGTAAATAGGAAGGCTGGCTCATGTGGTGGGCTGATGCGCCAGAGTCTGTTGGACACTGGAAGCCTCAGGAAGACTTCAATGGGGCCAGGAGTGCTTGATAGCATTGCTGGGGAGAGGCAGTGAAACCCCAAGAAAGGGACTGAGCAGAGATCCAGAAAAAACATTGATTCTTTGCAATTTTAGATGATACCTGGACATCTGTTATCCCAGAGGCTAGTGTTCTCAGCTGGAAAGCCAAGTGGCATGCAAAGACAGATGGCCTCCAGAGAGTGCCGGAGATGAAAATCCCGCAGCATCACAGGCTGACACAAGGGTCACTCTGGCAAAGAGTGCACTATATCAGTCAGACCTATGCTGATGTCCTGATGGAAAATCATGACTGATAAAAAAAAATCTCTAGAAGTGGAAGTTAACTTTTTCATCAAAACTTTTCAAATTAAAACTTGAAATGTAAGCAAGATCAATAACCAGGTATTAAAATTCACATTATCATCATCAGAGTCTATATTACTGGTTTATTCTAAGACTGGAATAAACTAATACATTCATATTGATCTATCTTATCTATAGTCCCTCACAGTTGAAGTGATAGGTACGCACATTTGAATACGCTTTTTGAAAAGAAAACAAGCCTTTTGGGCTAGTTAATTAGAAGAGTAGGTGTCTGATTAATTTTAATGCAGTTATTCCTTAAAAACTAGATTATTAGGAGATGTTGTAAATGCGGGACTTGTTGCCTAGTTAGTCTATTTTATGTATTCTCAGATGTGTTTCCTGAGGGCTTGTTGGGTTTGTCTACAGATGAGGAATAAAGTATTCGTTATGGCCGAATCTATGCACTTTTTGGTGTGTACCTTAAAAGTTCTTGAGGAACTTAATCAAAAGACTTTTTTACAGGGTTGAAAACAGTAAAAAATGGAGAAAGCAAAGTCCTGATAGTAAATTACCTTGAAAAGGGCATAAATCACTTTTATCTCTCTGTCTATATTTAATTTCTCACATTTTAACATGAAGGGCATACTCATCTTTTCAGAACAGTCCTGTAGCTGGAATTCTAAGCAGTAGATGAATATTTTCGAGGGGGAAAAAAGTGCCTTCTCTTTCTCGTTTAGCAGAAGTGTGATCACTATCTTTATTTAAATCTAAATGTCAGTGATCATAACAAAACCTGCCTGGATCTTCTGTCACCCTTGCTAAGGGTGAATAACAAGGTTAGTATTTGGCACAAGAATCAGAAACTGTGACCAGCAACACTTTGGGCAGATGTCAGACATTCTTTAGCTGACTGTTGTTGCTGTTGTAAGAACTGGGGAGAAGGGAGCTAAATGGTAGAATAGGGAGCTCAAGTGGTGTGGAAATCTCAAATTCCAGCCACAAGTTTCATAGCATGCCAACTTTTTCCCCCCATGACTACATTGGCTGCTTTTTTCTAAAGAACTATAGATATTCTTTGCTTGTTCTTCTAAACACCCAAGGCACTTCTTTGTCTGTCATTCCAAGGGAAGAGCTCTTTTGCACTGTATTCATCTCCAAGCTGGGACTGCCAATTATAGCTCCACCTGGGCTCCAGAATAAAAGATGTCAGGCTGCAGCCTTTGTCCTTTTTTGACTGCTTTATACCACTATTACATTGATTGCTGTTTGTCTCCGTGTAAATGGGGCCTTAGGATTGCAATCCACCTCCTTTCCTCCCTCCAACCAAAATCCTTATTCCCTGCTTGTTCTTTTTCTATTCGTTATCAGAAGATGCAGAATTTCAATGAGAATGGGTAACTCAGTTCTGAACCAGATCTTTATTAGATTTCAGACCACACTTACAGGCAAGCAAAGGTAATTCAGCAATGAGATCGTTGCTGGCAGGGGCTTTATCAGGGAGTAGTTCAGCATCTTTGTTGTAATTTACACCCCTGTCTTTACAAATCCATTCAATATCATTTTATGTTCAGTTGAGAGCCCTAACGTGGATTCTGCTGAATTAGAACTGAATCCCTACCCCTTTGTGGTATGTTCCCAACTGCCCTGAGAGCAGAGAAGGAAAGCCGCAGCCAGCAATGTCAATAGAACCCTATAAAGATTAATGGGGGACCTGAAAAGCAACAAGGACTTTGAGTGATTTCAAGGATTCCAAAGACTCAAGAAATCGATTTCGCTGAAAATGTCCTTGCTAATTTAGTACCTGATGGTATCTGACATTCCTCGGCTCTAGTGTGAACAGTAAACGTTATGAGGATGAGGGTTTTTTGTTCATGTTTCAATGAAGATTGCAATAAATACTAGCTAAATCAAATAGGAAAACCACTTCTAAAATGCTTACATTCCAAAAAATAATGACGTTTCTTCTATCCTTATCTTCAGATCTAGTGATAAAAATAAAATTAACACTAATAGAAATTAAATTATTGAGAGTGGGTGTCTGACTACGGAATATTGCTTTACATGGTAAACCTTACATGTTGCATCAGATTTTCCTTATACTTCCTTAACACTGAAGCACTATCTGAAGCTGCTGAAAAAGCTGATATAAAACAACTTTCGATGCCTAGACGTGAGCTTGTCATTGTTTCATTTTACATTTACATTTAACAAAGATACCAGCTCATGGTTGAGGCTCAAAATAGGATAAAAGCAATTCATAAAATAAAATCTCTCTTATGATGATGTCTGATATATTAAAATTCTGTTTATAGTGAAGATTCTTACATGTCCTAATTACACATTGGAAATAACTATTGTCACTTCTGCCACACTGAAAAGCCCTTAATGATGACATGATTGTTTGAATAGAATTTTTAAGCAGATCTAATGTAAAAAGAGATACAATTAAGAAAATTTTAAGTTCACTTGATCCAGGTATAGAGGTTTAATGTTCCTTTCCCTAATATTTATGGAAACTTTCCAAACAGGGTCTGGAGTTGTGAACTTTCAAAAACAAAATAACAAAATAAAAGTTTCGGAAGTCTTGCATTTATATTACGATAGCATCCGGGGTCTCAACTGGATCATAGATTCACTGTGCTAGCCATCATAGAGACAGATCCCTACACTAAAAGACAAACCCTATACCAAAAACCTTGCAATCTAAAACACAAGATATAAAAGTATAGGAAGCAAACAAGTAGGTGAAGGGGGAAAGAAGGATGGGGTAATGTAAAGAGATGCTATAGCACAAACTAATTATTTGCAGAATTTTTTATCAGTCCATGGCAGCCACCACCATGCTTTTCATGGCAAATTCACAGAGAAAAAATATACCATACAGATTTTCTCTTCTTTCCCCCTAGCTTTAATAAAAAAGCGTGATGTGCTTGTCTTTGTATTTCAGTGCAATTTGTTACAGAAAAAAGTCTAGCTAGATTAATATGGACATTTGTGTACACACATTGCATATGAGCGTACATATACACAGATGCACATATACACCCATATAAGTATTTAGGTACACACACATATATGTGTAAAACTACACACATTTTCTTATGTATGAAATTACGTAGTTGCACAGTGAAAACATATACTTATGAACAGCAAAGCATTTTGCTCAGCTGTAGTCCAAGCCAAACGTTCCTTGTTTTACGGTTAGCTATGCTAACCCAGTTAACACACTGTGGCTTAAATTTTTAAATTTCACATATTGTACAACCTCCTGTGTAAGTAATGCAGTTAATCAGCAAAGCATGTGTGAGGCCAGTGCTAATAGAACACCAGACAAACACCAAGTCTCTCTTCTTGTCATCAGTAGCTATGCTGCTCACTTGCACTGATTCTCCTGGCTTCACAGCACAGCAATCTGCACCCCACGTCGATAGAGCATGCCTAATGAGCAAGCCCCAAACATTTCTTTTAAACCTGCCAGATTCACAGGCTTCGGCTGCACTGATGAAAGCCAATGGGGAAAAAATTGTTAAAGGAAAAAGAAAACAGGAAACCAGGGCCACCAGAATTAATAGCTGTGGTGCTCCTGAAAAGGATGCCAGCAGCTGTACTTAAAATTTAAAACTAAACCTCAGAGATAAATCTCTCAAATAAATATAACAAAAGCAAGGGGAAATCAAGTGGCTCCCACTCACTCATGTGTGCTGTTATAATAATCTCAATATTAAAATGTTATTGTCAGAAAAGAGGCAGTTTAGGGGAAAATGGCTGCTTCATGAGTCTTCTGAGCAATATCTGCTTAGTGTACAGGGGAAACATGACTAAAGCACAGGTGTGGGAATGAGGATTTCTGGACTCCATTGCTGGCTCTGCCAGAAACTTCATGTGTGACCTTGGGCAAGTCACTTAACATCACCATGCTACAGTTTCCACATCAGCCAAAAAAATGAAAAGGAAGAGGGGGATACAGTGAGACTGATGTAAATCCCTCTGAAGTCAATAGAAGTCTTTCCATTAGATCAGGCCAAATAATACCTATAAACCTAGCAAAACTGTAAGCATTAATTTTTCTGAAGTGCTGTGCAATCCTTTAGATTGCTAGACATGGAGAAAGCATTATTCTGACTGCATGTTTTTACTACTGTCATCGCTACCAAATCATTACATCTGATGAAGAGCAGGTTGCATATTATTCTGCATCTTGAATCAGCAACAAAATGATCTTAAATTTTCATTTCACTTTTTGGAGATCTGTGCTTCCCTCTGCAGATTATTCCTAAGAGTTTCAGCTTGCACAGTTTTCCTCCTGGTTTTTGCCTTGGAGCAGAGGGAGGGGTTGGCCAACCCATGAAAAGTGCCAGAGATTCAGCCCTCGATCCCCTCTCATCTGGTTTTATTTTAGTGGATCCGCTGGAGGCAAGACACTTCTTCATGGAGAGCCCTCTACTAGCCTCTGCACTGACGTCCAAACTCCATAATTCCCTGCAGTATGGATCCTCCAGGCACCAAAACACCAGGTTGCTCCCTTAACCACTGCTGCCCTGAGAAATCCCATTAGGGTTGGTAGGATAGGAGGGGTACATTAGCACAGAGGAGTCACTCTGAGATTCCCTCTCCAGGGTGGTGCCTCCTGGCCCTGGAACAGGCTGTAGAAAGTGACTGGTCTTCAATCCCAACCTGACCTTCTCCACATCCCCAAACCTAGTTCCTCAAGGAGCAACCTTACAGATCTTTCCTTGAGGTGTAGGAGAAGTAGGAAGCAGACAGGGTAGCTGGTATTCACCCTTCTGTACCTTCTATGGTTCCTTCCAGTGATGCCTATTACTGGAGCTCTTTATTATTGGTGTAGAAAGCAGAAAGAAGCCAGCTTTTTGTTCCAGACACTGCGCCGAACCTGGTTGTTAAAAAGAATATGTCCTGATTGCGATAACTAGTAAAGATGTGCACTACATTGAGATGTCGTTTCCATAATCCTTGTTAAGACTCTGACCACACTTCAAATGCACATAAGCAAGCCAACTGCTATCCAACATTTGATCTGTTCTGCCTGTTACAAGCTGCAGGCATTCCCTTGCCTGAAAACTCTATGTATATTATTTTAAAGCCAATCAGAATCGGATTTCTGAAGTGGTTAATGAACTATAGTTAGCCAAACTGAACTATGTGCCTAGGCTGTGATCCGGTACTCCTTACTCCCATGGATCTCAGTGAAAGTGTGAGCCAAAAATTAAACATGCCCATGGAGAGTGCCACCCTTACAGGGCCTGCTGCCCCTGTGTCCCTTTTCTGGTCTCTCCGAGCGCTCTCCCTCTGGCCTCCTGGGGTGGAATTTCACAGTTCTCTCACTCCGAGAAAAGGCTGGGACGACAGCACCCTGTGTATTGACCTTGCTTATCCTGCAGATCCAAGTAAGTTCAGGCGCCAGCAGTTCTGTCATTTAGGAGCCTGTAACCTGGGGTATATGTAATACCTAGTCAGCCTTCTTAAAACCAAAGTGTTGTTTATTTTAGCAGTCAGAATGAAGCATAAGAGAAAAAAATATTTTGAAACAACGAACAGTCTACATACATCTATCTTGCCTAGCCTTCTCATCCCCCGATGGTAATCCAGTCAGGCCTAACCTCTTCAGGCACCCTTTGCGGGATGCTGTGTCTCATTCAGGTTCCTGCAAATGACTTCTGGCCCTCTCCTAAGAGACGGTCCCTTTTAATCCTCCCAGAATTCTTTTCTTCTTCTGTGTTCCAAGTTCAAAACCAGTCCTGTAGGCTCAGCAGGAGATCAAGCCAGAGTCTTCAGAGCCACTGGATCTAGCACAATCCTTTAATGTCTCTCAAGTGTTTGCTCAGGGTTGGCCTGTCTTGACCCATTCTTTTCCTTTCTGCCTATTTTCCCAGACAGACTTCTGTTGAGTTAGATCAAAGAAGACATACAAAAATCACACCAATAACCAGGCCAATACACAGTAGTCATACAACACACAGTTTTCATAAATTGCTACAGAACGGTCCAAGATCCATTACAGAGGGTAACGATAAAAAGGGGTTTTTTAAAATTATTTTTCATTGATTTACTTGACCCCTCATCAAGTCTGTGACAAATAAAAAATGTCGGAAAATAACATTCTCAGCATCAACGTTACTTATTTTTAAATTGAACAGAAGTGGCATATTTATCGCATTTCTGTGGCACTCGTTGCTCTAGCTGCATTGCTGTCTTTACTCCCTGCTTTCTCAGCTTTCAGCACTCCTCAGGGCAGAGGCCAGTTAGCTAACAGAAGGTATGAGGAGAAAGCAAACACAATGGATATGGACCCCTAGGGAAATGAGATAATAGACGCCACAAATGGACAAGATGGACATATGTTAGAGTGGGAGGGGAAACATCTGCCCTTTCTGCAGCCTCTTACCTAGCCTTGTTCAAATCAATTACTTATTGAAGCATTGTTTTTATAAGACAATTGCTTTTCACTTTATCCTTCTCTCCCTCTCACTTGAATTGTAAAATCCAATTGTAGGAACTAATATTTTTAGTAGCAATTGCAACAGGTGACAAGTTTGTGTGTTTTTATGCAGGGAGTCAGAAGCCAGAGTCTCAAATATGAATGACTAAAGTTAGGTTCCTAAAAACATATGTAGACCTGGCGTACACACAAAAGTTGTGCCTCTTTTAGACCATATACCGGTATAGTTAAAGTGGTACAACACCCTAATGTGTATGCAGTTATAGCCATATAAAGGTGCATATAGTGGAATAAGAAATGTATACTGGCATCCATGCTAGGGACATTGTGCTACTGGCATTGTACTCGGGTTGTACTGCTATAACTATTCCATTACAAAAATCACACCCTAGATCAAATAGTTATACCAGGACAAAATCTGTGGAGATGAGGTCTTAGACACCTACAACCAGCTCCTTAGCTGAGATATATCTGTGTATTTCCACTGACTCCAATAGAACTGTGCCAATTTACTTTAAGTATCTGGCACCTAATTAAGGGTCTTGATTTTAAAAAGCAATGAGCATCCAACCATTCTGATTGACGTCTGCAGAATCTTTGATCTACGGAGCATCAAATGCAAGCCTGAAGTCCTCCAAGTTTTGCCAAAGGGACTTGTCACTATGTGTACAGCTGCTGTCAGAACTCTTCCCTACACAGTGTATTTGTTGTCACCAATAACCAACATCTTGACAAGTATGATTTGGATCCAGGCTTGTGTGTCCTGCCATTTGGTCAATTCAACCTTTTCTTTCACTAAAGTATTTTTCTTTACTTGGTAAGAAAAAGGCCAGGATGATTTTAAATGGTGGATTAGGGAATGCGAGCAGTATGTAGTGACCGTCTATCTTCATGACACTGATTTCTTGGAAGCTGTGAAATACCTAATGCATTCTGTGTGCCAGTGATAGGGCCACCCTCAGCAGCCATCTGATCACAACGCTAGGTCAATCAGAGAGAAGTATTTTCTCCAGAAGGCAGATAAGTGGTAACACTTGACACATACCAGCACCATCACCACTCATTTGCTTTGGAGCATTACCAAACTGCTGCAAGACAGCACACAGCTTCCCTATTGGGAACTACTATGTAAGCGTTAGTATCGTGTTTGTGTGCTCCTGGATCTGAATGAAGTAGATGTAAAAATTGGTATTGCTATATGTTACTCATACAGCCACTACAACACCATTGTTTGCCTCATCTGGTGGCAGAGAGGACCATTTGGGGGGTCTTGGATATTGGTAGCAGCTCAGTCCCTCCTGTTCTCCACCTGTGGCACACAACTGTTTAGTTTCCTGAGAAATGAAATGCTGTAGTCTAACCCAAGTTTTCGGTCACAATAACTGGGTGAAATTGAATGCCCTATGAGGTACAGGATGTCAGATTAGATGACTGATCATTCCTTCTCACCCTAAACTCTGTACAAGTGTGAGAGTATTCTGTACCTGGAGATTTTTGAGAAGATGTGTACTGAATAGGACTTGCAGCTCTCAGCAAAACTTAGGAGCTATGATATGCACCCTGACCATGTTTTCATTGTTCTTAAGGAATCCCTCACAAGTAGACCTGAGACCCATGGGCAAAGTACAATTTGCACAGAAAACTGCTGTCATACCCTATCTTCACATTTTTACATTTGTCTAACACTTTGGTGGATTTGTGCAAACCCTACACTGCCTGAATTTCACAAACGAATTCCATGAGGTTTACATTCTTTCATTCAGGTTATTCCTGAATGGGAAAGAATTAACTTCAATGGGCATTTTGCCTGAATGAAGATTGTGTTAAAACTAGATAAGGACTTAAGGGTTTGGTTGCATTCAAGGATAATACTTGTAATTAAAGCTCTGACACAAGTTTCTTTCCAGTCTGAGGGATGCAGGAGCCATCAATACAGCAATATTTGGGAAAAGTTAAGTTTATTCCTAGCATTACATAACATGGATCTGACACACAGAAATGTCAGTAAGCGGTTGACTTTTATTTTCTGGTCCAGTCATGTGAGCTGGCTCAGGGTTCCGAAGGTTATATACGCAACAAGGATGAGTAGCCACTGATATACTAACCCATAATCTGTCAGCATGAGACATTGAAAAATATTTAGAACCATTTGTTAGTGTTTCACAAGAAGCAAAGAATTAATGAGGCTGTCCTCTTCCTTGCTACCATTTTAAACACCACACCCAAATCTCTATCTCATGATACACACCTTTCATGAACTGAAACCAAAGTAGGTCATTTGGCTTACAAGAGGAGTCATTATTTTGAGCTATGTGCTAATTAGTTCATTTCCACTGATTATCATTAATACTCATGGCTGTCTGTCTAGCACAAGCCAATAATGTGCACATAAAACTGAAGGAACGCAGATAAAAAACTTAGAGTGACTTAAAAGAGATTAAAAACAAGCTCCAAATATGGAAACATAAGAGACCTGAAATTAAAAAAACACACATTAAACATCAAATTTAAATCTGCTTTACTGAAGGATTAAATGCTCCCTGTGGACTATGAGGGAATAAATTTCTAAGGGTGAATTTATATAAATCCACAGGGAACCCTATCAAGGCCCAGCTGACTAATGGCTATCATTTTCAGTTGATTTCATTAGTATTTAAGTTATAGTGTGAAGTACATTCCCTTTGGTGCACTGAAAGTTAGTGATTTACATACATTCACTATGAAGAGTTTGCTTTGCCTAATATAAAAGTGATTTGCTAGCTAGGACTGCATTTTTTCTTATGCCTACCTACGGCCACCTATTCAAAAATAAATATTAACTTTTAATACAATGTGTTGTAGCACATTAAAATAAAATTAAAATGATGTCAACACCCAAATTATTGTATCTGTATAATGCAGTCCTCTTTGTTAGGTAGGTCTCAGGGTAGATTGCAATTTTGTATTTATTACAGAATGTATAAATATAATATATCTTTTTTTAGCATGGTGTCCTTAATACACAGAATCATAAAACACTACAGAGTTTTCAGTGTATAGATGAGCTAACAGGGTATTGTGCGATTTATCAACTAGTTTTCTACAAGTGGTTTTGTGCATTCAGTCAATGCAGTGTAATTTAATAAAAAGCCCATGTAGAACATGCATTACACTGAAATTAAGCAGTTGCACATGTGTTACCTCCTGTCATCTCTTTCCTGGATCTCCACCCAATTAAAACTCTTCATCCTTACTTCCAAGGGTATGCCACGTCCTCATATCTCCAGACAGCACTTCACTCAGATCTTGTAGTCTTCTAATTTTGTAGTCCTTCATATCCCTTTTGAAGATTTATCCATACTAGTGTTCTGTTTCTCCCATGTTGCCCTACACTTCGATTCCAATAGCACTATGAGGAACTGAATTTTTCACAGGGGACTTTTACAATTTCAAAATGTCTTCCATTCCAGAACTAGAAAGAAAAAATAAAAATTTCAATTTCCCACATATCAAAAGTAAAAAAAAAATCCCTTTTGGGTCACTCTGAATGTTTCATTTCAGCATAATTGATATGTTGTGCTCTGATTTTGATTTTTTTCTTTTATATGATTGTAATGAGTGGGTGTGGCCTCCCTCAGAGACTGCCAGGGAGAAACAGGCCAGGTCTGTGGGGACAGAGCCAGAGACTGCCTGTCTGCCCACCTGGAAGTGAGGGGGTGGGACAGGAAGTATAAAAGAGAAGCCCAGGAGCTTAGTCAAGCCCCAGCTCCCAGAGAGGAAGGATATGCCTCTCCGTGGTCTAGAATTGCCTACAGCTTGGTATCAGGTGAGCAAGCCGAGATTCAGCACCCAGGTAATCAGACCAGGGCCTGGGTCTGGACCCCAGGGACTGACCAGCAGTCGGCCAGGTACCCTGGGGCACCCCTGGAGCCAGACCCCCTGTTGGACTGGGGGGTCCTAGAGGGGCCAGGACTTAGAGGAGCTGCCAGACGTGTATGAGAAGGAGGTGACCCTACCAGGACCAGACCTGGAGGAACTGCCCCTAGTGCCGGAGGATGATGAGGTGCAGTCCCTGACCGGGTCTGACCTGGAGGAACACCCCCCGCCGATCTCTCAGATGAGCTGCCAGACCTGCCACCCCCTGACAAGATTGACGGGTTCTACAACCTGCCCCTGGCTGTTACCCTGACGAGATGCTGGAACTGCCGCCCCTCAAACGAGGAAGAGAGGACAGCGGCATAGCAGGTACCCAAGGGAAAGGAGGCAGGAAGTGGCCCAGGGGAGGCTTTGCCTGGTCTGGAGATTGAAGGACCCGACCGAGAGTCAGCGTGTTGCAGTTGGGACCCTGCTGATTCCATGGCATACCCCTCTGCCACAGATAGGGACCTGGGCTGGGATGCAGTGGAGTCGGGTGGGCCTGCGTCCCCCTCCTCCTTCCCTGATCCCCCTGAGTGGCTGTGAACTGTGCGGTGTCCCGCCGGGGGGCCTTTGGCACTGCGCGCTGCCCCACTGTCATTTCAAAATGAGTATTAACCCAAGGTTTGTGATATATGCAGATTTTATCTGTTATGATTTATTTTCCGTATACTGCTCATTTAAATGGGCAGAAGTACCCCCTCTTTAGAGGTGGATGAAGTTTTTTGTCTGGGAAAACATTTTTCCAGACCAGCAAAATGAAAACGTGTGTGTGTGTGTCTTTATAACCTTTAACACATTAATTAGAGCACTTCCATAGGATATGGGAGACCCAGGTTTGAATTCTCCTCTCAGGAGTAGGGATTTGAACTCAGATTACCACCTTTCTTACCAGAAGGCTATAGGCTATTTAAGGGTGAATTGTTTAGTGTTGTCTCTTAAAGCTGTTCCACTTTGCATAAATACTGAAATATTCATTGAGCCAAAGAGCTAGAGAGAATAATTCTATAGGATGTTGAGTAAAGCAGTCACCTGGGAGATCAGAGCTATGAATTCAAATCTTCTCTCTTCCTGATTCAGGGGCGGGATTTCAATCAGTGATTCATGCAGCTTTTCTTTGCTACGGGAGCTACTATTTTGGGGTTAGAAGCAGATCGCTACAGATTAGGTGCCCAGACTAATCTCTTATAGAGACTGTATTAGATATTATGAGCTGTGTCTTTAAAGGCTGAGCTTCCCAGACAGAGTCGGGGCAGGGCACCATGAAGTCATTGTTATGCACAGCCAGTTGAAACCATGTGCAGAGTAAACCAGAACTCTTGCAAGGAACTTAAGCATCAAGTGATCTCTGACCTTCACACTTGCAACTTGTTCTATTGCTATAAAATGAAGACAGTACAACATAGTGTGTGGAAAATAATTAACAGTGATGGGTCAAATCCTCAAGGTAAAGTTATCGCCCTTAAAATCTTCCTCTTTGCCATTGTAACTTTACCACAGAAGTCAGATGAGACGAGGCTTAAAAAGCCTTGAGAGTATCTGATTCCCAGCTCACAAGGTGCCCTCTCATACAGGGTTTGAGTAATTCCACTGAAATCAGTGGTGCAACCCCAGTGTAAAACCACTTTAATTAAGAGAGGACCCCAAGTCAGTAGTCTGAAGAGGCTCACATAACAATAGGCGATTGGACTGATGTACCGGGTCCATATCTTTTATAGACACATCCAAGTAGAGCTGGGTGGGAAATGGTTTTCCCCTGCGAAAATGTTCAAGATTTCAAAAGAAGTCCTATCCTGAATTGGAATGAAACATCAATTTCTAAAATGTTCACGAACAGAAAGCAAAAAATAAAGATTGGTTCAGGTCAATCAAAATGTTTACATTTCATTTTTTTTAAATTGTAGCTAGCTTAAATTTCAAAACAAAAAGTTATTTCACACTGGGAAACTGGAATTTTCCTTTAGAATACGTTGCAATGGGACATTTTAGCAATGCCAAAACTCTTCTATTCCAAAAAGGTTTAGAGTAGAGACATTTGGGGAACTGATCCTTTCCTGCAAAAATTCCCAACCAGTTCTATTCACAAATGTGAGAAGATGCTAACAAATCAAACTGGAATGTTTTACACTCTGCTTGGATGCCAGTCATGACACAAGAGGCAAGACTGTGGAGGATCAGGCCCTCTGTGCATAAAGATGTTAGTTAAATATCACATTTACAGTTATACACAAAACTTCAAGGGGCCAAAAATAAAAAGACTTTTTAACCACATGTTAAGAATCAGCAAACCAGCTGAAATTGGCCTAATTAGAAGGTTTTACAAAAAAGGGAAGAGCTGTAGAAAGGAAGGCTGCAAAGACTATATTCCTAAGTCCTTTTAGAATAGATCACCTATTTCTATTGTAAATCCATGGCATGATATGAAAGATCTATAAAGAGCACCTCTATTATTTATTTGTAGCACTCAAAGGTCCCCATCAAAATCAGGATCCCATCATGCTGAGTGTTGTACATAGATGTAGAAAGGGGTGAATCCTTGTTCCAAAGAGCTTACATTCATAGACAAAAGGTGGGAGAAATGAAGCAGTATTGTCCCTATTTTACAGAGCAAAATCAAGGCAAAGAATCTCATCCCATTGTCTGAACCACGGGACTACCCTTTCTCTACCCTATCCTTGGTTATCCACCCACTTCTCAATTCTTGTACTATCTTTAACCAGTGAAACTACTTTATGTTCAACTATTCAGATAATGGAGCATGGATTAAGAATGTGTAGGACAAAGGGTTTACTTGATTTTAGAAAAAATGCATAAAGTTGGAACAAGCCTTTTTTCCAGCTCAACAGCTGCATCTCACTATTCCAACACCCCTCTGCTTGAATGCTCTTGATAGAAAATTGCCACTTCAGCAAGAAGCCTTGAAGGTGAAGAAGTGGTTCATTACAAGAACCTGGTCCGTTAGAACAGTCATCCTTCAACTAGTGATCTAAATCTAACGTTGGGAACCTTTGCAACTATCCTCTTTGTGCTATTACTGCCATGGAGTCCAGTTAACGCTTCCAACTTTTTATAATCCAAAAAGGGAATTTATCTTGGTTTAGCAGCTGGGTGGAACATAAGATAACAAAAGTTTTTTTTAAAAAACCGAAAGAGAAAAGGTTACTGAAAACTTTCTAGTTTGGCCTAACTATACTAAACATGAAAATACCTCACTGAAATCTTGCAGGAAATCCTAAGGACAATGAAGAAATCATTATTTTACCCCATGGATGTTGGCTTCTGAAGGTCTACACTAGAAGATCTACATCACTGCAGCTGTGCCGCTGCAACACATCTGGTGAAGAAGCTTCATGCCAATGAAAGAGCGCTCTCCCATTGGTTTAATTACTCCAACTCGGTGAGAGGAGGGAGCTATGTTGACCGGAGAGTGTCTCCCACTGACATAGCACCAGAGTGGGCAGTGTTTAGCTTGCAGTAAATTGCGTCGCTCAGGGAGTGTCTTTTTCACACCCTGGAGAGATGTAAATTAGATTAATTTAAGCAATAATATAGACCTGCCCTGAGAATATTGCAAGTAGTCCAGCTGCTTCTTGTTTACTTAAATATTCAAAATCCCATTATAATATTTTTGTAGAAGTTCTTTAGATCTATTTATCTCAAGATACATTTGTTCCATTCTTTACAGTGCCGTAGGGGGCCAAATGAGATAGTAGCTGTGCCACTGCTTCTGCCTGCTAGCACATACCCTTTAGCAAATAGTACTCCTTCCAGTCATGGTATTTCCTTTTGAATTATGTGCAGTACCTCAGAGTGGACTACAGTTGTTCTCCACAGCAAGTAGATTTCAAAAATAAACTGCAATATTTTAGATAGAAGTACTAGAAAATAAAGAGAGCCCTTACACACTAAAACATTTTTAAAGTGCTTATCTCAAACTAAATACATTATTAATTAAGCACAAAGAAATCTATTATTTTGTGCTTTGCTTCAAACAAACTGAATTCAAAAGATGGTTGAAAGAAAGGCAGGATGCAGTGATACCACCGCCTATGTCCTTTCTCATGATTCTGCCTGAATCCCAACTTTTCCTATTGAAATTAAGAGAACGGGGTGAGATGAAGAACAAGATATCCTTGAGGGGAAAAGTGAGCAAAGTGGACACCTAGAAGGACTTTATGAAAATGTAGCTGGATGTTAACTGGGAAAAAAGTATTTATTTGCCTTCAATATCTCAGATTAGTTAAAATCTTTGGGCTGGATTCCCAAAAGGACTTAGTCATCTCGCTGCTAATTCATGCACCTTCATGCCAGGATCAGACCCTGCTGGGATTCACAAAACCCCATTCAGCTGCCCTGAACTCTGGAGGCATCTAAACTCACTTGACACCTACATTTTTTCAGTAGAAGTTCTCTAGCAACCTATGTTTCTGCTTCTAAGCATGCCCACCCCAGGCATCGAGCCCTAGATGCTCCAAAGCAATTCACGCACTGAGAGAAGGTAGGTGTTCCTCTGCTTAATTCACATGCAGGACCTGATCCAGTATGCATGTGCAGCCCCCTGTAGACCAGTTTACAGAAAACAAGTACGAGAGGGGAGACTGACAACCATCCTCATAACTTTTAGCCCAGTGCTTAGGCTACTCAGATGTGAGACTTGGTTCAAGTCCCCATTCCACCCTCGAGGGAGGAAGGATTTGAATAGGGATCGGTTACCCTTCAACAGTGCCTTAACCTCTGAACTATGGAATATTCTGTGGGGAATCCTTCAATCTCTCCTACTGAAGCTGTTCTGCTGGGGATAACTAATTGAAAAATTAAACTGGACCCTGGATGTCCTACCTCTCTGCTAAGTACTCTAACCACCAGGATCTAGAGTCACTCATATGTGCACACACTTATCTCAGAGGTGGTAGATCTCAGTGCAAACCTCTTTTCTCTCTCCAGCAGAGGGTGGAATTGTATTAAGATGGATAGAGGGTCTGTCTCCCATATTGTAGGTGAGTACCCTAACCATGGGATTGATAAAATGGCATAGGCATCTAACACCAAGCCAGGGTTTCCTGCTGAGAATCCCAGGCAGAGGAAGACCACCTACCTCCAAAAAGAAGGGTGGGGATTACCACACAACCTTCAATTTAGCTTCTCCAGTTGATCACTTCAGACAAGGAGCCACTTGGGTACTGGATTTTAGAAATCCCCTTCTGAGGCTTCTGTGTCTCCCCATTAATTGTATGGGGAGTCTAGGTACCAAACTCAGTCTTTGTGGATCCCAGTGATTTTCTACAAGTGCCTACAAGTTAGCCATGGTGATGCCCAAATTTCTTCATGAAACTAGCCCTTTATGACTCTGTTATAGTCAATCATTTCACCTTCTGTTTTGTATGGAATATCAAATTCAGGATGAAACAAGTGGAAAATATTTTTCCATTATTTTCCTATCAGAACATTATTGAAAATTGCAACATACATGCATAAGCACTAGGGAAAATGCCAACCTAGCAAATAGAAAGTGTTTTTTTTTCTGCACATTTTTTGAATTATAAGAACAGTCATACTGGGACAGACCAATGGTCCATCTAGCCCAGTATTCTGTCAGTGGCCATTCCCAGATGTTTCAGAAGGAATGAATAGAACAGGTAATCATCAAGTGATCCATCCCATCACCAGTTCCCAACTTCTGGCAAACAGCAATCCCTGCCCATCTGGCTAATAGCCATCGATGGACCTAACCTCCATGAACTTATCTAGTTCTATTTTTAGAATCCATTTAGAGCCTTGGCTTTCACAACATCCTCTGGAAAGGAGTTCCACAGGTAGACTGTGTGTGCATGAAGAAATGATTCCTTATGTTCATTTTAAACCTGCTGCCTATTAATTTCATTTGGTGACCCTTCTTGTGTTATGAAAAGGAGTAAATAACACTTCTTTATTAACTTTCTCCACACTAGTCATGATTTTATAGACCTCTATCATATCCCTCTTAGTCATCTCATTTACCAATTGAAAAGTCACAGTTTTATTTTCTCCTTATATGGAAGCCTTTCTGTACCCCTAACACTTTTTCCCCTTTTCTGCATCTTTTCCGGTTCCTATATGTCTTTTTTGAGATGGAGCAACCAGATCTGCATACAGAATTCAAGGTTTAGATGGATTTAGAAAGAGGCATTATGATATATTCTGTCTTATTATCTATCTCTTTCCTAATGATTGCCAATATTCTGTTAGCTTCTTTGACTGCCACTGCAGACTGAGCGGATGTTTTCAGAGAACTATCCACAATGACTCCAAAACCTCTTTCTTGAGTGGCAACAGCTAATTCCCATCATTTTATATGTATACTTGGGATTGTTTGCCAATGTTCATTACTTTGCATTTATCAACATTAAATTTCATCTGCCATTCTGTTGCCCAGTCACGCAATTTTGTGGCATCCCTTTGTAACCCCGTCACTTTGAGGTATGCTTATTAGGGTTCCCTTCCTGGAAGAGGGGGTGTGATTCTATTAATGTGCTGCTTGTGTTACTTGTGTGTTCATATGGCTAGAAGTCCCCTCCCAGTGGAGCTATCCTGCCGGAACTAAGGTTTTCAGATTCAAATAACCCCCCCCCCACAGATATACACAACCATTCCTGATTAACTGAGTGCATCTGAGCAGACCGGGCTATCAGCACTCTCAGCTGATCCCTTATACGTCCCTGAACTCAGCAGGCTGGGTGACACAGCACTGTCAGCTGTCACCCTCATGTGCCCGTTGCACCGCACCAGAATGGAGCACACATGTGAGCAGGCTGGGTCAAACAGCACAATCAGCTGTCACCCTTATGCGCCTCTGGACTCCGTAGGCTAGGCAGAGCAGCACTTCTCAACTACCCCCTTTATATGTCTCTTTGCAACACAATTGTTCTAGCAGTAACTCCCTTGATAAGCAAACCCCATAGGATTTTGGGCACTCCAGGGATCTTTGGCTTAGGTAAAAGAAGCATTGATACAGAACAAGATAGGGAAGCCAAGAACACAGAGGAGTAAGTCAATTTGGAGAGAGAGAAACTGGCAACCAGCTTGATTACAATAGTTAGTTTATTGCCAGGTGTATAAAACTAATGGTGATGCCATACAAGGAGAGAAAAGCAATCTAACACTTACAATACAACAAAATTACAGTAGGGGTATTGGAGAAGGCTAGCCCAGGTTTGATTACAAAAGTGGAAAGTTATACCTGGATTAGAGAGAGAGAATTGGGGAAAGATGGGGGGGAATCTCACCACTCCTTGCAGTTCAGAATTTCCCAGGAGACAGTCTGTTCAGCTTAGGGTCTGGAGCGCTTGAGAGAGAGGCAAAACCCACAACAGGATTAGTCAGAAAATGGGGAAGCAGGCAGCATTTGGGTCCAGGCAGCGGAAGAAGAGAGCAAGAGAGGGGTTTGAACTTGGGTAGAGTTCTTTTGTAGAACCAGGTTTGTTTGTGGGTAAACAATGTCTCAATGAAGTACTCCAGAGTGGTTTTCTCTATGCTGGACAATAGAAGCTGATCACTCCCAGCTATGGTCAATGTTATTTGAGGGAGCTCACAATACAACCAGGCAGATTCAGTGTTTTTGCATATCAATAACTAGAATGGTCTGATAACTGCAGAGCTACATGGGTGTAGGTGTGAGTTCACTTACATGGAGAGCAGAGATCTCCCATCATGCCGTGTGTCCCTGTCTTGCCAATCCCAGAGTTCAGTGCAGTTCCTGCTTTGGAGCTTGGTTCTCCATTCTTCATGCTAATGCTTGTTCCATCTTTGATGTGAATGAGGCTCCAGTTCTCCATTCAATGTGCTAATTGAGATGCCTCCTTTTACATCTTCTACGTAGATGAGGCATGGGGAGTTGTCTCAATCCTACCCTTGTTTGGAGCGGTTTAGGTGTGTCTCACAGCCTTTTCATAGCTTTTGTTTCTGGTTCAAGCAGAGGCTGGAGGGGATTCAGGTGAGCCAGAGAGAAGAGGGGTTTTGCACCCTGGTTCCCCAAGAACATAAAGCTGCCAGGTAACAATATGTATAGTTGGGATTATGTTTTCCAATGTGCATTACTTTGCATTTATCAACACTAAATTTCATCCAGCATTCTGTTGCCCAGTAACCCAGTTTTATGACATCCCTTTGTGATCTGCTTTGGACTTAACTATCTTGTAGTTTTGTATCATGTGTAAATTTTGCCACCTCACTGTTTACCCCTTTTTTAAGATCATTTATGAATATGTTGAACAATACTGGTCCCAATACAGACCCATATGGGACACCATTATTTACCTCTCTCCATTCTGAAAACTGATAATTTATTTCTACCCTTTGTTTCCTATCTTTTAACCAGTAATTGATCTAGGAGAGGACCTTCCCTCTTATCCCATGACAGCTTACTTTGCTTAAGAGCCTTTTGGTGAGGGAACTTGTTAAAGGCTTTCTGAAAATCTAAGTTCACTGTATACATTGACTCATCCTTGTCCACATGCTTGTTAACCCTTTCAAAGAATTCTAGTAGATTGGTGAGACATGATTTCCCTTTTTAAAAAAAATGTTGACTCTTTCCCAACAAATCATATTTGTCTGTGTCTGATAATTCTTTTTTGTTATATTTTCAACTAATTTATCTGGAAATTATGCTTATTGGCCTGTAACTGCCAGGATCACCTCTGGAGTCTTTTCTGGCTCATTAGCTATCCTCCAGTCATCTGGTACAGAAGCAGATTTAAATGATAGTTGATATACCACAGTTGGTCGGTCTGCAATTTCACATTTGAGTTCCTTAAGAACTCTTCAGAACTCTTACCAGCACTAGGACCTCCTCATCATGGTGACTTATTACTGTTTAATTTATCAATTTGTTTCAAAACCTCACCTAATGACAGTTCCTCAGATTTCTCAACTAAAAAGAATGGTTCCAGTTTGGGGATCTCCCTCACAATCTCGGCCATGAAGACTAATGCGAAAACTTCGTTTAGCTTCGCCACAATAGCCTTATCTTCCTTGAGTGCTCCTTTAGAATCTCGATCATTCAGTGGCCCCACTGGTTGTTTAGCAGGCTTCCTGTTTCTGATGTAAAGTCAAAACAAAGTCAGAGCTCCTCCAGTACTCCTGCTTTTCCCATGCAGAATCACACAAAGTATTTGCACTATTATGCAAACAGGGTTCAACAGCACAGCTTGTTTCAAACCGTTGAAAAATGTCACCCGTTTGTTTAAAGCTCTGATACAGTATTCTGCGGAACACAGGTTATCAAAATCTTACTGATCAACTGAACCAGCATTACTTATGCTGCTCTCCAGTTGTACATGCAATAGGAAAGTGCTCAAATGTTCGTTTCCTAGCAATGACTTCACAAGGTATAAAATGGTTCAATGTTTGCAATTCACTTTAAAACTCTTATGTGTTAACTTTTGTTATTACTGAAGTTGCCAGGTTCTGAGAAGTGAACCGAGTCAGTCACAGTTTCTCTCTGAAGCCCTGGAACTCATGGTAAATGCTGTCTTACACTTGTAAAGATCCACTAATGGGCAACTGCTTGCCAGACAGATTATGGTACAGGGGGGTTACGCTACATCATTAAATAAGCAGTCATTGTGGATGGGAATCATGGTGGGGCTGTCTTGTGGAGCTTAGTACTAGACCTTCCTCTGTGGAAACCCCTAATGTGAGACCTGGTCTTGGGTCCACACACTCCGATGCACTGATTTCTTCCACTTGAACCATCTCTTCCTCCAAACAGAAGAGGCAGAACAGTCCTCCTACAATCCCAGCAGGCTTTTAGCAGAATAGTATCTTACTGTCAGGCAAACTGCTTATTCAATGAGCAGGGTCACCTCCCCAGAGACATCAACTTTTTATTCTTAAATGAGAATATTTTCAAGGATTTTTGTGCATCTCCAGGGATATTGTTCATGACAATGACATCCCTAGGACCCTTGGCAGCTGTGACAATATAATACAGTATATAAAATTTCTGCAATGCTTTCTCTTGCCAGACACCATAAGCAAGTAATTATATTGTAATTATAAAGCAATCATTCACTGGCGTCTACTGAAGACGCTTTTCATTTTTATGGTAATTCCAAGTGCGACTACTATGTAATTTGTAGGCAAGAAATAACTGTGCAATTACTCTGTTATTAACATAGTAATTACCAAACGTGTCCAGGCTTATTTCTGTCTTCTGAAATTTAGTTACCAGCACCTGCAAAAGCACAAATTACATAGCAATTGTATATGGAGTCACCATGTGATCTGCCGTCAAATGAAGAGCCAGTAGATGTTCTTTCAGATTTAGGGTCTGATTCACAACTCCGTTACACTGGCATAAAGCTGTTGTAATGGAGTGGTGAATCAGGACTTAAATCTGAAACAACATCCATCCAATGAAATCAGCAGTCACACCTGTATAAAACTAATGTAACAGAGTGGTGATTCCAGCCCAAAATCGTTGTTATATGATTGATACAATATAACATAATGTCACACCCATATCTCAGAAATTATGAGCCTATCATCTTTATGCAAACCATGGGAAAAGCTGAAGCTCTCCTATTCAAACCAGCAAAGGTGGGCTGTTCGATTTTATGCAAAATTCCTTGTGAGAAAGGGAACATTTACAGTGCACTGGGTTGGGCTTTTAGGTTATTCAGCTTCCTCCTATTTCATTGTTCCAATGACGCTTCCAAATGACAGGTTAAATCTGACAGGGGTAAAAAGAACAAATGGTACCATGAAAACTTAATAAAAAACATTATTTGTCACGCAGGAGACATTTGGCATTGCACTATGCAAATGACACAGTTTGTATTTGTGATTGTTGCAGGTTGAGAAAAGCTCCACATGGCTCGAAAGCGTGTCTCTCTCACCAATAGAAGTTGGTCCAATAAATGATATTGCCTCACCCAATTTGCAGCTTATATTCAGCCTTGTGAACTAGAATGAATATCATTAAGGCTTTGATCCATCAAACCACGTAAACATGCTTAACTCTGAGCACATAATTAGTCCTATTGACTTCAGTAGGAAATAGAAAATTTTGACTTCAAATGGTCCAAATATTCAAAGTTGTGTGCCTAAATCGATTCTCAGGCAATTATTTTGGAAAGTGTCTCTGTCCAGAGCAACACTTAAAATACGCTTCATTTTACGGACGTTCTTAAGTCCCATTTAAGTCAATGATACTTAAGCATGTATATAAGTAAATACTTAAATGATTAAAGTTAAGCATGTACTTACGTGCTGTCCTGCATGGGGATGGATTTTGCCGTATTTTCAGAAGTGCTGAAAATCCACAAATCCCTCTGAAGTAAAAGAGACCTTTGAAATCAGGCCAGTTTTATTTAGGTGCCTATATATGATTTATACCCTAGTTTGAAAATTTTGCCCTACATCTACAGAAAATTAGTCTTCATTGTCTTTGTAAGAAGGAAGGAAGCTTATCACAAGAACCCAAGTCCATCCATCCATTCCCTTCTGGAAATCCAGCAAAACAAATAAGTACATCCATTATTTAACCAAAACTCTTATTTCAGTTATCGTGATACATTTTTTTAGAATGTACCTGTCTGTCTTTTTTTTTTTTTTTTTGTCTCCTGCTTGCTGAGGTTTTCCACCAGTGGCAGAATGCAGCTGGCTTGAATTTATGGAAGTTTCATTTAATGTTCTATCAACCATCAAAGTTACAGCAATATAGTTCAGAGTAACCAGAAGTCTAGATAATGAGATAAAGTTTACTATGTACAAAATAGGCAGATGAAGGGAGGGTCTTGCTGACCCTTTCAATAAAGATGGGGAGGCAAATTTGATCCTTTAAACAACACCCAGTTGCAACTGGTTCTAGAGAACCTCTCACTACCACATCACATATAATTCTGACTGACATCAATAATGACAGGTTTCTTTAGCAGTGTGCAGCTCACATGCTGCTATCACCTTCCCATATGTCCAAAATGAGATAGTTCAGAGTGATTAATTGTTAGTTGGCAAATGTCAATATCCCCTGAAGCATATGTTGCTGAAAATATAGTCGTTCCACCGATGCCCATTAATTTTGTCTTAGTCTTGTTTACAAAATTGCACAAAAAGCAGTGTTCATGTTTTATAACATACCCAAAGAGTTTCAGTGGAGCAGTAACTTACGTTCTGGCTACGGCTGGCTTCCATTAACGGTGTGAATTAGTTACAAAGAGGAGTGAATGCTGTTCCAGAACACCAGATTACTTAAACATGGGAATAGTCATGCTGAAGCCCAGATTCACCAGTGTACTCCTGCTGTTTTGGTGATACAAAACTCAGACAGTTATGCCAGATTTGAAGTCAATGGAACTACTCGCTTGTTTAAAGTTAGGCATGTGCTTGTGAACTGGGATCTGAACACTGGGTTGGATTCACCAGTACATTCTGGATGATTTTTTGCTCTCCAGTAATTGCAAAGCAGAAGACACTGGCATGGCTGGCTGGCTGGCTTCGTGGCTGTTATGCATTGCTAAAAGCAGCTGGAGTGTACTGGTGAATCTAACCCTGTACCTTTAATTTAAGTGATGCCAACATACAGCTCTGCTATAGTCCACGTATATGGTTTCATTTCCCTTAACACCTTCCCCCCCTAATATTGAGTGGATTGGCTCTGTGGACATCTAATAAAACAACTCATTTGGTACTGGAGGACACCTTTATAGTAAAATCAATAAATAGGTCAAAGATTGAAAAAACATGAAAACTAAATTACTGTAGTGTATAAGAATTGGAAAGTACCCCTTTAGGTAGTTTAGTGGTGCTCACTGTGTGCTATGTTTTATAAACCAGCCAAAGCTGCAATGTCTATATCATTGAAATATAGAATCATAGAAGATTAGGGTTGGAAGGGACCTCAGGAGGTCATCTAGTCCAACCCCCTGTCAAAGCAGGACCAACCCCAACTAAATCATCCGAGCTATGGCTTTTTCAAGCTGGGCCTTAAAAACCTCTCAGGATCATGATTCCACCACCTCCTTAGGTACCCCTTCCAGTGCTTCATCACCCTCCTAGTGGAAAAGCTTTTCCTAATAGCCAACCTAGATCTCCCCCACTGCAACTTGAGTCCATTGCTCCTTGTTCTGTCATCTGCCACCCTGAGAACAGCCTAGCTCCATCCTCCCTGGAACCCCCCTTCAGGTAGTTGAAGGCTTGTATACGTAATATATGGTAGTATATGTAACTATGCTTTGTGTATTTAGTAAATATGATTCTTTATACCACACTGTGCCCATATGGTTTCTTCATATGTTATTGTTATATAGAAGGCAAAAGACAAAGTGACTATTGTCACGCGGGCTGCATTAGGAGGGGGGGGCATTTGTGTTGTTTGACATTAATAAGTCAAAATCATAATA